>VXBH01000764.1:641446-678419 GCA_013400035.1 Rynchops niger | reverse complement strand
ATGGCGGGGGGGGGGAGAAAAATGAATGACAGGCAATCACCAACTATGCTGGGGCTGAATTTCTGCCCTCCACTAGCCTTGCCACATCTTCAATCTGTGAAGACATCAAAAGCAAAAGCCAGTGCTCCAGCAAGGGTTGGTACTTTTTTTTTATTTTTTTTTCCCCCTGCAGGATCAATCAATCAGTTAAGAAAGCACTTAAATCAACCTGCACAAGGCTTTGAACTCATAATCAGGTAAGTAGGTGGGCTCTCTAGCATGTGTCTTTGGAACAAAAGGGCAAGATCTCACACCCTGTCACACTTATCTAGAAAAATGAGAAGAGAGTCAAGCAGCGACGCTGAATTACACATTAAATCTTTTAAAATAAATAAGTTAATGGATGTTAATAATTATGTTATCTCAGTAAAATGCATTAAAATTTTCTATTAGTCTTTCTTGAAGGCTCTACCAATGGACTGTATTTATTATAGATAGCATAACTGTTTTGAATTACCAGTAGCAAACGTTTTATAAATCACCCAGGCTTTTTCCTCACGTACCCCCAGAAAAATGCCAAAAACCATAGACCGGCACAAGCAATTAATAGCGTGATATCATAAAAGTATCAAAAACAGTACGTCTGTGCAGTGGTTCCTATCTGTAAACCAACAACTCCACAGGAAAAATCTCAGCTTGAAACATTTAAATTAGATCATCTCTCTTTCTTGTTTCCTAAACTCCCTGTCATTTGGCCCCGTGACACTTTTAAATATTTATCACAAATTAAATGATCTGAGTGCCCAGCACAGTCTGCACAAGACAAACACTACTTTCTCCCTCTCAATTATGACTTCATCTCCTCCTGTCTCCTCTTGATGTGTTTAAAGCTATTGTGTTTTTCTTTTTCCCCATCAGGAGAGCATGGAATAGGCAGCTAATATTACTGAGATAGATGTGCATGCTCAACTTTACCCCTGTGAGTCGCCTCAGTGAGCCCAAGCTTTAGGCTTATATCTGATATGTCATGTAAGATATTTTAGTATTACCTTTACAACAAGAGGACTTAGGAATTCATGGCATCTCTCCTACCAGCATAACAGCTGGTGCCAAGTACTTCATTACAAAGACTTTTGTAAATGAAAATCCAAGCATTTACCTATTCCTGTATCGTTTAACTGTGATTTTGGCAATTTCCAGACAAAGGAAAATAAGGCTTTACAAAATGTCCTCTTGGGAATGGGTATTTTGAAAGACAATTTACAATCTGTACCTTTATCCTCACTCAGCTCTGTTTGTTCTGCTGGTGATAGGCTGGCTACAGCTGAAGGTCTTGTCTCATCTATAAGAACCAAGGAAAGGAAAGAGAAGTTATTCATTAGATAGCAAACTGATGAAGCACTTTACTGAAAAAAAGCGTTGTGCCTTATTGAGGCAAGTTACTAGGCCTGAATTTGGTTTTCTGGGCTCCCATCCATTCACACTACATTCACCGGCCATTACTGGTCTGATTGTCTTCCCCCTAAGACAAGGGTAAACTTACATTACAATACTGCCAGATCAAGTCTATATTTCAATTTCTCATAATACAGCGAGAGGACCAGCTAGCAGTTTCATGAGTAGGCTGGTGTTGCTATTTGCTTAGATATTCTTTTTTTTCATTTAATCCATCTACTTTGAGAAAAAAAAAAAACAAACAAAAACAAACAATTAAGCCATTCTTAACTTTAATCACGTGCATGAATCCCATTGGAATTGAAATGATTACACGCAAATGCTTTCCTGAAAATAGAAGCTTTCATGAATCAGGCCTGAAATTTAGCAAGTCCCTGAAAATCTGTGGCTTGGATTTTTTTCACCGGTAGAGCATGCAGGTAAACCTATTGTAGTTAATAAATAAAGCTAGTACCTGAATTTAATAGAATATGTAAACTTTTACTGTTGCTTTTTCTTTGCAATTTTTATAGTTCTAAAACCTTTATAAGCCTTTGTTTTCATTTCTCTCCTTTTATTTCTTTCATACAGACTTGCCTCTGATGATTCTGACAAAATTTTTTTTTCCTAATACAGTCATCGAGTATTTTTAACTAGTTTGAAACAAGAGCTCTGAACCACCTGCCATTTTGTTGTTCCACGTGTTAACTGGGAAGTTCACTGATGATAGACCGGAGGCCAGACTTTAAAAAAACCCCACAGTAATAGCTGAAAAATTTCAGGCCAGTCTTTGTGCACTATATCCATTTTTTTTCCACTACTCTGTAATAAAAATATATAAATCTCTATGTAAAAGACTGGGTAGAATACAGCGTCAATTTTTTCTCTTGCGTTTTCTTTCACAATATCAAAGTATATTATTTGTGATTTGTCACACTCAGGTGAAGGTTATGCCTTTTTTGGTTTAGAAAATACAAATAAGAACTGTAACGTTTGATGGGATTACTCCTTAGAGTGATCATAGTGATTAGAAACATTTTAGGCGTACAACTGCCTATCTTAGAAAATCAGGTCATTTTCTACTACCAAGAAAGGGCACAGAAGCAGCCATCTAAAAGTTCCCGATGATGTTTTGTCTCCACAACGAGTAGAGCAGAAAGCAGCAGCAACTCATTAGCTGAACGTAACTAATTTGAGGTAATTGTACACCTCCCTCTTCTTGCCACTATGTGAACCAGTAGGGATAAACGTTAAGCTGAATAATTTTTTCCTGTAACACCATGTGCTGGTGGCTGAGGAGGTGATTCATGGACTATGTGTAGGCACAACACTGTCTTTAGGCATGTACCTAAAACGTGATCCTAAAGTATGACATTTTCTGGATCTGGGACCTAAAATGTCTGGATCTTTTCTTTGATGCTCTTCATGAAAGCAACAAAACACGACTACCAATATGAGACAGGAAAAGAATGTACATCACAGCTCTGATAAACCAGCTCTGACAGCTCGTAACATAACAAGTCATAATGACAGTTTTGGGAAAAACACAATGCATTTAAGACACCTCCAGTAGCAAAGTCTTAATTTAGGGAGGTACACATTCCTTAATTCTCTGGGGAAAAATGAAATGTATCTCATTTAATTGAACTGTTTTTCAAATCAAAATACCAGGGAAGAACACACTCCATCAGAGTGAATAGAGCTGACAAGCACAATGGGCTGCATTTGGCACCTGCAGACAGTAGTATAACCGAGTTTAACGGGAACCTCTGCAGTCGGAGCTCTTAGGCGAGCTAGCAGCCAAGCAGTACCTGGCATGGTTAAAAGCTCAATATTGCTTGGGCAAAGCTACGCATCTGCCTAGTCAGAGATTCAGAATGGAGTCTAGAATCAGAGCAACTCATTTCTCCCTTCTCCCTGGTCCCCTTTGCCTGTTTAAAACATGACTAGCATAGAAGTGAAAAAATCAGGAAAGGAAACGTGGCTGTCCTCCTGTACTTACAAAACACCACTGCATGCTTATCTTGGGGAGGATAAAGGGCCTAGGTCCAAAGTTTGCTGAGGTCCATGGGAGTCTCTTTTATTCTGTAATGCTGGGTGCCTATGGCTTCACCTCCTACTGATTGCCCCGCGGAAGGACATGAAGAAGAGGTGATAAAGGGGACATGAAACATAGAAGGACTTCAAGCACTTGCGGACAGCATCAGCTGTTAACACCTAGTTGCAGAAGACTGACCTGTGGAGTGTAGGGAGCAATGCTGCACTTCCACATACGCGCTGCCCAACACACAGGACAAAAAAAAAGGACTCTTATCAAATGAGTTGCTCAGCTGGAAACAGCCACAATGCGGTAAGCAGCCCAGAGAAGTCAAGAACCTAGGCCTTCTAGATACTGCTGCATTTACTGGTTGGCCTTCTTCAGGTCAGTCTCCCCCATATTGAAAATGATCTTCAATTCTGATTAAAGAAAAAAAGTTCTGAAGAAAGGTGTTTCGTGCTCTCTGGATTAAGTATGTATAGGCAACATCCTGCACTACAATGAGAAAGAAACCAACCAAACAAGAAAAGCATTGTGTTACATGTAACACTACAGTAAAAGAAATCCTTAAGAAATCAGGGAATTTACAGACATTTTGATTGCGACTTCAGCTCTTTTGACAATTGATTAGTTCTACTTGTCCTTTGCACTGAACAGAGTTGGATAGGATGAAAAATACAACCATAAACAGAAAAAAAAAAAAAATCTATTGTGAACACAGGCTGACATTATATTTCAAGATATTGAACTCACTATAATTTATAAGCATGCCATCTGCAAACCCCACTGCTCGTGAACTCTGACATTCTTTCGCAATATACGCAGTATCTTTCTGTATGGATTTAAATCTTCATAACCCCTGAGCTTTGTGTAGACAATTTATTAAAACTTGAAAATACCCTTTAAAATCTTCTGAAGTACAGTGTTCATGAAAGGAAGGCTGCTTCCTCCTCCTCCGAATGTCCTCTTCCCCCATTTCTAGTCTATGCAGAAGGCTATTTTGCTGTAGACGGAGGGAAAATTAGGTCTTTCTAGTTAGAGGATTAGCTAGGGGTAGTCCACCTTAAAGGGAGAACCTAGAGCTGGTAAGCTAAAGAGGGAAGTCTGCATTCCTGCACTGCCATACATTCATTCATAATGAATGGAGTTGTGGTCTCTGACGGGAGAATTGCTCAAGACCAGAGCTAATCTGGTGAAAATGTACAAACATTCAATAGCATTGACTAAAGCTGTTATTCACCAATGTGGCTAAAACCTGGGAAAGCCCTTTAAGGAACTCAGTACAAACCTGCTTCTCGGCTCTGGCCCTTGGTTTCTTCAGCATTTTGCTTCTCCTCTGTGCCATCACCACCTATAGAGGAAAACACATAAAAGTTATTTATGACGTGTCTTCTTATTGGTAACAGCAGCAGCAATATTAATTGTAACCAATGCAGCACAAACTGCTAATTTACAGCAAGATGCTGTGATAAAAGGGGAGGGATGTAAAGGTAAACTGAAAAAACCTGCAATCGTAACCTGTTACATTTAAAGCAGTCACCTTTTCACATCTCAAGCTCAGGAAGGGGGATTAGACTGAAGATTTTTATCTCAGTAGGCACACTGGAAATATCTGTGTACCAAATAAAGGTATGTTTCCCTAAATACTGTCTGCAACAGATGAAATTGTTGCTTGAGCTTAATCTATGTGCATTAGGAAGATTTTTTTTTTCTAAGATTATTTTCCTTCAGTAACATTTCCACAAGATCCCTGAAGTGGCTGTGTTTCTGACTTGCAGAACCTACTTTTGATGCCTATGGAAGGTAAGATTAGGAGGGCAAGAATCGCCCTAAATTTATTTTAAAGCAAAAAGCATAATGCCACTTAGCTAAAGCCTAAACGACTGCAAAGAAGAGAGGAAAATAAACCGAAGTAAGATTGCTAGGATTGAATGCATTTCCCCCCTTTGTACATTCACATTCATTCCCAATTTTCTCCGCTACTTTGCATTGGCATCCATTATCCATTTTCTTCCCTCCAGCTCCCTACTGGAAGGCAGGTACCAAACAGCGAACCGCCACCAAGAAAAGTAATACCTTGGGGAACATCTATGGACGCGAGGATCAAGCTCTCTTAAACTTTGCTTGGCCTGATTAGAAATATATCAGGAAGTCTGTATTTTCAGCGACGGAGAAGGCTCTTTTAGGTTCATAATAATCTCAGGGGCTGCAGTGCAGCACGCTGGATCAGCTGCGATGGCTCCACTCCCTCTTTTCCAGCATGGCGAGATAGACAGCGAGAACAGCTGAGTACCAGCCTTAATGAGGCATTTGAAAAACTGACTGCTGAGCAGATACACTGGGAGAAAAGAAATTCATTCCCTGGCCTGTAAATGGCTTGATAATGATACACATATTTTTTGCTGTGATCTTTTCTGGCTCCTGGGTTTTTCTGATTACAGCTTCTCTAAAGCAACGCGGTTAAAGTTCCTCGCACCTCCACCTTGCTTTTACTTAACACACGGAGTCTGTTGAAGAGAACAGCAGTAGCCCAAGTGCAATTAGGTGGATGGAAGAAAAACAGAGAAAGCGTGTGTTTTTCAGAAACAAACGTACATCTGGTGGCACGCCGCACTTGGCTAATATTTGAAGGCTGAGGTATGACGCTCTCCCTCTTTCCAGCAGGCAATACATCCCGGCATCCAGCAGATGGGACTAGCGGAGAAGTATTTCCAGGCTGACCCTGCAAGAAAGCTGCTCTCAGATGAATCAGGAGTTTGACACCCCAGCTGAGAGAAGAGAGGTGGGCAGGGAGCAGCTGATGGCCATCAGCGCAGACTCGGGCCTCCCGCCCACTTGGTAACTCTTTGTACCGATTACCAGCCCTAATGGATGGCCAGCTACAGGGATTTCTTAGCACATTAGTGAGCTCTAACTTGTAAAAAATTGCATTACGTGGATGACCAAAATGGCTTGATAGCACCAGCGGGATTTTTTCCCTTTCCCCCTTGAAATCAAAAAGTATTCTTTTCAAAATCAGCGTTCGGCCTGTCCATGCCCAACAGAAGAACCGCACGCAAAATAGGAAGTTAGCTGTACTAGAAGATAAACTTCTCTTTCCCCCTCCCCTTTTCTTTTAAAACATGGGCTTGGTAATTTGAAAGCTTTGCAACAAGCAATTAATAAATAAGGAAAAAAAAAATCCTTTGTATCACTGGGATGTGTTTCAAAGGGATAAAGTCATCTAGCTCAGGAAGTGCGGCAGGGAACAGTATGTTCAAGACAACCCTGTACCACCAACAGTGCAGTGACCCTTGAAAAATCCTCGCCGTTAGGTCAGATCCAAAGAGAATATTGCATCACCATGAAACAAGCGGTGACAGAGCTGAAAGGATTTCATTATGGTCAAGCGCAACATGTTCCTCTTTGCATAGAAAGGCTTCACATTCAGCAAAAGCAGGACAGGCGTAAATGGTAACTACCAATATATCATTGAAAATCATTTCAGCAATTACCTTCCTGCATTCACAACGTAAAACTACATTTCCGGATGACACTTGTTTCTACATCCATTATAACAAGTACAACCATAACCATGAGTTATTTGGCTAACATCAGGTATTTCAAGGATTCATTCATGTTTATTGCCAAGGGACTACATCTCTTGCTAAAGTCACTTACTCAGAGCAAACTTCAACTACAAGAGAAAGTTCAAATGATCGTCTGGTTCATCAGATTATCAGATAAAGCACACATTCATCATAACATTTTGTCAACCCTAAGTCTACTATTTCACTGGAGATTCACTGCTTAAAACTGGTGTAACAGAATTATAATTACAGCACTATATACTGGATTCTCCCCATGTTTTCCGTCTAACGCTTCATTTTATTCCTTTAGAAAGAAAAATGTAAAAGACTTTAAGCAGAAGCTTCACCTCTTGTACTTTGACCCAGTCCAAGAGACTGACTGGATTGTGACATGAAAATTAATCTTGATCATCATAATGAAAGTATGCGTTGTGCCTGCCAAGTGACTTCAACAGAATCAGAGAAAAGGAAACACTAAAAAATTAAGAGTGGACAAGCAATCCTCGAGTAAATGACTTGCAGAGGCTCTGCTTGGCCTGGAGAATCTCTTAATCTCATGAGAAAGGGAGGAAGCGGGGTAAGAATACACCGATAAGAAAGCAAACTATACAGGGTGGAGAAGTGACTATTTCCAAAGCATCTGACAAACAGTTTTTTCCATTTTTTAAAAACCGCTCCAATAAGCCTCTCACCAAGTGTCTTCTACTGATGAAGAGGCTTTCTGTAATTATTGCTCGCCATTGGAGCTGGATGCAGAACAAATAGAAAGGCTTTAAGTAGCACATCCTCAAGGCTAAGAGCTGGAAATATATTTTACAAGAGTAGCAAGCCAGTTTTCCACCATATTTTTATTCACCCCTGGCTCTCCTTTTCTTCAGGCAGAAAAGCCAGACCCAGTACATTTCCCTTGAGTCTTCCCCATGACATTATTAATAATAAAAACATCTTTTCCACTGGATGGCTTGTACAGTATCTGCCATCCCTCTCTTTCCACTACTGCAGCAATTGGCAATTGCATTTCCTTTAGGTGAAAGCCGTCCTCACAATATCTGCTGTTCCATTATACTAGTAATTGAACAGCAATCTGTCACTCACTCCAAAGGAGACCGAAAAAGTGGCAAACGGCATGTCGTGTCATTTTAGGCCAGCAAATGTAAACGATTTTGATCCACATCAAAAGACAAATGGGAACATCTGTTTCTTTTCCCCGTCATGGCAGTCAGTTGAAAAAACAGGAGTTTGAGAATTACAGTAGCACCTTACAAACAAAATAAGCACATCAGACACTGAAATACCTACTCCTGGCCATATATTTTCTTTTCCCTTGCCAAGCTGACTACTGCCTGATAGGCGCTTGCCCTCTCCGCTTGGCCTTTTTCTTTGGGATCAGCAAGAAAATTCCCCCCCTGCCTGCCCCGTTATGATACATACCCTCATTTATATTTGGTAGAGAACAGGCTAAACAGTGATCAATCAGCACACTCAGCAAGCTGGCAGAGCAAGCGGCACTTCTAACTAAACCAGAAAACCGGATATTTTGCGAGTGCCTGCCCACTTTATGTTAAGGAGAGGTATTTAACATGTACAGTGATATGCCAGCTGCAGTAGCAGCCCCAAAACGAAGCAGATGATAATGATAAATAATAAGCTGGCAGTTAGATAGGAGAGGGCTGGGACAAGATCCCTATGGAATTCCAGAGGGACAAACTCTCAGCAGCAGCGCAAGAGCAGGTTTTAATATTCTCCCCATTTTCTTTGTGAGAGCCCGGCCTGGAGGCACATGGCTTTTTACATCTTTCACTGTTCTTGCGACAAACACGGCAAGTCAAAAATATTAATAGCCTGCTGGCCTCTTGGCTTTTCCCATTTCAGAGCTGAATAAGCGCCAGGTCCCCTCATACACCTACTCCTCTTCAGCAGTACCTTTCTTCACAGGCAGTCAGCGAGGTACTTAGAGCTGAAGCTAAAGTCAGCGTCTCAAAAACTGGCGCAAAAAAGACATTTTCCAGAAGAATTGCACATAATGTATTTTTACTTAAAGGAAGAAACTCTGCACGTAACCTATACAAACCAGTCTACTTCTACCTCTCCAATGTAGATGTTATTAATAATAAAATTGTTTTCACTACTGAGAAAGCGGACTGTACTTATATCATCCATAGTGTGTCACAAGACTACGGTTCCTTCAAACAACCTCCTCCTTCCTGGAGTAGAAATAAAAGAGACAAGAGGGCCAGCGCCTCAGGCCCACGTCTCATTTGCCACCCTCACGTATCTGCGTACGTACCAGATCACTGAGCACCGGGTTTGACGCTGTTATATCCCCACGTGGCACTTGCCCTGCAAGTCTGGGTGCACCCTCTGGTTCTCCAGGTGTCCAGGGACCCTGCATCTCTGCCGGGCTCTGGCCCGGGAATCTCTCCCCAGGCTGGGCCACGTTTCTATGACAAATGCAAATGCAAAGCAAGATCTGGCAGATAAGGGATGCCAGTTATGAATTATCTTTTTTACAGCATAAAAACATTGCCATGGTAATCATACTAATGGTGCGAAGGTCCTTCTATGATAACAGGGAAACTAATTAATGAGAAAATTAAATATATAGTCACTGATTTTACAGCTGTTACATTCTGCACACACGAGTAGATATGCTGACTTCAGTGAAACTCCTAATATGCAAGAAGAAAGCACACACATATCCATGTATACACTCAAGATCATACAGCCTGCAACCATTGTCAGACTATTCCAGTGGCAAAATGATATCAGACATAAACCAAAAAGCACATACACACAAAGGCCATTATTGCAGAACTACAAACGCATTAAAATGAATCATTAGGGCGGTGGCCTGAGGTTACTGAACATTTTCAGCTTGCATTTTAATTTCTTTTAATTAAATTATGATTTAGGTCTGTTTTAATCACTACTTGTATATAACCCCTTTGAGGTAAATTTTAAGAAGGGTTAGTAAAGAGTTATCTGCAGTAATTGTTTAATGGAGTTATGAGACTTCGTCCCTCCGCGCTGCTTCAACAATTTACCTCACTGCAGAGTCAGACCTGAACGCGCTGCTGTCAATGCACCCGGCCTAGCAAAGTTGTCAGCGTAATAAATAACAGGTTTTCATTTTCATGCAGCATTTTGTCAAGAATTGTCGAGGAGTGTGGGAAAAGAATGAGAAAACTGTAGCTCCTGGGGATTATCTCAGAGGTTAAAAATAACACTATTGTATTTCACCTATTTAACATCCTGAGAAACAGAGGAGTCTAATCTAAAGCCCACTGAAGTCACTAGGCGCGTTCCCCTGGCCTCGGCCCTCCGTGGGTCCCAAGGCAAGTAACTCAGCTTCGTTATACCTTTTCTGGCTAGGGAAGAACCAGGGGACAAAGCGTGGGCCAACAGCTACAGCATCAAATTAGGTGCTCGGAAGACACGAGCCCTCAGATTTGTCCCAGCCCACTTCATACCTAATATTGCTGGGAACGTTGTGCTAGGCTGGGTGTCATTCTTCTGTGGGACTCAGATTTTGTAATATAGGTGCACCTGGCAAGAGACATGTAAAATTTCATTGCCAAAGACGCTGATCATCGCTATTTCCAACCATCTGCAGCTGTGAGACTGTTCAAAACAAATGAAAGCAGACATCTCCCGGAAGCTTGAGCTCTCCAACGTAACCAGAACACAGACATCACAGCCTAGACGTCACACGCAGCCCACACAGAGGACAAAGACAGAACTGGAATTTTGATGCCAAAAATACACATACAGTGTTGCACAAGTATTATCACAATTATCATAGTATATAAAAGCAGACAGAAATCACTCATGCGTGTTGATGCATTGGAAGAGCAAGCCAAGGCAGAGCTCGGATCAGGACGGAGCCTGACTTTGAGCCTTACAGGCAGTCTTACCTAAAAGAGACAATAAAAGGGTCCCCGTACGTGAAGCCGTACAATACCATCACAAATTTTTTTGTTCCTATGTCAACTTACTATTTGTTCATACTTCCCCGATGTGCCTAAGAGACTAGGTAACTGTGCACCGTTAAGGACTGTGGCACAGCTTCTTTTCCAAACCACAGTCAAAATAAATCATGAGACCTCTTCCAATTTTTTTGCATACGGGTCACAAAATGACGTGGTGTGGCAATGTAACAAGGTGAAGAAATGGACAAGAAGCCACACAGCAGATCACGCTTGTTCAAAACAGCATCCGAAGTGAACAAAACCATGCACTATTTTGCATCAATATTTCAGAATTAAGGGATTAGCCCTGTCTTCTGCACTGGACCTGAACAATCACGATGGTTTACTGTTACTCACATCACGGTTAGAAATGAGAAATGAATTCCTTGACAGATGAGTCCCCTGCAGGTATGCTGGTTTGTCACCGTCTATAATTCTCCTCTGACAACATTGCATTAGTCACTTTAGTAACTTGGTATTTTGCACCTTAGCTTGTCTCAGGAGAAAGAAAATCTACTCTGAGGCATCTAGGGTGAAAATAGGAATTACAGCTGTTTGCCTGGTTTGGTTTACACACACATATATTTGGCTAATAAAGGAAACCCAAACGGGTAAACAGTGAAAGCAACAGGATTGCACGTCACCTGCAGAGGCCAAAATGAGCTGCGTTTTCAAAGTTGTCTTGTGTGGCTGCTGCACGGCAATTTAATGAAACAGTAGAAGCCACTTCAGCAATGAAAGGAGTCTTCTAAGAAAGGTTTGCTCGGAGAGCAAATACAAATAAAAATACAGATAACCTCCTTGTTTTCCCCTGGCTAAGTGCAAAGCGATCACCCGATATTCTGAGAGCCGTAATCAGTCAAGACAGATGGCGGACTTCAAAACAGAAATGAAAAAAGCAACTATCAACCCAAGTGGATAGGGGTTAATAGCATCACTTTAAATATAACCAATCTGCATTAAGGTGAAACATTTTACAGATGTGTTTGATACACACGCTTCCCAGGGAATTTCTTCTGTAGTACTTTATCTTAATTTAAAATTTTATTTAAGGATTTGGTTTGGTGGCAAAAAGAATACAGTAACTTCTAAGCTATCTTAATAAGAAGTAGCACTTTTAAGGCTGAATAAGAAAGTGTGTGGTTTTGAAGTATAATTATGTGTCTAGATGTTCATTTTTAGTAGATTGTGAGTGGAGCAGAAATTTATTGAAGAATATTACTGCCCTGTGGGATGCAAAGAGGAAATGTAGCTACAATTTCTCAAATTATAAACCAAAGAACATTTTAAAAATGATGAGAAGTCAAACCTAGTTAATATTAATTCATACCTTAAAGAGAGAGACAATCAGGTCTGCACAGTATTAGAAGGCCATTAGAAAGATGCTTTGAACATCCCTGAGTAACGCTGAGACGGTGACACGCAGCTGCACTGGTATGCACCCCCCAGACCCAGGGGAGTGTAAGCCCACCTCACAGCAAAGCAGCAAAGCCAAGCACTGCTGACTTTTGTGGGTGTGTGCACTATATCCCTCGCTACGGAGCGAGCGGCAAAGCTGCAAAAATTGTGATCGATAAAGGAGAACCAGACAGGGGAAGCCTTATATCAGTCTCACAATTAAAGGGCTAAGCCGTAAAATGAGTTTTATTTTCTAGTCCCAAGACTACGTACTTTTTGTCACTGGACAAAAACCTTTTGGGAGAGGGGATGAGGAGCCAGGGCATCTCCCTCTTGGTGAGTGTCCTACCTAATCCCCATGATCTGCCGCACCGATGCGTTGTTGAGTAAGGTGTGACTCCATTTCGCCTCATTTCTGCTGTGTACTCCAATCACTAGACTGACATCTCTCATGGACAGAGCGTCCACTGAGCGAGGCAGGAGCCTGCTGGTGAGCCCCAGACTCCTGGCACTGCCAAGCAATGTTTCAGACATTCGATGTTGGCCTTTAAAGCCAAGGGGTCGACAGTGCGATGACCTCATCAGGCAAAGGAACCAACTCTACCAACTCTCTTAAAGGTGATTTGTGTTCATTTTGACCTTCCTGACTTGCCTTATCCATCAAACCATTCTGCTTCCCACCAAGTGAATAGAAAGCAGACAAAGTTCATTCCGGACGAGCAATTCCAACATACCAGCTCCTCGCACATACACTGAGCATCAACCGAGGTGATCGCGTGAGACCAACACCCTACCAGTCCATTAGGAAGAATCTAGACATTCCTTTTGGGAGATGCTTATGAGAAAAGCTGGAGCGAGACAACTCGCAGAGCTCCAGTTCTGCCTTCACATCCCTTGAGGAAGGAGGGCAAGGAGGATCCTGACCTCAGGAGGCACAGGACCAGCTTTTGCTGCACGGATTGGTTATCTTTCTCCTGGAGGAGGGGAAAGATCAGGCATTCGTGCTGCTGTTATTAGATGTATTAGTTGCCTTTGATACAATATTGATCACCTGCAGACCATGGTGGGAATGGAGCAGCTTTTGGGCAGGCTCCGTTTTCTACCTTGCTGAGAAATCCCATAAGGAAGGAAAGGGCAAGCAGTTTTGCTTCTCCCAGTATCAAGAAAATCTATTGCGTGCACCTCACCGTTCATCACATATAGGAGGAACATTTGGGGAAGGTAGCTAAGAGAAATAAGCAACATTTTCAATTTTTGTTTTGTTTAACTTTTGTAAAAATTGTTTGCTTTTGCTTGGAGACCATCAGTAGGATGGGAACAGGTGACCTGTGGCATCTCTGCTAACTTGTGGCTGCTACGCTGTGACAAGTACTGCCATTTTGGCTACGGAATTACTTCAGGATTGTGTTATGAAGCTACTGAAATAAGACGTGCTAAGTTTTGTTTAGTGCCGAACATATTTTTCTCACCTGAGACTTTACAATCACTCAATCACTGAATGCACCTGACCGAGGGGAAAGGCAATATTATCACTGGCTGATTTTACTCTCCCAGGACCAAGGAAAGGGGGAGTGTAGAAAATAGCACTGCGTGTTGGCACATGTCAAACCTGAAATACTGCAGGGAACCTGGGAGGAAAGAATGTTTCTCCATGTATCCGGTCTATCCATTTGCCCAGACAATAACCTGGCGCTACAATGAAAAACTACTAAATACAACCATTGACAGGAGAATCTGCTACGCAGTTCACACTTGCCTTTCTCTACCAATGCTCTGAAGACAGAGAACAATATATCTAATAGCATAATAACAGACACCATTAATACTGTAGAGGTTCAGTATAAAATCACTTTCATTAGCATGTCAAGTGTTTATTTTAGCTTACTGCAAAACAAGCTCCTTACATACAGCCACTTATTCAACTTCCCTAGATTGCAGAGAGGGCAATAATGAAGGAGCCTACTTTCCCTCGTCTTCTGTGGAGATTCTTACATGCGCTGAAAAGATATCGCTCCATTACCTCTAGCCAATAAACCAGCTTGGCATGCGGGAGAAAAACATTACAGCAGAAATATTACCCAGCTCAGTGGAATACTTTTTACAGACTGCCACAAGGGCATGCATGAGGCTGTTAAAACAGCAAGTTACCTGTATTCCCATCTTCAGCCTAAAAGGACACTGACAGCTAAGCAGAGGAAAACAATTCCTGGTTCTTCCTATGCCTCAGTGTGTATTTGTTAAATATTTTATATCTGGTCACCTTACTATGGGGAAAATAGTATCTTATGGTAAACATAAGTATCTTTGGAATTGCTTTTAGCACTAAAAGCTACGGGCTGTTTTTTGTTTTGTTTTGTTTGCTGGTTTTTTATGTTTTGTTTAGGGATTTTTGTTTGTGTGCTTTTTTTAAACTCGGGATACCTGAAGCCTGTGAACTCTCCCGAAGTTAAAAAATGCTGAACACAAAGCACTTCAGTTTTACCATGAGGAAAATTCAACAAAGTTGACCTCAGGCAGAGTTTGGCTTTATTGTGTTTTATTTGAGACTGTTTATATGCATTAGCTACTCAGAAGATTTTTAAAAAGAAAGAAAAGAAAAAAAAAAAAAAGAAGGCGGCAATTTTTTGGAAGTGAAGACAAACTCCTACCTAAATAAAATTACTCAGACATGTAGTTCTGGTTCATGTCACATATTCACAGCTTTCATAATCTTCAAGACTCCACACTAAAAGTTCTTTTGATTAGTCAAACCCAACAGCTAATAATTAGACCAGTAGAAACTAAATCCTGTTCTCAGACAAATGTGTGCAAATCCCATTTGCGTAAGTGGAAATGGCTCACAGGTGTGTTACATTAGACTCTACCCACTCGGCAACTTTATAGGAATTCAGTGTCTGGAGCCCTAACGGCTTGACTCCTCTTCAAACAGAGGCACAGGTAGTGCCACAGAAATAGGATCCACGTTTCTTCCCTGGCCCCTCTCAGCAAACTCTTTAATTACCTTCCCCCCCCATCACAACCACCCTCAAGTCTAAATTTAGACTTTCAATGCTAAACATTACAGGCCTGACTTCTGCCTAAGGAGAAGAGGACTCCCTCACCAGCTAGATTAAACTCTGCAGCAGTGATTATGTGTTACAGCATCAGCAAAATCTACTATACGGCATCAAACTCAAGGAGTTCGGGCATTTTACAGCTTGAGGGTAATGCAATCATTCTATTGCCATGGTATTTCCTTCAGCCTTCCCTTGCACTTGTTTGTGCTTCACAAAGTGAGCTGCAGGTCACCAGGAAACAGGGACAGGCATAGTAAACTAGGAAACCATATCGAGCACACCACAGAAACTGTGGAACATCATCAGTTATTCTTCCAATGGAAGGAAAACCTTCCCGTTTTGCAACTCTTTTTTTATTTTTTGACACTGATACAAGGACAGCTTCTAGCCACACTCCAAATAACAATACACAATAAAAACTATTATTGTTTCGCCTATTTAGGAATATGGAAAATGACACCACGATCCCCCACACCGTTTACCCTGCATACAAAACGACATGTGGTTTGTCATCACTGAATTCTCTAATCCAAACATAAAATTGGTATTTTAATGTCAGCTGGGTTTAGCGTAGTGTGAAAGGAAAGGCGACCAGTCAGGATGAGATTTCTTGGGTCCCCCCGACACCTTCCAGGCGATGACAGCTATTGCTTTAAGTACTTGCCATTAACAAGCAGTCACAATGTTAGTGACAGGATGTTACTAGCAGTTACTTAAAGTGATAGATGTTAAAGTTTTTCTGCTCTTTATGACTCACCCTATACCCCAGTCAGAATATTTCAAGAGCTAAATGCACAGCGCTGGGTCAAAATGATGAAGATCGTGGAGCCACTGGTTGAGGTGCAGAATGAGACGTGTCACTTGAGGAACATTAGGTCAAAGAGAATCCATGATAAGGAACTGTCATGGTTTAAAGATTAAAGCTCATCCTTTTAACTATGTCACGTAAGGGGAATTCTCCAACATTGGGGCATTTTGCTCTTTCACATGTATGTGAAACCCTGCACTCTAAAAATAAGTCTTTGATGTTAACATCTTTTAACAACTCTCTCAATGAGGTACAGATTAAGAAAAGAGACTTTGATCCAATTTCGTAACGCAGACCACATTCACCTCCATACACACAGACAAGCTGCCCTGTGAAGACTCGAGTGCAGAAAAGCACTCTTAGAGGGACAAAACTATACGCATAATGTTAAGCACCTGTGACTTCTGACCATGGTTGGATGTAATACCCTGCATAAGGTTTAGAGCCATAAATGCTGTAACTGGAGTGGAAAAGGATACAGCAAAAATTTCTTGTAGAAAACAAGAGCAGGAAGGTTATCGCTCCATCTTTTCCAGCAGGTAGCCCATTTACCTGACCAACTTAACCAACCAGACTATGACCCAAGCCCTGCACAACACGCATTACATTTTCTATTATTCATTATATAAAGTCAGAACAGGTTAGAGACAAAACAGCAACAATTTCTCCTTATATATCAGCAATAATCAGCAGCCCATCACATAAAACCGGCATTTGTAATTCCGAATTTACCTTTAGATGAAATACACTTCAGAAGAACTACAATCTCATGATCTAGGCCAGAAGGAACTTTCCAAGTGTTTGCAAACAATATTCTTAAGTGAAAGTTTTCCAGTTCTTTCCCAAGAATTCAGAGTAAAGCTTTCCCTCCAAAATACAAAACTGATTAATAACTCTGAAAAGCTGTCAGACCACCTACCTTCAGCATCACCTTCCAGGTCCTCACACTGCTCTGCTTTGCCCTTTGTGGGAGATGGAGGCTGGCCTTTTTGTTCCAATCCTCCTTTAAACATTTAAAAAAAAATAATTACCTATATTATTTTGAAATTGTTTTATTGTATCAAATATCACTAAGCACGATACCACAACTGTGAGTGCATTTTATCTCAGCACTCCATTCACTACCCGATGCCTATCTTTCTGTTGTTAAAATTAATTACTGTGTCATCTGTTACAAAAGTCATAACAGGCATCTTCCAGCTTTGACTGGACTCTCCCTAACTTTCACATGACGGCAGTGAAGAAGGCTCTTACTAAAATTACGTACTTCTTCACAAGCTCTTAATCTCCTCAGAGACAGAAAATCTAATGCTGCTTTAATTTGCAGTTTTAAACATAATATATATTATACTGCATTATGGAACTGTGGAGAAATAATCTGAACAAAATGATTTTTCCCTCTTAGCTCAATTCTCCATTCGCTGTTATAACACAGTAACAAATGAATATTGACTGAAATTAGTAATGAAATGAAAGGTAGGGAAGCAAGTTTGATAGTGAAGCAAAGTTAAGGAAATGAAAGCTTTACGAGATAGAAATGTTCTGGTTGACAAAAATCCATTCCAACCTTTTAGCCTTTTAGCCAGAAAGCAATGGGAAGGTGGAGGAAAAGGAAAACCTTCTAAGTAACTGAGGCCAGTGAAGTTTAAGATCACCTCTCTTTGTAGGGACTGAAGCTCACAGTGTTTAATACCAGATGGTTAAACTTTAAAAATCATGATCTTTTTCTACAACATTTTCAAAATACCCTGTCATCTTAAAGGATGAAATTACTGTTTGTTCGCTATGATAGATCCCAAGGCACAAACTGGTAGCACAGAAAGCCCGTTAGTACAAAAGGGAGGGCAAGCTGCAAAGGAATCATAAAAGCTATTTGTAAATTAAGATATTTAATGAAGGCAGGTTCACTGATTAAAACATTCTTTAAACATTGTTGCTTGACCATGAAAGCAGAGAACGGCAGACAATTAAAACTCAATTCATTCACCTGTTTAATCTATTGGACCATGACAGGAAAATGACTTTCCACCAAACCTCCCCGTTCCCCGCGGCCAACTGAGGGCTTGGGTGGAGGAGAACCCTAAAGAAAACATACTTCTGTGCATGCTGGAAGGAAAGCTTGGCCACTTGTAATCAGGAAATTTAGGAAGACATATGACCTTGCCTGATTTACCCCTATTGCTCTGCTGTGAGAAAATAAGAATCACAGTATTACCTCCAACTAATTATCACCTGAGGAAAAAGCTGTCTATGTTCTTATTATAAGTTACTTAAGTGTTCCAAAAACGCCCATCTCTTCTGCAGTCATACAGAGCTTACACAATCACCTGCTCTGTATGTTGCTGGATTTCTAAAAAACTTGCAGCAGTCAGATGCCCAGTTCTCATACAGGATTTGGCTCCACCAAGAGCTGCAGTTACTACCCTTTTATCTTCTACCTTTCCACAACCACATATATGTAGAACCAAAATGCTGAAAGTTTCCAAACAGGAGGTATGAAAGAAGTAAGTGAGAATGTGGAAAGGGAGCTTGCATGGTCAAGGGGAATATTTTGTTCGTTCAACAGTGAAAAAGGGATTGAATTGTTGGCTTTGCAGGGAGCCCAGGAAACTCAGAAACGTTCTCTGCCCGCCCTCCTGGGAAACTGGTTATTCTACTGTACTTAGGTCCAAAAATGAAGAAGAGCCCCGGACTGGGACACTGGCAGGAATTTACATCAAGCAATAGCTCAAAATGGCACCAACAATTGCAAAATGGAGATCTGTATTTGAGTAATTAAATTCCATCTCACTTGCGCAATTTTAAGAAATGAGCATTACCTCCCAAAAAAGCTAAACTGAATATTGTTCTTAAGAATTTCTTCTAGAATAGAATTTCTGTTTCATTACAGAATTGCATATAGTTCAGAACATGAAGGGCCCTTAGCGATCAGTAAATATAGCGCGTTACTGCAAAGCGGAACACGCTTTGAGGTTTGGCTTAGGATCAGGAGGTAGAACTTTCCTGACAGACCTTAACAGAGGACATGTCACGTGTCGTGTCATCGCATTTGCTCATCTGGATTTGAAATTCCAATAGAATATTTTGAGGAAAACAGGAGTTTTCAAGTGCCAAGATGAATTTATTTCTGGAGTGGTGAGAACGTAGGAGTAACCACAAGAAATACTGTGGGGAAAAATAAGGACAAAACCCACCAAATAAAGACATGCTTTTTCAACCCTTTAAAGGGGTTACTCAGGAGCAATGGTGACAGAGTTCAACAAGAACTTCAATACAGAAAAAGAGATCCTGAAAATAACCAGGCTTTTAAAGATTGATTCCTGCCAACACTCTTCCATTCTTTTAAAAAATAACTTGAATATTTATAGTGGACCATAGTGATGTACGGCTTCTTTGGTTCTAATGCCACTGTGGACTACCTGCTAGGTTTCCTTTTTTGGTTGACAACAATTCACATCAGGGAACCGAATCAATAGGAGTGTTTCAATCCACACTCACCCCTCTAGCGATGAATTTTATCATCTAACCAATCTGTGAAGCTTCCTCCAGTCCCACAAGTCAAATGTCAATCAAGTTTAAGTGCAAATGTCCAGCCAGGTCTTTCAGGAGTATCTGAATACATTAGATAATATAACCAACACCTTAATTGACATCACAAAGACAGGGCGGGAGGAGGCTTACATTCAGAGAAGTCAGAACTGTTACTATCTCAACAGAAATGATCTTTTTGCACTCTATGAAGAACCTTAAAATGTTCACAAAAGGATGTAGAGGCACTGCCCCAGGAGAACAAGATTTCAATCACAATTTCACTGGTTTTTAGCACATTTCCCTCATTCCAGAGATAGAAAAGAATTTGTGGAGGTTTCAAAATAATGACTTTTTATTATGGTCAAAATACAACTCTTAACCCTTTCTGCTCTCCAATAGCATGTACGTCTTTCAGAACAGTTAGCCAAATACTACAGAAATGCTGCCTGCAAATTTCTGTTTAAAAACAGCACACCTAGACAGGTGTCTGAACTGATTGTATTAAAAGCTTTTCTAATCACGATCATCTGTGCAAAATGGTTTCTGAGCTCTAACAGTGGGAGAAATGATTCTTCTTTACAGGCTACTTCAGAGGGTCAACAAGCCACTTAAATCTCACAGTGTGTCTCCAAGTAAGCTATTCCCCAAATCCCGCAACCTTCCAAATCTCCCTGGTTACAAGTGATTGCTATTTTCATCTCAGAAAAAAAGAGAACGTCTCCCCCCCAAAAAAGCGGCCAAGTATAAGAGTGTTCACACAGTAGAACATACAAAGAAATCCTGTATTTATACAGCATTGTTTATAATAGGGCTTTCTTGTTAGTATGAACGAGATCCTTCGTCCTGCCATCCTAGCTGACTGTGGCTTCTGAAGTAAGGAATAGGTGGTTAATTAGGATACTCAGGATAGAAAAGGGTTAACCAGCAGGGCCTTTATTACAAACAACTAATAGATGAGAAATGAGAAACAGTAGTGTGGCAACATTCATAGAGGTGAGGTCAAAAGGTTTTGGTACCAGGTGGAGAGTGAAGCTGAACAGGTTGAGGATAATATAGATTCAGAACTGAAACTCTTTTGCTGTGTGTTTCTAGGTTTTTTTATTATTTTTGAATGGTAAGAGAATTAACTTATGTCAATGCATAATAATGCAATATGGTTGTGTAGGAATCTGGCCCATGCTTCTCATAATAGCACATGCTGCTATAATTTCCACGTGCAAACACTGCAATTGCGCACACAATTATGGCAGTATTAGGGCTTATTTTGCACGCTTCTGTGCATGGCTATGTGAATCTATGGGTATAAGAGAGAAGTCCTTCAGAAGTTAAAGTTTAGAATAATCTTCCCTTAATGGGGCTTAAAACATTAAGCATCATGACTCTGCAGTGTTAAATCACTGAAGTTAAAGGTAGACAAGAATATTAGGTCATCTGGTCTTCCCTTTGTGCGTGTAGGAAATCATTCATAAAGGAAAGCTGAGCTGTAGAACTGCACAGGTCCGTCCCCGCTATTACTGTATCTGCCCTTTTGACTCAAGCCATTCTAACAGCAAACCCTATGACATATGATAACATCAAAGCGCTTTGCACTAAATGGTGCCTATAAGTCAGCAGCTGCTACAAGATACAGCATCCAGAATAACAAGCTAATGGGTTAAAATCCCACGAGTCAAATGCCGTTAAAAGAGTGGCCTTGAGCGTGTGTATTTAATAAAACTAGGTTACTTTTATTTTTAAATGTTTTTCTTATTCTAGTACATCCAATACATGCAGTGACGTTATGTGATTAACTGGCTAAAATGATGATTCATGCTTGTTGATTTTATAGTATTAATGTAGATATTAATGGAGATTATCTGGCAGAAGTAATTAAGATATTCCCTTATTTATTTTGAAGAGACATCATAGAAAGTAAGGCCTTTCTGTGTATAATGAGATATTTGCACTTCAGTGTGGTAGAAACCCAAGACAGATTACTTTCATAATGTATCCATCACTCAATAATACACACATTTGGTCATCTGTTATTCCTTACTTCCAGCTAATTCTCTAGCTGTTCCCAAGGCCTAATCTGGTGTGCAGTGAAGTCAATGGACATATTCCCACTGATTTCAGCCAACACCAGACCAGGATCAGGTTTTTTAACTCTAATCTTGCCACCAGGTTTAAATTAGGAGACATTCTGTAACCTGCACCTCATTCTACTACATTCTACTACATGGGTACAAATACAATGAGTCTACATCTCATTTGTGTCCCTGTACTTCTACGTGTTTCCTCTTGGTTTGATATTGGCCCTCAGAAACACCCAGCCAATAGGAAGTTGGAGGATTTTAGGTCAAATTTAGAATATGTGAATCTCTGCCAAAGGTTCTACACATGCGTGTAGTCTGCAACATGTGCTCTCCAGGAATCCAACATTTCTCCCCCCCCCTTTTTAAAATTTTACTTATTTTTATCAAACACAGGAATGGGAGAAATAACCCCAAAGCACATTGGATATGGACAGCTCAAAAAACCAGGGTCATCAATATTGGTGCCAACTGCTGGCTCCATCTGCTGGAGTCATGACCCATGAAGTCAAGTGGAATGAAGAATGATTATTCAATTAGTATCTTGAAGTGGTGACTAGAAGCTGCTACTCTATTTTTCCCTTAGAACAGTAAAAAGCAAACATCCTTCAATTGATAAAAATCTGTGTATTTACAGTTCCCACAAACACATTCTACAACCATTAAAAAGTCCACATACAGATAGGTCAAAAGGGCGTAACTTTTGTATATCTACCCCATTACTGGAGCAGATATACAAAAGATACTTCTCTTTAGCCATGTAGAAATTGATTGCTGACAGCCAATGCACTGATGCCCAAAATATCTCCAAGTGATAAAGAAATATCCAAGTACAGGCTGTTGAAGCTCGTAGCACCTTACAGGCAAACCTGGCAGGGAAGCTATGATCTCATCTACCTCACATGCACAAAGAAACAGGCAGGCAGGGAAATATCTTCCTCAAATGACTTAATTCAGTGATAATTTCCCAGAGCAGCTATGTAGCTTCACCTAAATTAATGAAGCTGTGAAGGATATAAGGCAAGAAAGAAGAGACTGGCTATTAAGTGGAAATGCACTTCCTCTTAATTCTAATTTAAAAATGCTTTAAAAAAAAAAAAAATCAATGTAATTCGCATAATCTCCATAAAAGCAACAAGACAAAAAATGCAAAATAATTTGGCTTATAAAAATACACGTGCCATGATAACTGTAAAAAATGAAATTGGAAACATTACATGAATACTGCAAATTGAACTGCAGGATAATCTTTGGCAAATGTTTGTTGTATAATGACAGTCTTTATTTTTCTACTTTTACGTATGTATGTACAACTATATCCATCACACTAATTGTATTAAAATTTCTAAAAGTTCCTATCCAGTAATCTTGACATGGAAAAGTAATTACAATTATACGTAATAAAATCAAGGGGCCAGAACAGCCATAAAAGAAAGTGCTAATCCATCAGTGTAACACATATCTAGCCGTGTATACCCATGTTTTCACATCTATGCGTATACACCATTCTTCAAGTATTTCTAATTTCTAAGCTAATTAACTGGTTGCATATACCTTCATAATCCATTTGTCTTTAGGACAACCTTGCAAATTTAAGCAACCAACACACTGCTTCAAAAGCTTTTACCTCTGTTTTCTGGCTGGTATATCTCTGCCTTTCTTCATGTGGCTCTCCTTTCTGATCCTGCATCTTTTCATAAAGAGAACTGGAAGTTCCTGCAGAGTCACTGGGCTACGATGGGATCTGGCTCACAGAGACTCAGGGGACGGTGCACACGCCTGGTGCACTGTCACAGATGGGTACTAGCTGGTTAGGAAGGAGAGGCAGAGAAGAAGAGTAGGGGGAGCTACGCTGAGTGTAAAAGGAGATCCTGCACTGCACACAAGTCTCTTACAGAACAGGAGATGCCCACTGAGAACCTCCAGGTGAAGGTCAGCTCCAGGTAAAGTAACACAGGGTGCTGTCGTGAAAGCCTGTTACAAAAATCCTGACCAAGAAGATTATGTGGATGAAGCTCTCTACAAAAAACCCTAGCAGAAGTCTTCTGACTGAAGCTTTTGTCCTCATGAGAGATAACTGATCCTCTGTCCTCTCCTTGGCTTGTTCTCCTCAGGCCATTCTTACCGTGTGCTACTTATTATCAGGGATGGTTTACCCTACATTATGTTAAAACACAGAGATGACTGTCGTAACACTGGCAATAAATGATTGGCACCGCTTATCACTACCAAGGCAATTAATTTCAAGGATTCTTTCAGTTCGGTTGATGCTTCAGAGAAGTGATATATTTTAGGATAAAATATTGTTTACTCACCGGTCTCTCCACTCAGCTCAGTCCCTTCTTCACTAGCATCATCTGTCAAAAAAATAGAAAGAAAATGATTAATAAGAATACCAGAAAACATCTAAAATGAAATATTCCATGTTTCAAATTGCCCTTTCTTAGTTTGCCTCTTCCCATTTAACATTTTGCAGTGAAATCTGGAGGTGGATGGGAAAAGAGGGTTTTGATACTAATCTGATACTACCAGATACAGCAAATGCAGGGAATAAAGACAGGGAATAAAATTGTGCAAAATTTACAGAATTTGGCAAATTATGACTTGTATGAAATGAAATTGCATTCTCTTTTCTAGCAGAGTTTCTGGTTTACTTGTCAAGTTTCACAGTTTGCTTTGTTTGCCAGGAACAGCTGGCTGTGTTCAGAAGAGAACTAGTTATCCAGAAACCATACCGCATAAAGAAGTTACTATAAATTTGCCAGACGTGACTTTGGTTTAAGACTAAACTTGGGCTAGCCAAGAATTGAACAATTGTAATTATTACGATGATATATGAAAGAAAGCAGAGTCTTTATGCAAAAAGACGCATTTCAGTAACAAAAGAATTTCTTACTACAAGTTGTTTCGATGAGGAAAAAAAAAATTATCAGCCTTAGTTAACATCTAGGTAATCCAACGTTCCAGAGCCTTAATCATCTAATGGAGAGCTCATTGACCACAGAAGTTCGCGTCAACTAGTTAATGTCATATAGACTCCATTTATGCTCTTTTAAATGGATTTGGGCATGTGCAAATTCTGTAGCAAGCCTACAATTTCTGTCTAAAGCTTAACATCTTTCAAACTTGCATATGTGCATATTATGACCAACATTTGAACCCAAAGGAGTCTTGCAATATTATGGTAACAGAAACTAACAGTAGTATTTAGGCCCTAATTTACAGGTCACATCTTTACACTATAAACTCCACTGAGACCCAAACGCTGTAACACATGCTATGAGGATTAAGCTCTGCTTTCATCAAGGTTTGGAGCCTGAAGCTTTATTTTACATAGCATGAGAACAGAACAATTGGTTAGTAATAGCGGCTTCCACCGGGAATTGTGTTCGCTACAAGCATTAAAGCCACAAGCGTGAGAACTTTCATGGATGCTTGTGAATCTACAGTAGATGGATCTGTATCCATCTGTCTCCCCCTTCCATCTCATTCAGACGCCATCTGGAGGGCAGGACTTTCAGAAGCCACTAGACAACAGCAGGTTACGTTTCTCTTGAGTACACTTTAGCCCAGCCCAAAGGATCAGAACGTTTTATTTCCTTTCTCCTTATTCTGCAAACAGTTGTTCTGGAGATCAAAAAGGTACGAGGACCCTGACTGTACAAATACAAATTTGTATGCGGAAACTTTAAGGAGCTTTGACAAGTAATTTTTGAGATAATGAAAATGAAAAATCTTGTTAAAGCCAATGGGAATTCTGCCACTGACTTCAACAGAGCCAGGATTTTCAACTGGAGTCCTGACTTTTTTCAACAAACCACTTGGAAAACATTTGGGTAACACAGAGATTATTAATTATTCAGTTTCCAATAACATGTTCTTTCCATGGAAGCGTTCATAATGAAACCATTGTGACAAAATTTAAAATTAATTTAAGACTTGACATTAAATCAGCAGAATATAATATCTTAACATACATATATCACCTGGTTTTCTGCCGAAGTTCTTAATTATAGTTCTGTAAGTGACTTGGAATTTGAAATTCCCAAAGCAACAGAATAGCTTCTAAGCTGGTGATAATGGACACAGACAAGAAATCTGATGTTATTGAAAAGTAGTGAAGTCATTATGCAATATAATTATGAAGAGGCAAAGACTGCTTTTGTGAACTAATTGTGAATTAAAGGCTGGGTTTTTTTCTGGGAAAAGAAACCTAAGTCTCACCAAGAGACAGTAAAGTCCTTACGTCAGTTCTGAAAATGGGAGCTTGGTGACATGATCCCTATGTCATTGTGGTGCCTTTGAAAATTCTGCCCCAATCTAGATCTGAATCTGAGTTTCAGTGTGGCACACAGCACTCCCCACTCACTTCACGTGTCTATATTTCTTACTCTCACACTATTAACGCATCTGGTGGAAGTCCCTGTCAAATATAAAGCAGGCTCTTTCACCGACCTTGGTATGGCTGGCTGAAGTGACAAACACCATGTTTAGTTGACAGAGCTCTATGTCCAAACAAAATCATTTGAGATAAAAAACAGTGTTTTAGAAATCGATATCCCAAATTCTGTCATTCCCCCCCCCCCCAAAAAAAAAAAAGATGATATTACAGGCAGTTTCTTGGTTACTGGTTCTGAAGAAGGAAAAGCAAGTAAAAATATTTTTTACTGAAGCTCTACATGCCTAATATAAAGCAAAATCAGTGCCAAGATTGCTATGAACTACATTTGCAATACCTAGGGTTTGGGTTGTTTTGGTTTTTTTTTTATTTTAATGTTCCCCATACATTTTTTTACTGCATCTAGAAGAAGCCTTCTAGAGGTCTGCTTTGGTTTGAAATATGTACCACAGTCAATCCCAGAGCAAAGTTGAGTAAAACCACAGGAGCACCCACGAGTGAATCTGTGAGACCAGTTAACAGTTCCTTAAGGACACACTGTTAATATTTCTTGCCCAAGCTCCCCCATTTGAAACACTTGAGGCGAGGTCCTCTGTAACTCTCACCTTTACTCAAGAACTGTTGAAAAATAATTAAAAATAATTGACTGGGAAAACACGCTACAGTGTGTGCATGCACGCTCCAACTCCTGGTTACTCTTTTGTTTAGAGAAGAAGAACAGTGACCTTTCCCATGGCTTCCCCATTAAAGCCCTGGATTTTGGGAAGCTCTACCAAGATGACCTTGCTGGAAAAGGAATAACAGACCTTGTAGCCTGGAGTGAGAAGAAAACTGACAGTGACTCCCTGCAAGGGTCAGTCCACCCCCAAGAAAACTCGCATCTTTATTTAGAAGGCTTAGAATACAAGGAAGCTGTCTAATCCAAAATGTGTCATATGGTTGAGAGCGCCAAGTTTTCCAGCTTATAAATTGGACTCTAGTGTATAAAATTAAGGTATTAGAGATCTGTGATGTATGGGACAACAGTTTCCAGTCAAGTATAAAATAATTTACAGTTGAGAGTCAACCTATGATTGAAACTCGCCCTCTAACACTCTTGACATCTGGGGTAACTATATCTCTCAAGATCACAGAGCTTTGCATTTGAGAGCAAGATGCTCAGAGCATGCACATTTGTGTAAGTCACAGGTTCCCTGGCAGAGTCATGTACCAAGTGATGCCTTTTACTCTTCCATTTCCCTCTCCCTTGTTACCTGCTGAGCCCTCTGAAACAGAATAATTGCACCATACCTGCTCTCACCGACACTGGAGAAGAAGATGCCTTCTTCTGTCATATACTTTTTTTTTTTTCTTTCGCCTTGCTGGTCAGGTTCTTTCTCTGTCTCTCTAGTTGTTGCATACAAGCAAACACAAGCCAGATGGCTAAAACCATCAATCTGTGTTAAGATTTATGTTAGGAACAGAGAGGTGAAAGGCTCTAAATACTGCTGCTAATCCCCAAAGCCACTAAACCGCCTCCTCCTTGTTGCTCATGCTTCTATTTGCATTCTTCTTCATGTTAGCACATGGAGAGTCGACGCTATACAAACACCTTTTATTTTTAACTGTGCACGCATTGAAGAGCTCTTACATGAGAGCCAGCTCTCTGTCGCAGGAGGCTGCTGTTTCATCTGCATTCAGGGTCTGCATCCTGGGCTGCTGGCGCCCCCCCAACAGCACTGCATGCTGCTAGCTCCTCCCTGCCACCTTCTAACCTTTCCTCAGCTTGTCTCATACTTCAGGATTTGTTCCTTTTCTCAAGCATTTTCTGCTGTTTCCTGATTGCTAGGCATTTCCTTATTTCCAGCCGACCCATGTGTCTCAGTCTGCTCCTCCTTGCAAGCGTGGCTCCACGTGCTAGGGCTGGTGAGGGGTCTGGAGCACAAGTCTTGTGAGTAGCGGCTGAGGGAGCTGAGGGTGTTCAGCCTGGGGAAAAGGAGGCTGAGGGGAGACCTTCTCGCTCTCTACAGCTCACTGAAAGGAGGGGGTTGCAAGGAGGGGTGGTGGTGGTCTCTTCTCCCAAGTAACAGGCAATAGGACAAGAGGAACCGGCCTCAAGTTGCGCCCGGGGAGGTTTAGACTGGATATCACGAAACATTTTTACACTGCAAGGGTTATTAAGGATTGGAACAGGCTGCCCAGGGAAGTGGTTGAGGCACCATCCCTGGAGATATTTAAAAGCCGGGCAGACATAGTGCTCAGAGATATGGTTTAGTGATGGTTTTTGTCAGAGTTGGGTTGATGGTTGGACTCGATGATCTGAAAGGTCCCTTCCAACCTGGGCAATTCTGTGATTCTATGAACATAACCAGGGGCTGGGAGGGCACGGTGGGGCCGGACCAGCCTCCCCTCTGCAGCCTGTATACACATGGCACTGGCAAACAGAGCAATGAGATGGGCAGAGGTGTACAGAAGGTTGAAGGGGCAAGTTGGTGTTCATACTACTGATGCCTGAAGAAAAGGACAAACCAAAAAGCAACCACAAAACCTTTCAGCACTGACAGCTGCAGCCATCCTGTTGAGCTCATCTGCTATACAAAACCAGTTGTCCAGCTGAAAAAGTTCCTGCCCTCAAGCATTTGCCGAGCAGGTATTCCATCATCTGCCTGTACAGTTTCCACTAGAAGAACAGAGGATGTGTGGCACAACAGTCTCAGAACGTTGAGGAAAACTGATCCAGTCTCTGCTGGCTCAAACAAAAAGCTTCTCAAGTCCAATCTGGGAGTGGGTGGGAGCGTGGGCCAGTGTACCCACCTGATGCAAACTGTCTAAACCATGACAATATCAGGTTTCCAGGGCTCGAAAGGACCAAGGGAGTTCTCCGTCTCCATATCTCTCTCTACCATGCTTGTCTTTCCAAAGCTTTGTCCCAAAGCTTCAGCCACTTATCTACATGACCATCTTAACATCCTTAGGGAGCTTTCTAATCATGTGTCTTACATCCATTTTCAATCCTTAGTAACTGAAAAGATCACTTTTTGATCACTTATGACGCCTGCTACTACCCAAGAGGAATTTCACAATAGCATACAGGCTCTATGTCAACATTTTTGTAGCATAGTAACATTAGGGTTTGGTGAAGCCTAAACATACGCATAAGGCTCACAATAACCAAGGAGCTCAAGGGCTCTTTGGGTTGTTCTGATCCCTCCAACTCAGTTCTCCACTAGGAGAATACACCAGACTGACCAACAGCAGAGACGGGAACGTTTTCTTCGAGGAAAAGCAGATTTGCAAATCTCTGCCAGATGAGATCAACTAAACCCAGGCCTGACTTTTCACATCTACTTGTAAAAAATTATATTTTCCATAAAACTTTTCCTTCGTCCTCAGTGCTTCTAAGAGGAAGAAGAAAAAAAGAAAAAGGTAAACCAAAAAGATCCTTCACAAAAAAAGCACATTTTCTGCTTTGGAAAAAGAAAGAGGACTTCTTTTGGTCCTGAACATTTGTATCCTTTAATCATACAATCCTGCATGCAGAGCAATAGGGACTATATAAACCTCCATCTGACACTAAGCAAGTTTAATCAAATTTTTTAGTCTGATTATAAAGAAACTTCCACTGATACACTCTGTACATCCTGGCCTTACTGCAGCACTGGTGCAGTTTTTCTTCCCGTGTTGCTTAGTTACAGCAGTCCCACAACACCGGAGTCTCGCTGAATGTAAAATGTGTTTGTAGCTTTTGAAGCCGTATCAAATAGAAATCCTTAGTAGCAACCTCCTAAGAAGTTAGGCACTGGGGTTTTTTTGTCACCACATCGATGGCTTCTTTTATGTACGGTATCACTTGATCTGCTGTAAAATACATATACCCATACGAGCCTCAGCTGCATATAAAGGCTATGTGGTAGCTGCCGCTCCCACTGTGAGTGAACTGGACAACATTGTTCCAGTGCAGGAAATGGTGCTCACAGCCAGGATCAGATGTGGATTTCTATTTCGCGGATGCTTCTACCTTACACAAAAGGAATGGGGCACTTCTTGGGAAAATATACATCAGTTTAAAAAAAAAATCTATTGCAAAACTTCCTTATTTCCTCCCTGCCCTAAAATACTGAAAACAACTGAGTTTTATTTGCACAAGTGCTAAAGTGGATTTCTCACCCGTATGTATACTAATGTAGTAGTCACACACAAAATGGTATGTTTTGCATGTGGCGACACATTTCTAAATACAAGGTTCTAGCAAAATCTCATCAGTAACCTAAGGCAGAGGCAATCAAATGAGACAAACACAAATTTAACTGCATCCTTTGCAATTAGCAGCACTCGAGCACATGAAGTGACTCAGTGTCAGCGACCAGATAGGACAGGATATTTTTGAGCATGACACAAAACGCATTTGGAATGCTTTACATGGGATGCCACAATATGCGACACAGCAGGAAGAAAAGATCCCTGATCAAAGATGTATTCACGTAAGGTAGTACACAGAAAAAGCTTCTGCTTGTTCACCTTCTGGTGCCAGGCACCCATGTGTGAAGGACTGAGAACAGAAAAGAACAACGATACATTTCCCTCCCCCTACCAGTCTCTCCCTCAGTCCTAAGGTTACGTACAGACCGTGGTGATTAATAGCCACTGTTGGACCAGTCCTCTTTTGGTTGAACTAATCCTGTTTTTAACTATATTTAAGACCTACAGTCTCCGCAGCACCTCATAGCAAGCATTCTTATACCCTAACTATGCGTTGGGTGAAAAACTACTTCCTTTTGCTTGTTTTCATCCCGATTCTTCATTTCCTGGGACACCGTATGCTTCTTGCACTACCAGAGATGGTAAATGATTGCTCCATATTCACCTTTCTAATTACCGCACTCGTCATCTTCCCTGTGCTCTCCCACGCTGATAACACACACAGCAGCCTGGTCCTTGCGTCTGCATGACCCCCGTGCCTTCAAGGGCATCCTCATCGCCTGCCACTTCGCTGTTTCAACGCAGCCCTCACCTAGGCTGGAGAGCTCAGGGATTTGGAGAGAGCGGACAAAACATAGAAACAGCCATTTCCCTGGACTTCTGGATTGACTGCAGGCTCCATCCTCAGTCTCACAAAAGGAGACAAAGAAAATGTCTACAAGATGCTACTGGAGCATCTTGTTACGGTCCCATTGTCTGTCCATACCCTGCTCTGAGCAGTGCCATTGCTTGGAGCATCAGGAATGAGGAGGCATAAAATTTTCCAGACTGTATAGCAGCCAATATCACAAGCCTCTGTCAAACCATGTACAACCAGAGGATCTAAACCCGAATTTAGGGGCGACCAACACTTGCAACACACAGCCAAAGACTAGAGCAATGCTCTCTCAGCAGTCAGCCAGAAAATAATTCAGAAGGGATTGTACTAGGAAGTTTTATTACGATTCAAACTGAAGCAGGAAACTGCCCATTAACATTTTATTAGGTAGTGGAAACCCACTGCCACGTTAGAAACTGCTAGGAACCCTCTCTTGATCTGCATATCTCCTGATCTGCTGCAAACAGTACCTGAGCCATCAATTATACACTCTGCCTCCCAAGCGCTGCTCCTGAGCTGCTGCTTGTTCATCCTCCTGCACTGCATTGAGACACTGGCGAAAGGGGCTAAGACAGAAAACCCCAGTGAGTGGTAGGACTGGCACAGTCATTGCCTTGGCAAATGAAGACAAAAAGCCATAGAAAAATTTTGTTTCACAGTTTTACGAACACCTTTAGCTTTTAGTTAGCTTGAGATTTTATGAGGTGAGTTGTTTCAGACAGATTTTGAAATGGACAGATCTTTTAAGCATTATGGCTATATTAAACTTTTGGACTGAGAACAATTTTTACGGCATCCTATTTACATTGGAGTGTACTTTATCAGGGTCTGTAGGTGCTGTGAGAGAACTAGAAAGCAAAGCCAACATCTTACTCCGGTGCACAGGCTCCTTCAGCTCCCCCATCTGGGTAGTCTTCCTTTGAAGCCTCTGCTACTGAGGGACAAGGATCCATCATGGGAAAGAGTGGGGTTGTGCTTCTCCCCAGCTGTTTCTAATTAAGTCCTTCAGCGCAGGGTTCTGCAGAAGCTGTCTGAGGATGACATCCTCCAGTATAAAGACAGCTCAAAGGGGCGCAGAGAGCATTTTGCACCCATGTGAAATTGTTGGTGTGCCACCGGTACACTCTCAATTGCTTGATATGTAGCCCCAGAAGGGAAAGGGATACGTGCTCACACACCACCTCATTGCACATTCGCCATTTGAAAAGCCAAGCAGGATTTCCAAGCGACAAGTCAAAAGTTTAACAAGCCAGAGAAACCAGAGGGTCCCCTGAGCATCCCAACACAACAGCAGGGACTGCAGCTCCATCAGAGCTGTGGGGTCAGGGAAACAGGACTCGTTTTGCTCCTTGCAGCCAACGGGCCTGGATAGCCGGTGATCCTGCCCATAACCAGGGCACAAGCCAAGGACTGTGACACCACACCCCAATCTGCTGCTGCTGCTGTGGCTGGTCACTTCAGCTCTGCCCCAGCTTCTGCTCAGCCCCAGACGTATTTGTATACCCACAGCAGGTGTCTGGACAAAAATTTAGGCTCTGTGTCATTGGCAGGGACCCAGCCCATCCACAGTGCCTTGAAAGCTTTGTGAGGGAAAGCAGTGAAGAAAGGGAGATGACAGTCTGACTGCCTCCAGTTTAAACCTGTGAAAACACAGGCGGTTATCAGCTGTGAACATGACAACCTGAAAAAATCTGCATGGAGACAGGAAAAGTAGCTGCAACCAAAACCTTCAGGATGGCCCTCACTGATCAGGGGAGAAGGGCAGAGGGATTTCAAACTCCCCCAAATCTTACTCCCTAGCATCCATTGTTGGGGGGCTCCAAGTGCCGGTGGCCTTTGCACGCCTGCCTGAACCGGTCAGAACAAACAGAGCTTTGTGACTTACGAGGCAAATCACCACCCAGGTGAAATTTCAGATAAAGGATATTGGGTACTTCCAGTACACCGCTTGGCACTTATCCACGTAGTAAAATAAAGCCCATGAAAAATATTTTGTGGAATACATTCAGGCGATGAATTAAGGAAACGAATCGCCTCATGAACACTGCAAATGCAAATAAAGAGGCTAAATTTATCGAACGAATTACCCATTTGATACAGGATTACTTACTAAGGGCTAACTTACGATTCCTTTGCTCACACTGAGGACCGCTTCAGCCCCTGAGAAGTCTGCCATGTTAAGTGAAGAGGGCAATGCTTCTCAATACCAGTACAGAAATTACAATCTCTGCTTAAGAGTTCACTCACGTATTAGTGCAGGGATCTGCCTTTTTGATACAAAGCCCTTCATTCAGCCATTTAGACAGTTTCCAATTTGATTCCAAGCCTGGTAGATCTCTTAACAATGAATTTCCTCTGTAATTGTAATATATTTGCACTTCTATGCACAACTAGGATGCTATGCATCCTCCTGAGGTAACAAGAGGACTAATATAAGACAGTAGCTCTTATCCATATGCTTTGTGTAGGGGGGACAGTATTTTTGTCAACCAGGATAAAAGAAGAAAATGCATTAAATGTCATAACCTGGAATAGAGGGAGAGAAAAATTTATTGAAGATGAAGCAATTTCTCTCTCTTTTTCCTAACACCAACTGAGACGTCTCAAAAAAAAAAACAAAAAAAAAAAACCCAAGCTCTTGGGCTCAGCATCCTTTCATTAGCTCTGAAATGACATGGAGTCTAAAAGCCTGCCTCTTCCATCTATTAATTGGTCTAATAAAAGTGCAAACCTGTCCTCTCTCTAACAATTTTAGGGATGCTTTAGTGAAGTTACTCTGTTTCAAGTAGTAAGAACGTAATATAACCTTGAATGCTGCAGCTTCACAGTACATACCCTTTATAACATTACTTTTGCCTAAAGAACGTTTTCAGAAAAAATGATCCCCTCTCCAATCCACCGATAACAGGTGGTAGATCTAGAAATACTTTAAGCATTACAACTTAAGGTAAACCTTTCATAATATACAACAGCCACCATGAAAAATAAGCATTTGCCAAAGTTCCTTACCAGATTACCTATCTGACATGTGAAGTAGCTAGGTATGCACAGTGTACAAGAGAGGAAAAAAAGGTTTCTCTGTCTCCAGCTGGCAACTGCTTACAAATACTCTTCATTTGACTCCTATAAATAGCATCCTAGAAGTACGTATCACTGGAAGGTAAATGTTAGTAAATATAGCTTTTCAAGGGGAACTGTTTTTATACCGCTTCCTGGTCAGTCTTACAAATACATATATATATCTATATATATCTTTTTTTAGAAATAAAAGATATGCCTAGTATCTAGGCTCCATGTAGAATTCTCTTAGAAGAAACAATGAATTCCTAGAGAAAAAATGGTACAAGCATCAGCTCCTTTCCCGGAAAGCTCCCTCCTAACACTAGTAGCAATGAATCCAGCGTTGTAAGAACTACACATCTGAGCCAGGACTGCAGGCAGGGATGTTTTATTTGCCTGAAAGATATGTAGCAAGACATTCTCTTGGATTAAGCAGAGAGAATTTCCCAACACAGCTGAAAGGAGAATGGCTGGCTATCTCATTCCGCGAGGAGACAGGACTCCATTGGTAAAAAGAAAAAACACATCACTGTTTGCTGCACCTAATGTGTTAAAACCATGATCCATCTTAAGCACAGAAGGTTGGTTGTTCTACAGAAATGGTCTCTCATCCTTGCTCTTTTTCTACCAGGACATACATAAACTTCGCAGCAAAACCCCAGAGGTTCAACAGAAAATTCAGCGTGGACCAGGACCCTTTACCTTCTAAACCAGGGCTTCTCTGGACAACCACTAGGGTGAGATCCTAAATCTGAATTAAAGATTAAGTGGAGCATGCTGGCTTTGGCCTGGGTTCTGCACAGGCTACTGATTACTGAGATTAAAGCAGAAATGCTGAGACTGTGACAACTGGTCTGTTACTGAACAGCTTTGCTACACTCCTAAGATAGGAAATTGCTTAGAAGTCTGCCTCTTCCCTCTATATATTTAAAGTCTGCAAGTGACAAGGCTCTTGGCAGTTGTCTTAATATCAGTACTACTACTCGACTAATTTCTTTGGCATTCCACTCGCAAAATAGGCCTAATGATATGTTCAAGTAATGGAACAATTTCCCTGTATCTATATTCCACTTACTCTAATGCACTGAGGTGTAACTCTAGCTTCATTTCATTATCACTTGACTAGCTCAAGCACTTGGATGTCTTTTTGGATTTATTAATGCACTGGGTTTAAAGTAATAACTATTTATGTATATAACTCCATGAATATATTCTTCTTTCTAAGCATTTTTGTCCACATCTATTAAAGTAGATGTATTTCAGAATGTTTCTGAATGCAAGACACGCTTTAAAAACCTCACAATGTTTCTTCTCTAAGCTTAAAGTAATATCTCAGTGTTATTCTCTCCTGTGAGCGTTCAGATAGTGTCCTATCAATTTAAATTTTGGGCAAGACTATCCTTAAAGACTTTCATTTCACTACCTTAATAGATTCACCTAAAACCAAACCCAAACCACCAGAGTTTTGGCAATTCCTCCACAGTCTAAATATCAGGAAATTATTGCCAAAGGTAGAGACAGCTGCTAATTCCTTGACGCAGAGCCATGTTGACTACATCCTCTGTGCAAGAAACCAGAGAAATGGAATATCCCTGCAATAGGAGAGTCTGCTGATAGTTTGTCAAAGTCTACTGCATGAAATGCAGACGGCAATTCATAAGAGACCAGAAAAAGGGAACAAGAAGTAGACGTGATGGTCATCTGGTGATGACCATCCAGACCTTCAGCTGATGTTCTCACCAGTAGGTTATAGGCAATTTAAGATGGGGCTGACTTCAGCTGACATCTGTTGAAGTGGTGGTACCCTGTGGAAAAACATCAATTCAAGACGGCAAAGAAAGCCTAAGACTGTATATTAATCATTAGGGCACTCCTCCAGAAGAGAGACCCAGATACTGATCATTTCTCCAGGGACACTAATGGAGAGTCATTTTGGTAGCACGTGTCTTTCCTGCCTCTCCCTGTCACCTCACAAGTTGAAGACCTAAGTGAGTCCTGTAAGGGCATACCAAACATTCATGGTGATACCTGACATTAAAATGAAATCTCCCAAATCACTGACTACTGACCTAACCACAGGAAATCCTTTGCTGAGTCAGGGATAAAGTTTTAGATGCTACACTGGTTCCTTTTAAAGCTCCAGCTCAATAGCCAGTAGGTGCTCAGGTCCTTCTGGAAACCAGCATCATTAAGGCACATCAAAACCGGTATCCAGAACCATTAGTTATGAGAAAATTGCATCAGGGAGCCTATCAAAAAGGGTACTAAGATCTTTCTGCAATCTATATCAAATTGTAGCTGCTGCAGTCTAAAACCTCCTTCTCTGGACAGCTGTCTGCATATGCAGCATCTTAGACAGTCCCCACCACAACCACCTCTCTATGGTCACATATCAAATACACGTGTTTAATTTCAAGCAAAAAAAAAAAATTGTAAAAACTTCCCATGCGTGAGAATAACCATACTTTTAAAACTATGGTAAAACTGATCATCTCTGTAATGCGGTCTAATGCAATTACAAGTCTTTATATAATGTGGCACCCAACCACACAGGTTCTCTGTAGACAAGAGTTCAACAATATTAGGTTTTGAACCCACTCCGCCC
>VXBH01000764.1:417504-641429 GCA_013400035.1 Rynchops niger | reverse complement strand
AAAAAAAAAAAACCAAACCCTCCCATCTTCCTCTCTTTTCCCCTTTGGGCTTGCCAGTTTTGAATCACCTTGTCTCTTGGGCTTTCAAATCCAAGTGAGCTTTACATTTGTAACAACAATACAACAGGCTTTAATCCGTGATTTCAAAGACATTAGCGATCAAGGCGAGTATTAATACTCTATAATTTGTTGGCAAATTGACACGATAGGCTACTCTCGCTTAATCTGAAGGGCAGGAACAGACCCAGCAACAGGAGGCAGGGTACTGCCACTTTACCCTACATGTTGGGGGTACACTGCCAAAAACACCATCATCACACAATGAATGGCTTAGACGTGAAATGCAGTCTTTGAAATGCATGTTCAGTGTGCTCCAGACAAAAATATTATTAAGCGGTTAGACACCATTCTATGCTACCTGAATTATTCAATAGGTCTTTAAGTTTCAGCTGCCAATCATTGCAAACTGGAGATTACAAAGTCAGCTACAAAAAGCTTTGTTCTAGTGAGATGAGACAGAAACATCCCAATTTCCATACTACCAGGAAAGGAAAAAACCACCGCAGCTACTGTGACAGGATAGTCCTGTAGAATTAATGGAGACCCACAACACACCAAAGCTCTGCTTCCCATTACTCAATGGCCCTTTCCACCAGATGGACAGACAGTGTGGGGAGCATTTAAGTGACTGCCACTTCTGAAATGGGTGATAAAACAAAATATTAAAATCTGGATCTTGTCACATATCGTGGGACTGATGACATAGCAAACAAAATAAAACGGGAGAAGCTTAGGGTTGATAAAAAAGCTGAACACCGATTTCTAATGATATACAATAAAAATAAATCAAAGGCATATGGGGGGGAGGGGGATTAACAAATTTACTATCCACCAGGTTTTCTAAGATTCTAAAAAGTAACCCCCTGTGTGAAACGTAAGATGAATAGCTAACATTTCCCAAGTGCTCCAGCGAGAGCCATCTTTCTCCCATTCATTCTTGCACAGGGACAGCTCAAGTTTAAAGTTCTCATTCAGACACAGTCGGGTTCTAACCCCTGCGGTATCTTTTCAGACCCAGAGAAACCCTACCAGCATCGTTAATGAAAGAGCAAAGCATGCACAAAGTGCATGGAAAAGCAATATACGCTAGGAGCTATATACATTAGCGTAAATCATTTTCTTCTCATAGTCAGGACAGCCGGTGCCACGCACCAGGTTTTGGGAGGAGATGCAGCTACAGCAGAGAATGGAGAAACTAGCTGTACTGAGCAGAAAAAAGCATGCCTTAATTTTACAAAAGCAGTATCACAAGTAGTTTTACCGGTTCACAAATTTTGAATGTCTGCATTTGCCCAGGATCAGAGCCTCTATGTGCAGCTGATCGTTAAAGAAAGTTCACATTTTAATATTTGGCTTAAGCAGGGGAAGCAGAAAGGACGCCAACTGTTGTCTTTTTGCTGCATCATTTTTTAAAGTCAGATGGCACTCAATTACTACGCTTACCTAGAGGGAAAAAGTCGCCCATTTTCTTCTTGAAAATTTTGTAGTCAACCTCCAAAAAAACGCAGAAGATGATACGATCCACCTGTAAGAAACAAAATTACTCACAGTGAAATGATCGCAATCATAAACGTTGGCAGTAATAGTTAATAAAAGCAAAGAAACTTTTAAGCCAACACGCTTTTATGCTCCAGGCAAGCAAGAAAACATCACAGGGATGCATGTTTTGACTTTATTGTGCATCTGTCTTGTAATTTACAAAATAACATTTGCAATCGCAGCTCACAACTGTATTCTTTGTTAACTGCCTCCTGTTTACGCAAACCACTCTTGAGCGCAGTATAAATGACTTTTGGCATTCTAGATGAGTACTGGGATGCGATGTTTGAGGAAAGAGTCACATGGGGGCTTCTAATAAGCATACAAAAGAGTAAATGGGTAAGCGAAGAGCTCTTTTTCCAATCCTTGTCCGACAAACCTATTTGCAAACCATTTAGTATTTTAAAATGTCTTTAAAAGGTTTCATGTGGTTTTAATTTACATGAAACTACTTACTCTTGCTATAATACAAGCAGAATGCAGCAAAACCAAAAGCTGATTAGATGACAGGTAGCACATGGGGTAAATAAAACATTTAATATGCCATCTACTTAGGGAGGCCGAGCATGCGAATGAAAACACAGCTCATAATGTATGCGCCACCCACCAATCATTTCAAATAGTTCAAGAGATCATTGCATGTGAAAGGCTTTTCTAAGAGAAACCAAATTAAAAGGCAAAGAAAACAAAAACCAAACAGAATTCCAAAGCCTTTAAGACTGAAAAACACCCAACCTGGACTTCACTCCAGCCTTGCTATTCCTTTGTTTTATCTGTTTGCGTAGCCCAGCACAAATTGCCTCCGCAGCCAAAACCCAGCCCCAGGAGGAAGCTGTGGAAGTCCAAAAGGCCCTCCCACAGCTGAGCTGAAGGACCCACAACCCAGTAATCAAGTTTTTCTCTGAAGCACATGAGAGCTTAAGCAGAAAGGGATGAAGCCCAAGCAATAGGAAATTCAGCATCTTGGCTGGCATTTTGCTGTCCTCGTGTCTGCATGGGCAATAAGCCGATCTGGCGTAGCAGAGCTCCTCAAGAGCGCCTTTGCACGTGCTAGAAAAAGCTCCAGCCTCCTCCCCTCTGCAGGGAAACCAGCGGGAGGAAAGCTCTCTAAAAAAATGCCTTCGTTCCCGTATCTTCAGTAGAAAATGCTGTCCTTTTGCTAGAGCTCCTCTTCGAAGCGAAGTACAAGTCTTGGCTTCAAAGATACCATTATGCTGAGCAGCTCAGGACGTCATTTTAGAGCTCATTTTGGAGCAGCCTGGTAAAATACAGACGGGAAGGAGAGCAGGAAATAAATGGTTACGCTGGAAAATGCGAGTGGTTGCTAACAAGGATATCTCTGAATCAAAGCCAACTACAAAACCTGAAAGAGCAAACTAGGTAGGAAATATGAGACCGAAGGCACAGGTTATGTGGGCGTTAAGGAAGAAAGAGGTTGCGAGCAGGAGGGAAAGCAGCAGGGCAGAGCTTGAGCGGGCACTGCTGGCCAGGGAAGCGTATCGGCAGATTTGTGAGCAAGAAAACTGCCTGTTGCTGTCTGCTCGTATGATGTTCACAGAAACAAGCTGTTCAGTGCACGCTTCGTAAACAAACCAGGCTAGACCTTAAAACTATGCTGGAGTGTATCATCAGCTACTCTTCACAAGGGATATAACAAACAGCCCAAATACTGGTTAAGTGGCTCAACCCAAAAAGCCTTACTCATCTGTGTACTCACAAATTTATAACATAAAGCACTGGTGGCAAGTGATGTCTTATTTTACCTGTATGAGAGCTTCCAAACTAAATTGTGTGTTTTCAGGAGGGAAGATTTAGACAGCAAATGATTAAATCACATTTATTGTGAAAATTGGTTTAGGATAGTGCTGGGGTGCCCCTAGATCGCCATCTCCTATCTCCGCCTACGGAATGGAGCAGATATTTAAGCGTTAGAGTGATAGGCCCAATACAGAGAATCACAGAATTGCCCAGGTTGGAAGGGACCTTTCAGATCATCGAGTCCAACCATCAACCCAACTCTGACAAAAACCATCGCTAAACCATATCTCTGAGCACTATGTCCACCTGTCTTTTAAATACCTCCAGGGATGGTGCCTCAGCCACTTCCCTGGGCAGCTGTTCCGACGCTCAATAACCCTTGTAGTATAAAAATTTTTCCTGATATCCTGATATCTAAACTTCCCCTGGCGCAACTTGATGAACGAGGACAGGCAAAAGAGCAAGGATGGAAATTTATAAACCAGAGGAGGAATGATATTCCAACGCAGAGAAGTTACAAGTTGTCTTGCTCTCTATATGGTCTCATATTCTCTGCTGTAAATGCTACAGACATGTCCCTCATTTTATATGGTTCCACTTCTCAAGGTGTTCCCTTTACTTTTATTTATTCTGTGCAGTTCACAATGATAAAACTTCTGCAATCCTGAGAATTTCTACTACTTCTAATATAATTCCTTAATTTAAAGATAGGGAATCTCTCTAGAAACGGCAGACTATTTCAAAATTTCTAGCCTGCTAACTGTATACGTCCTATATATAAACCTGCTCAATTTCTTCTTGGTGTGAGAAAAAGCGCTCTATTTTTAAGTATGCATAAGATATTGTGATGACAGCTGAAATCCTGTGTTTATCTGATTGAATGGCATGTGTTGGCAGATAGTAAATCTGAAATGAAACCATATTCTATCATCCTGCCAGTCATTGACTATTTTATCTAACATCCCCAGCTATAATAACTCAAAATTAGGTATGGAAAGTAACCTTGTCCTCACTGTTCCTGTTCCAACTCCAATAAGGAAAGATTTAATCCAAGCGACTCCAAACCTGCCTTGCCTGCTGGCTCACAAAAGCTCAGCAGGCCTTTTGGGATGCACACTTATGAAAGATTCTCCCTTGTTCAAAGAGGAAATCTCTCCTCTGATGTGGCTACGAAATGCCAACTTGATTAGACGTTTCATGCCGCCCCTTTACAGAGGGAAGGGAGTAGCCCCCCAGGACTCCCCCGAGCGTGCCTAAGGAGCCCCCAGCGCCTTTTGTAGGTGTCCGGCTCCTCCACAGCTGACCAAGCACCACTCAACTGCAGCAGAAGTTTAAAGGAGCTGCAAGTTGAAGGTATTAAAGCTCATCCTTGGTTGGCAGCTCTTTTTTTGGAGGCCGATATTAAAATCAGCCATCCCCTGTCAGAGCCTGATTAAATGCTGCTCGCTTCACAGCTACTAATAGGTGGATCAAAGAACCCCAAAATTAAGAATGCTGCAACACAGGAAGAAGGGAGTTAAATGGCATGAGCTCTTCACTTAGTAGGCAGCTTCACAGCTCGAGGCTGCGAGTACATTGATTTTAATTTTTTTTTTTTTTTCTTGGGCCCTGCTCTCCTTGCCAGGCTCCATTTCATTTTGAGGGGGATACTTGCCTGGTGGTTTTGTTAGCTGCACTGGATAAGGATCAGTAAACTTCCGGGGCTCTGCATGGCTCACAGGGCCAAGGCTGTTGTGCAGAGGACTGGACCCAGACTCAGTCATTAACACCAGGAATTTACAAGGATACAGCCAAATCTCATGAAGTGAAAACCCCTCCTCTGGGTATAACAGCACTGTTGGTCTTAAGAGCAGCAGCATTGATCTTAATTCAAAGAAGCTAGCAAAAATATTTCCTCCTGCTTTTTGTTAAGTGGGGTTTTGGCTGGTTGGTTTTTCCCCAGTGAATTTGAGAGCACTTTACATCTAGTGTGTTTTAAGTTTAGTTAATGCACCTTGGGCTAGTTCACTCACGGACCACTAATGGTCTAGAAGAGCTCCATAGGAAGTTGGGGTGGGAGGGTGCTCAGGGACTGCACCGTCACCGCCAGCCTGGGAACAACAAAAAGCTGCGGAGGGTCCCAAAAAGCAGAGGGCAGAGCTGGGAGCTCACCCCTCTGCAGCAGCTGACCTCCACCGACACACAGCCACTGCCGGCCAGAGACAGCCCTACCCACAGAAGGCAAACACAGCAAGAAGATGGACGCACACCACTTGGAGAAATGGCCACAAGCCTCGCCGCATCCAAAGCCATGATAATACAAGAGCCTGCTGATGCTTTCTGGTAACTTTTACACCCTTTTCTATGGATTCTTTGAGAAGGAGAAAAGCCCGGCCTCCCCAGCAAGCTAAAAGTAAACACCAAGTTCCTCCTAAAGAACCATTCCCTCTACCGCAGCATGGGGGAGGACGCTGCATGTGTCACATGCAGCCATAGATATAGGAGGAGTTTATACTCTACAGCTGTACCTATATACATTTTAGGATTGAAAATGTCTCCGGTTTTATCTCAGCTCTTTTGCTGTGGCCTCCAGCAGGTTGTCCAGTTCCTCTGACTCAATTTCCCTATCCGTTTAAGGGACAGTAATACTCAGTCGTGCACTTATGCATTGCTACAAAGAGGTATGGCCAAGCGCAATCCGCAGGACATGCCAAACGTTGTATAAGCCAGGTGCCATGCTGTATATATCAAGCATAGCTTTGAAGCAGAAAACTGGTCAAAAGACACTCTAGACTATTTTATCTAAGGAGTGTTTCCATGTCATTGCCACCTTGTGTCCTAACAAAATAACAACTCGCAACAAAAATAAACCCAACTGCATTTCACCACTCCCAAGTATTTCATGCGTATCCCCAGTACCAAGACACCCAGCAAAAAACAACTGCTTTTTATTATACGCGACAAGTTTCATCATAATTTAAACCTCTACCAGAAAATACACAATAGAAAAACAATGCTAACTTGTAAAAAAATATTTCCCAACCCCAAATCAAATTAATGGCAACAAACAACAAAGAGAATGAAGCAGCTTTCTGCTCTTTGTACGTGTAGCAAATCCCTTTTATGAACCACCCCGGCCTGATCCCACCAGGACCTATTGTCGTAAGGCGATGGTGAACACCAGAAGCTTGTTGTAACATTTTTAGTATATCAAACATTCTGTGGACTTAATCCAAAATTCAGTGAAGCCAAACGGAGGCTTTTTATTGACTTCAGCGTGCTTGGATCGGCGCCTATACTCCGTCATGCCAGAAATAACATTTGCCTCCTTAAGAATTAAAGTTCTTCTGATATTCAAATTTCCTTACTCTAAATTTTCAAATACTTCTTCAAACATATCCTTAATAGTCACAGTTCAGAGATGTCTGTACCCATTAAGTCTCCTTGACTGCAGTGCCTGTAAGGAAGAATTCCTGAACCTTCAACCGTGCCACAATCCCACATTTTCCTTCCGCTTGAACCGTGGCTGCTGGGGCAGCCCTGTTGGCTTTCACTGCACGACAAAGGACTTCCCTTACAGAAACCAGTGGGAACAAAGCCACCTAAGTCAGGTTTCCAAGGCATGCTCTGGTGGAGTCCAAATCTCAGTTGTGGGAAGTAAAGAAAGAAGAGGAAGAGATTTTTAATGTACCACAGGATCAGACTACAACTGTCCTCGCTGGTCCCTGCACACTGTGTAAAATTTCTTCTATCTCTGTGGCAAGGGCTCAGTTTGCTGTTCTGAAGTCCATCTCTCTCTCTCTCTCTCTCTCTCTCTTATCTTCAGGGGCCTCATTTTCCATCTATCTCTTTTCTGGTTTTCTGACAGAGTTCCTCCCTGCCCGGCACCGAGCTGACGCATTGAATTGGCTCCATGCAGAGGTACACTTCAAAGAGACCGACATCTGTTTCTGTCCCCTTAAAGTACGGGTAAACGATGCTCTTGATGCTGACAGTCGCCCCTTCAGCCTACCCTCTGCCCGGTCTGATCCTCTGGTAATCCTATTGCAACCAACTAACAGATGGAAATACCAGCTTTGTAAAATAACACAGGCATCTGCCCTATCCCTCGCAGCAGCTGTGATCCACTTCACTAGAGGCACTGCCTTTCCCGAGCACCGTGCACATCTGGCCAGCTGTCCATGTAGCAGTCTGCCTGCCCAAAAAGAAAGAGGAGAGAGGACTGCAATCCCACTTGGAAATGAGCCGTGGTCAAGGCCAGAAGTTTTCACACACTCCTTCAAAAGGTGAACGGCTTCGGGTCCTATAAAAACTACTCAATTCACAGCACTGTAAATTAAAATTCAGTCTCCTAGTATTATTACTAATTTCACAGACACCGTTAAAGTGTAGAGCCTAGCTGACTGTCTGCTTCTTTCTGCATGACATCATGGTCTATAATTGCAGAATTACTCTCAAAAAGAACTTCAGTCAAGTATTTATGGCAAATACAAAGCTTCGCCACCGCTTCCATCCTTCAAAACAAGACTTAAGCAGGGCAGAGGTGCCAGACTGGTGATATGGTGAATTTGACAACCAACGAACTGTGTGATGATGGTCACAAAGCAATTCACCTAGCCTTAAGATCTTTCCACCTGGCCCAGCTTCAAATCCACTGCAAACCTGAGCCAAAACACTATCCCACCCCCTGTTTACCTGAACCTGCAGCTACCCAAAGGAGCCCAGCTTCAGGCAAGCAGACGATCTCTAGATCATCCTTCAGTCCTGCTGGTGGAGGAGGACAGACGAACTCTCTCAGGACAAAGCTCTTTGATTTTCATGGATTTGAGTTTTGAGATTCTTTGAATCCAAAGCAAAAATCTAAATAAAAATCTAAATAAAAATCCACTGTAAACCTCCCGCAAGTAACGGTATTAATGGAGCATTATGATATCACATCAAGAGCAAATACCCGTTGACGACCAGCTGCGAGGAAGCAACTCTTACTTAAACCGTCATATTACGTAGGCAGTCATTGAAAGAAAAAATAATACAAAACACATGAGTTATAAAATGATTTATGCTTTTCACAAAGAGAGTGGAATGTTTTCTACGGTGGTCTTACTGAAGTTAAAAACCAGAAAGTTTTTATTAGTGCTTTAATATCCTACTTCATGATAGAGAGCATACTTTGCTTGGAGTGAAAGATAATTAGAAGTCCAAAGGCAATTTAAAAAAAGCCCCAACCAAACACAGCAAAAAAACCCACCAGAAATTTATTACAAGTTTAAAATATTAACACAAACAATATCCCAAAGGGACGGTACCTAAGGCTTTGCAGCAATCCCTGCCTCTAAAACAAAATGCAGTAGCAACACACTTAGCAATGAAACTCAAAATAAATTTAAAACGCAGTCGGAATGTCTCTCCCTGTCTATTGCTCCTGTTCCTACAGCTCTGCTCATATTCAACAGATGAGGGCAAATTCCTCCCTGTATCACATAGGAACCAGATACACCACTGCAGTTATCACTGTAGCACAAGTCTATACCGGTATTCCCAAAACCCATTAAAATTAAACCCATTACTTTCCAGCGGGGAAGCACTTTTGCCCACAGATCTCACACACAGGTAAGCGTCACGGTCTTGGGACACTTCTGATAGATCTTTGTCTCCAGGTTGAGATTTGATGTGCCCAAGGTCACAGAGAATAGGAGTAGCACAACTAGACCAGGATCCTGGGATCTTTTTCTCCTGTTCTCTATCAAGCAAAGATGGCACAGGAAAAAGAAAATCCTATCAATGGTCACAAGCTTCACTGCACACCACCTTTTTTCCTCTGGCGTATCCTTTCAATGTATCTATGCCTTGTGAGAATCAATAATGATAACTCTTTTTCCCCAATACACTGGTTGTTTTTTAAAGGTTACTTATTCTCCTTGAGAGAATCCACTTTGTGGTTTCAATACCTTTTTAATACAGTGTATTATTCAAGGACAGGTAGAGCTTCTCCTTTTGGACCTGGTGACTCTCTGTGCCGGGCTGTTACTTTTTTGTATGAACAAAGCACCTGCCAGACAAGCAGAGTGGCTGTCCTAAAGCAGCAATCTGGATCTGAAATGGGAAATTACGGCAACTTTTTCTGAGGAATTTACAAATGGTCAGCAACAAAATTGTACGTGTCCCAGTTACTTATATATCGCATGATTACATGACAACTAAGACACGACAGTCTGGTAGTGCTAATGTAAACACAGACAGACTATAAAATAACCAGCTATTAATAGTTCGCATGTGGTTTTTTGCTCAATAAGTAAAAGTTCTTCAGTTTTCTAAAGGTGAAAAAACCTGTAAAATCAGCCTAGGATTTAAGGCAGTGTCTCAGTATATTTCTTTCGATGGTCACTAAAACTTGTCAGGAAAGGGGCAAGAGAGTAGTTTAAAAATGCATTTGTTTTTACCAAGATATCCATCAATCTGCACAATTCACTTTTATGCCACGCAAACACGATGACATAAAGCTCATTCATCTTTTCCAGCTTAATACCTACTGTCCTTTGAAGATACATGTTTGGAATATCTGAAGGCGACCTCCATTTTTCACAGTTACCAGTCATAGGGCAGCTGACACAGCCAAGATAATCCTGTATTCAGCGAAACCAGGGGAATGAATGGATTCTGATGAATGTAATTTGCTATCTCGGTGACAAATGGCAAATGTGAAGAGAGGGTATGCATGCAAATATAACTGCGTTAAATAAGGGCTTGTGAAGGATAGTACTCTGAAAATATCTGATCGGCAGTTTTACAACAACCATGCGTTTTTGAGGAGATAAATCATCAGCTTACTTAAAGTTATCATTACAGCCTTGTTGTGGATCTCCGCTGAATAAAACGATATTGTGGCATACAATCAAGCAGGGCGTTGTAATCCCACAGGCCCACTTTCTGCACCACATTTTACCTTACAACATACATTTTTCAGTATGTTTTTAGTACAACTTGGACTTAAATACCCCAAAGTTCCCAATGATTACGAGCTTCCTAAGTCTGTTTGGGCATCCAAGCTGTGTCAGACTAATTCCCAGAAGATGCCACGTTCCACTAACACCAAAAGCTCTTTGCTGGATCCCCTGAGCCTGAGGTGTCACTTTGGAAGTTTCTTGTATTCTTGATGATTGTACCGGTTTTGTTGTACTAGCACGTAGTGTCTACCAATACAATTTCCACCGCTTTCCAGGGCCAGCAGGAGAATCAACACTACTTGCTCAGAGTCCACCACTCGAGAAAAACAGACTATGCTCGAAAACAGAAATGTAATCTCCTCCTTGCCATCATCTTTGTGGCTGCTGCAAGATTCTGAATACAAAACAGTCTCAGGATTTAAAACCACAGAGAGAGACCAAGGGATGGTACCTCCTGCCCTTGGGACTGGTACTAGGTAATCTAGGTTTGGATGCTAGAGCCAGTGCCAGGAGGGGACCGAGCTGCCTGAGGCTGGGGACCAGAAGGGAGAGCAATGGGGATTGATGCCCTGGAAAGCAAAGCTCCCTCCTGCTGTGCTGCCTAGGCAGGGGATGGCAGCAACGTCCAGCCATTATGGGAAGTCACCAGGTCCCTGGGCGGTAGGAACCCCGTGTCTGTCAGTCTCCAAAAGCTCAGCCTCCCTCACTCCCTCAGGAGAGGACCTGCTGCCAAAGGAATAGGAGTGCGTTGGCACCTCGTGGCTAGGACAAAAATGTTGATTTATATATATTATACATTATTTAGATATATATTCTCTATTCTTTATTCGAGAGAGAACATAGGTAGAGTTAACACGGGTGCGGAAAGTTAATAAATACTCCCCATTGAGGGTTCAAAAACTCCTGTAGTGGAAGCAAAGTGAAGGGGTGACATACCCGCTACCTAGGTTATAAAGGGACAATATATACACAGAGTTTGCAAAACTCTTATTCAAAAAGTTTGTGGTAGATAAAAAAAGAGCCCTGCAAAAAAAAAAAAAAAAATTGCTTTCCCAAGAATATAGGCCGCATCGCATAATTTGAAACAGCTCTGAAATCATTGCTTGTACTAAAACTTGGACTGAATCTCATTTATGTAAATATTACCTTATCTCTCTCCTTGAAGAAATTTTTTTATGATTGAGTTATCTGTCAGTTATAGATCAAATTAAACTCATTAATGCAAGCTATTAAAGACCATTTTTAATGGACAAAGGCTGATTTTCTCGAATACTGTATGTCTCTCATTCTAATGCTAGCGATAATCTTTTTTGCCATCAGAAAAGAGAGAACCAGGCAGAAAAGGAAGCTATGAAATTTCCAGTACGGCTACAAAAAAACACTTTCATTCCCAGGATGCTCACTCCAGTGTCTCTTCCAAAAAGGTCAACTCAGGATCATTTGCTTACTGTGTGTCAGATAGATGCCAGGTAAAGTATATGTAATTTTTTCAAAAAATGCCTCTTTTTCTCCTTCCTACACAAAAGTTCTTTCTTCTTTTTGTAGAAAGTCACTTCTTACAGTCACAATTACACCCTATTCATGCCTGAGACACTCAGGTAGGTACGACAAAATAATGTGTGTTTTTGTTAAATAAGAATGATTGTAGAGTGATGAGTTATTTTCACAAGATTTCACAATGGTTGACTCCCAGTATCCTGAAAGAAACCAAGTCTGGAGTCTGTATGATCTAAATGCGTGTTTCTCTGCTTGTTTCTTGCTACTCAGATGGGGGATCAGGAGGAACAATGAGCAGCGAGACAAGAAAATTTGATGTAAAATACTTATTCCCCAAGAACTCAAGAAACTGAGCCAGCAGCTGGGTCAACTCGGGGAATGGCTGCACTTCAGAGCCTGGTTTGGGGATATTTGCACCTGTGAGAGTCTGGGACCAGTAAGGAAGATCTACGCTTGAGAGCAGACGTGATTATAGATTTGGCATATGAGCTCGATCTGTGATTCAGCCAAAATGTCCTCATGTGAAAGGTCATTAAGCCTGCTTGATACAATTGACGAATGTCTTCCACAGAGGATATTGCAACTTTAATACAGGTTGTTTAGAAAAAGAAATATCCCCTGGGATTTAAATGTCAACTGTATGCCAACATTTTTCACAAGGATTGGGAGGGAAAAAAAAGAGATTCATCTCTAAGGGATCACTTATAAATTAATTTTAATAGATGGTAATAGCTGACGGTTCTCTGAAAATAGCCAGCAGATGTTCCAGCGCTTTACCAAGTCCCGACGTCTAACCTTGGGTACACCAATTCCACAAAATCCATCTCCCGGATGGAGCTCTGTTTCCGCAGCTGGAATGCTAATGATGGCTCTTAGTGTTTTCTGACTTCTACCAGTGTTTTTATTTCTGTGTCAGATCACGGTGCACAAGCCACAGAGACGAGTACGTGCAGAATTAGATTTTATTAGGAAGGACAAGAAGATACCTTATTCATGGTACGTTGCTATCCACAGATAACCTTCGCTCTATCTATCCGCTCATCATAAGACAAAAAGCATCTAAATTACTAAGATGTTGCTCAAATACAATTGAGAACATTAGCACAATTTATATGAGCTGCTCAAATGCACTGATGCATATAAAGTCACCACAACCATTTATTGTCAAAATGTCAATGCTAAATACACAAAAATGTAACTTATTTTATGCCATTAATTAACTAATGTTTGCACAGCACTTTGAAAATGTAAAAGCACTTTGAACACTGAGAGCTAAGCAGTATTATTTTTACTCATGTGGACTCACTGTATGAATCATACATAATAATCACCTCTTGTGGAAAGTATTTTTGGTCCACAGCCAAAACCTAACCGAAGATTTGGCACTTCTGTTCAGTAAAGCATCTGTAAATGGTCCCGTTCGGATTTCAGCTGGAAATTTTCTGCAACACATTCATTAATGAGTTCTTCACAATATATACCAGGTATAAGGTGCCTTCGCAGCTTTGCAATTAACATGAAGACAGCAAACATTTTTGCCCCAAACATTTGAGAATAGTGACTCACTAGTCTTAGCTGTGACTTAACTCCTTCTCTTTGAGCTGTACAAGATGCAACAGGCTTAATGGATATCACACAGGACTGGGATTCCCTTTCACCTCTGTGAGAGCTGTAGCTCTCAAATTATTTTGTGATCTCCTGGTAAAAAGCATTATGTAAGAACTAGACGGTATCATCATTATCTAACCCCACTCTGTGATTTTCTTCCCTCTAATCACCCTCTGTCTGGGCTTTTTTCCCCCTCTTACCCTTTGTGACTGAAGAGATGCCATCACCAAGAGTTCTCCTTCCCAAGTGAGAGTGCAGAGTGCTTTCACAAGGTCACGTTTTATACTTACAAGCACATCTGCTGCATCAGCCTCGAAAAGGATATGCTTGGCTTTCCCATCTGTGACAAAATCGCTTCTCTGTGATCACGTTCGTGGGGGAAATCTAAGTCTAAAACAACCAGAAACCAACAAAACTTCACCATTCTCCTGTTCTGATTAGTTAACAAGAACGGTGATGACTTACAGCTGGCCTGAGTACCACCTGCAGTCAGGTCAGCCCCAGGTTTCCAGAGGTTTTGGCTTCCTGGCTGACCTGGTGGTGATATGCTCCTTCATTGTTATAACTCTCAAACCAGGAGATATTTTATGCATGCCTCATGTTTATTTAAACACATGTCTATCCATAATACAAATTAGTCTGTGTGGGATTAACCTAGCCAAGAATTCCTTTTCTACAAATCTGTCTGGATGTTCAGATTTAAAGAGTTTTAAAAAAAACTTGTCTGTAATACACTCCACCCATCTCCTATTAACAACTACCCTACTATACCCTTGATAGCTGATAAGTATATTTATCCAGTATCGGTTTTTTATTCTTGAACTAATGGAGAAAGAAAAACACGAGTGGGAAACATCTGATGTGGTTAACATTGATCTATAAAGCTTGGACCTATTTTCTCCACTTGAAATAGAGAAACTAATTTAGAGATTTTTAAAAAGAAAGGAAGGATATTTGAACCGACTGAACAGATGAAACATTTTTACAGTGTTTACAGTGTAAGTTTACAAACCACTCCAGGGCAGCTCCACCGCATATCTTATCCATAAGGTAAATACAGGGAGATCATATATTGGCTCCGAGCACCACGCGGCCATGCAGGACTAGCACTCAATCCGGCGCAGCTGCCAAGCTGGGCTCCGGAGGGGCCCCGTGCTCAAAAGCAAGGGGGTGCACCGAGCCTGTTGAGAGGGAGCTGAACGGCTGCAAACGCTGCTCAGCACCTGCTCTTATTCTGCCTGGCTTCGTGGCGAGCTCGCGGTCTTTCCCACTCACAAAGCAACATCTTTATCTCGTTTTGGCTAGACAGAAAAAAGGAAAACGCAAGTGAGGGTAGAGGAGAGCCGGCTGCTGTGAATGGAGGAGGCTGGCCCTGGTGTAAGTCAGTGTAGTTGCCGGGGAGGGGAATGGGGGCTACAGCAATTTACAACAGCAAAGTCTCTCATCTGGCATCTCGCTTTCATGGAGTTGCTCTCCAGGTTCAGTAATTCTTGGTGTTAAAACTCTGTATGGTACAGTCAAGATTCCAGATACATACATTATTCAGCGAGAATAAGCTACAGACTTACGTAATACTCTCCACTGCCTTTTAATGTGCTGTAGGTGGAAGGGGAACAAAAGAAATAATAAAAGCACATCTCCTGCAAATGTTGTAAATAAACCATTTCAACTCAAACAACCAAGTCCCATAACAGACACAAGTCTAGCTGGCACCATTTTTCAATAACTCCTACTGATTCCCAGCCCTCTGCAACCTCCAGTGCCAAAAGGACGGCGAGCCCTTGATCTCGCAGTCGGGATAATTTGTGGTACTTTTCCACTTTTCCCCATTACACAGCCAGGACTTGACTGTGACGCCTACAGAGATGAGCAGCTCTATTCAGATTCATCACTACTGACTTCGTCTGCAAGTACTCATGGAGCATCTGCAAAGCTGATATCCAAGACGCCTCCAATTGATTTAGCTTCCGACTCCAACTTACAATAGTCCCGTGTTAAAATACACACAGCATGTCCCTGTATTTGCATTATTCATGATTATCAAAACCAAATTATTACTTGCTGCGGATCACATAACACCCACCCAAAGCTCTACGTTCTTGTATCTGGTAACTCACTAACAAATTCCACTTCTGTAAGTCTGATGTGCTGAGTGACAACTTGAACACGACTAAATCTCTGAAAAGCCAAATCAATTTTCTCACGTATTTTCTGTTATAAAAATATCTGCTCCAGGGCTGTGATTTTTATGCCAAGTTTCACAGCAGAATGACTGTATACAGTTAAATTACAACCCTCTAAAATGTGGATTTATAATACATATAATGGAAGTCCTATAACTACAACATTTCAAACGTGACATTCCTACAAATACCAGTTTTCAAGGGATGTTATATGATGGTTTGAACTCCACGGCAGGATGATGCTTTCTTGAGAGAGAAAGACTTTCATTATTTTCTGATTATTGCACAGAACGAAGATAGCATCTTCTTCCTTAGAAGGCAACTCTGCCTACTAATAGGAGATCCATCCCATTGGAGTGATAGATGTTTGAGCTTCTGTGGGACTAACGCAGCTTTCAGTTAGCATGTGCCTCATTCTGTCTGCAAAACTGAAAACATACTGTTGCTGTAAATGCCATATTTACATCCTTAACCATCCAAAATCATGACAACAGCTTAAAAATCATGGCATTTCACAAACTAATAATTGCGGGTATCTCTTCTGCCTTGTCAATTCTGTGCTTTTAGGAACTCAGGTCATGTTTTCACCTGTGTTTTCCAACTAGAAAGACTACAAATATATTAAAAGCACACACATGCGCTAGCTTGAAAATCTTGTATGCCTCCAAAGCTCAGGCTTTGAGAAAAACATCAAATATTGCAAGAGTTGGCAACAATGGAGACTGCACTATCCATTCCCCAGAAGTACAGGAAAACGAGACAACCACCGAGGCAGAGGCATATGACCTAGTTGAAAGTCCCTGATATGATTTGCAAGGTTGCACTGCCTCCAACCTGTTCATACTGAACTCAGTCAGGCTCCTTTGATTATGAGGGGACTTGGGTCAGGCTTTCCGTGACGGCCCTTGAACACTTCTGCTTCCGTGGAAGAGAACAATGGGTCACATCCCTCCTGCCATTATCTCTATATAAGCATCTCCACATGGATATTTCCTCTTTGCTGCGCTGACAAGGGAGGCAGCATTTTTTTGTAGAGCAGGTCATCTTCCCCTGGAGCATCCAAGGGGCTCTGAGGATTTGAAGCAGCAGCAGAAGGAACAGCTCTGGGAATGAGCTTTTTTTTTTTTCCTGAGGCGCTTTTTCTGACCATGTGCCCCAGGACGTTTGAGCTTGGATCTGTATTTCTAGGCTTCATTTCCTTGCAGAGCTCTTCCACTGGAGCCTGAAATGCGGCACTAGGGAGTAACACCAATGGTATGGAGGACTTGCAGCAGCAATGCTGCCAGGCACAGAGCGAGCAACGCAGCAGCAATCGGCTGTAGCTCACACTCAAAAAGCTACTACCACTATCCAAACCCTTCCTTCGCTAAGAATTAACAAGAAAACTCCAAAATAATCTTGAGAGGATCCTCCCTTTTGCCTTGGAAGCCGCCTGTGGGACTTTCCGTATGAGTTTTCAACCTGATGTAATAAGTTTACCTGGCAAGTTAATGACTTCAACAATCAGCAAGCTCCTGTGAGTGCGTGTTGCTTGATTTGAGAGTCCATGATTCAAGGCGGTGAGTGGGGAAGTGCTGCAGACAGGATTCCTTCAGTCAATAGCCGTACAGCTCCAAACAAAACCACTCGCATTACAGTAAACAGTTTAGCCATGCACAGGTTTTAAAGCCTGCTACTAAACATGTTCTGGCAACAGCAAGTAGCTATTAAAAATATTTTCAGTCAGAGGAACTGAAACGTGCTCTCTTTTGAAATGAGGCAAGTATAAAAATCACTGTTTTTAGGACGGTTTATGGTTTTTTTTTTACCCTGTTGTAACATTCAGAACCATCTACTTCCCTTTTATTCATGTTGTGTTTATCTAAAAGGTTCAATCTGCCTTAACTCAGAGCAATTTTGATTGCAAATTTTTTTTCATCATTCTTTTATGTGCTATTCTTTTTCTTTTCTTTTTTTTTTTTTTCTTTCTTTTTTTTTTCCCCACCGTGAAGCCAGGCTACAGCAGCTCATCAAAAGGAAGCAAGGCGGCCTGAATTTTATCTTTTTTATCTTACTGATATTGTGATATAGCTGCAGTGGGCAATCTGATCACATCAAGAAACAATTGCAGTAAAGATATCTAAGTGGATGTCACAGCTCTGCTGAAAGATAATAAAGTGAAATGAACCAAAAAAACAATCTTTCCAATACAAATCACATAGTTAAGTTGTAGTGATTTGCAAGCGGAATGTAAGTGTGGGAGGAGGAAGATATCGTCAGAAATGCCTAACACTTTTAAATTATTTTTAACACATTTGGTGAGCGCATAATTAAGGGATTTACAACATTATAACCGGGAGCCGAGCCGTTGTGCAGTACTACACTAAATGAGACAATCAGTAACAAGGGAAAGGGTGAATTACACTGCCTTCCACTGCAGTTTGAACTACCGTCTCCTAAGATAAACACTATTGATTGCTTTTAAGCCTCCTCTCTATTAGAAAGAGACTTCTAATTTTGGAAAACCAATAATAAAAGATAGCAGAAAAACCCCAGATTCTCTCCACGTAAGCCTGCAAAGAGGAAAGGCCAGAACCTCACAAGAAATTGGAATATCATCCCTGATTTGCTTGGTGGAGGATTTGCCCTTTGTGCCTCGTTCTTCTTCAGTGCTGAGTCTGCATCAGCATCCACAAACTTTCTGACAGAACAAAAATGTTTTGCCACACGTGTTCTAACTTTCTTTTTTTTCATGTCAACTCTGCCTTCAGTGCCTCAAAATTAACTCCTTAAGTAGTTTAACAAATATCTTTTCTTTTCCAAAGCAAAGACTTTTGTTAGAGACCAAAACAGCATCAGCTTTCAAGCTGTGGGGTCCTTTCTACTTCTTTTGTCTATTTAACAGCAAAGGAATGGTGTGGCTATTGAATTACCAATGCCGATGTGCTAGGAGGCTGTTTGGGTCTCTGTTTTCTGGTGGGGGTGGGTTTTTTTGGGGGGTGGAGGGCTGTTTTTAAAGGCACATACTATATAAGCTAAAGAGACAATGCCAAATCTCTAAGAATAGATATACACAGGACACTTCATAAACCACATTTGGGTAGACGTTGTGCATTATATACCACGCGAGATGCCCGACGCGCCTTCCAAGAAAAACACCAACACGGACTGAACACAGGCCAAGGATTTTCTCATTAGCATGAACAGAGGCTGGGCAGGCACCCAGCGTTTCTCCCTTCTGTTTTCCATTTACAGAGGCGACCACTCCTAGGCATATTATACCTAATACACAGCTGGATCTTCTACAAAGAAATAGTTGTGGGTTTTGCTTGACTTTTGCTGCTAAACTCCTGTCAGCTTGGAATTCACATGATTTCCTCCGAAACTGGTGAGGTTTACCATAATATGACACTGCTTTTCTTACAGACTAACAGGGAACGGTCATCCCAGGCTGGTATTAAACCAGCAATTTCACTGGTGACTCTCTTGTTAAAACAATTACCTGTGGCCATTATCTAAATGCATCACTTAGTCTTTGATGGCAAATTGTTTAAATAAATAAGAGGGAACAAAAATAGCCAGCAAATGCCAAATGCCAGGAGACAATTGGGTGGTTAACCCTCTAAATGACAGTCTTACAAGAATAGCAGAGGAATTTTTAATAAAGCAATCACAAACAGATTAATAGCTTGGAAAGCAACCGGGGATTTTCTCTTTCACAGCAAAGGGATTTTCAGCAGATCCAAACCAGTCCCCATCTAACTAGAAATGTGCTTATCTATATCCATCTCCCCTGATGTCCTCACTTCTCACCAGAAAGGGAAATCAATATGAGGACTTGTTATTCAGAAGAGTCTCAAGAGTCAGGCACTGTGATTGCACCTCTAATCCTGCAGGAATCTATTTCCAACATCTACATCAAATTGAATGCAACAGGCTCATTGTTTACAGCTGCTTTGCACAGCCTACAATATAGGGAAGCAAATAAAATGGGCTATGAAGTATCCAAGCCGATCTCCTGCCTCTGGGTCTGACTCTTAGCACCAAGAGTACTTGCACTAAAATAATCCTTTCGATTACTTGCATTTCTAGCATTGAGACCTCTGCGAGTAGAGAAAATACTTCGATGCCCTTTACAGTGCCTACGTATGGATTGCACTTGCACTCATTTGGCTGACCAATTAGGAAAACAAGGGCAGCGTAAGGGTTAAACATCTATCTCAGCGTTCCCTTGGCATGCTTGAGGAGCTGCTGCTAACAACACTGGTGGCAGTTTCCTGAGCTGTAACTCACAGCGTGATGAGAACAACTTCTGATCTGATGAAAATTCCTCCCTCACTGCAGAAAAACACCCTATCGTTTACAAGTTTTGAATGTGCTAACAGCTAATTTATTAAAGGAACTCCTGCAGCGTCCCTGTTTACAGGGCTCAGGCTGCATACAAAGGAAAGGCCTATTCGATGCACATAGCGGGAGCAGAATCGAGCTGTATTTTTGGAAAGGCAGCACAGTGTGCCAGAAGAAGGGCTGGACTGATGAAAGTAACAGCTATGATGTTGCGCTGAGACTTCTTTTAGTCCTGACTAAAAAGAGCACAATTACAGTTTGGAAAAGAAGAACAAATAATTACAAAATAAAGTGAAAGGAGTTCAGGCCAGGTTACAAGTACTAAGAAATAGAGAACTTTCCAAGATGCTCAGATACGGTAACTAAGGAAAACGTGCATGAGGGCAGACAAACATTTTAACTGATTCCTCATTGTAGAGTGTCTTCTCTTTTCTAGGCAGGTTTCTACTTTTCCCTATAAATCCCAAGCTAAAATTTCTCAGCCCAAAAGCTAGTCTCTGCCTCCAAACCAGGGGCATAAAAGGGATGGGGGGGTAGGGAGGCTGCATTTTCCAAAGACTTTTGCTTTTAACCAAGAAAATAAGATACCTTCCGCAAATTTTAAATGAGATCAAATCCCCCCCCCCATCTTCTGCACAAAAAAACCCCGCTGTAACAGACGTTTTCAGCCATCTCCAATAACAATCATATTCCAGATGTCTCTCTCTGACAAGCTGTTAGACTGCCAAAGCCTGAAAATGGAAGAAGTCCAAGAAAGAATTAGGTGTCCTCTACATCTAACAACATTACCTCATTACCTGCAAGTAAATATTAGGCATAGCCTGAGTTTAGAAAATAAGGCTAAGTGCACGGAGCACCTGCTTAACAAGCTAATGGGCTAAATAATTCTGTATAATTTTCAGACACTAACACTTATGTGTTAGATTTCCTTCTCCCAGCTGTGTCACTTTGCTGAGAAGTATTCATAAAATAATCTTAACAACTTTGCAGTATTCATTTAAATTAAATATATACATTCAGCTTTCACTATAATACCATTATTAGAAGCCAACCACTTGATGCATTATTAAGTGACACTCTAATGAGTATGATTTTTAATGGGCTTTAAGTAGCTGAGGGGAAAGAAGTAAAACCATGGATCGAACACCGTGCTGAAGGTATGCACGTCTGTTTGAGGTACGGCATTGTCCCTCAGCCGCTGATGTATGCAGTATGAAAATGCATATTTTTATAATGAGTTTGCATAAATAAATATGGTGACATTACCTTTTCCGTACTTAATTCGGCCTATTTTTAAAGTATCAACTGAAAATACATTCACAATATTTTTGGATCTGGGAATAAATTTACATACTAAGTAGCACTAATTATAAGAAGCAGTGTTCTGCTCCTTGCCATGCAGAGTCCATGCCACTCACAGATGTCTACATTCACAACTTCCTCACCTTGGTGGCGCCCCAAAACAAATGGCGTGTGGCGCTTCCAGCACAACACAGTCACGTGTATGATGGGCTGGTCCGTGCACAATTTCTTCCTCATTCAACTTTACCTTTTGCCTGTCCCTTACTATTTTTAGCCCCTGAAGCCTGTCCCTAAGTCCTTCAGTGTTTATCATGGTCAATCCTCCCTAACTTCCAACAAAGCTGTTGGCTGCTAATCACCTTTCATCCTGGGCAGCACGGCTCCATCCCCTGAAGTCTCGTTAACTCTCCACTCACCCAAGCTGCTGTCCTACCACCGTGTCGTGGTTCCCTCCACCTCTCAAAGCAGTCACGTTGCAGTGTGTTGGCTAGTTTTATCATCTGAATTACTGTGAATATCTCATTTTACCTCAAAAAGCGTAACAGTTATCTACCATCTACTAATTTCCTACATATGGGCTGTTTCTGCGCCTCTGCCCCAGCCTGTTTCTGTGCGCGGCTGGCCAGTTCCACCTCACTTGCCCTATAAACGGATTTATATCCAAGTTCTCCACCAAGGAGTCATTAATCTCCTGAAGCTGGTCAGCAGCCTATTTAGTGCTTTTGCTCCCTCCACCAGAAAGGCGCCTAAACAACATTTTGTGCCACCATTCTTCTCAGGGAGGCACAGTGGGAGAGTTTTAAGATGACCTTAATGCCCTGCTTTGATGTCCTGCTTGCTAAGCTTCATTAGTGCCTGGCATGATGGACCACGGGCAGATGTGGCTCCAAGTTGCTCTCAGGAAAGCCAAGTGGCAATGCCCCACAGTGGGGATGATGGAAAAAAAAGAATAATAATCATGTACAAGAAAAAGGGACAAGAAAAAAACAGCTTGGGAGAACGCACAGAGAGCCCAAAGGAGAGGATTAAACCTTGGGGTTTAATCAGCAGGAGACCAGTATGCTTTTTACAGTGGTGCCAGGGCTGTGAAGTAACCTGAGGTGTTATTTTGATGCCAGTGGCTGCTCAGCCTATGGATCAGTGTGCTTTTGCAGCTATGGATGCATCTATACCTCTTATCTTGTCTGCACCTCGTTCACTGAGATACCGGCTGGTAGTGCTCTTGGGCTCATCATCTGCTTTAGTCACCACATTACTGTCTCTGTTAAAAAGCATCCTCTATCACCCTTTCGAGGTTTCTTAGATTGCTCCAAATGTTTTGCTTATGAACAAGTCTGTGACATTTGACATGAAGTCATCCATAATTATAAGGTGCTGAAAACACATTAAAAAGAATCCGACATTTTTTGTGTGTGTATATATACTCTTGCATTGGTGATAATAAACACACACTAGGCTGAGAGGCCAAAAATACTTCAACATTCATTTGCAAAGGGCCAGAAAGCTTCCCTTCTGAAGGTTAGGTATTAAATTAAGACAAATTTCTTATTTATGGATGACAGTCCTGTGAAAGTCACCACAAGGCCAGGGGAAGAGGGCGAAAAGATATGTATAAAAATACATTGCCCTTCTAGAGTGTAACAAGGGAAAAAGTCTCGATGCCAGGAAGGACAATTTCATTGCAGAGGTAACAACCGCCCTGTTGAAACCCACACATTCAAGCGTGCAATCTGGCCTGCGGTCTCCCTGGAGCGCAGCAGGAGTGTCAGCAGACGTTAAAAAGACCCACAAGCTACAATTCACAGAGGGGATATGGAAGTGTCCGAGCTCTAAAAGCACACAGGAGGAGCAAGGGGGGCCCAAAGGCAGCCCTGGTATTTCTGAGCCGGAGGGATCTGGTTGTGGGAGCGAGCAGCACCTTCAGGGGCTATGGGAGGTTAGGGAGGTTTTCCAAGAGCACTGCAGAAATTCTGCTGTCCCTTCCTACTGCATCATCTTCTCAGGATTATCATAATTTTACCTGATAATGCATGCATCAATCTGAGATATTCAGAAGAGCCTGAATAATTTCGAAGCACCAATCTGACACGCTTTTAGAAGCTCTGGCGCTAACAAGCTGCTTCCTTCGATGCTTTTGCTTATTTTTCTGAAGCTGCTGGAGATTTTGATAGCAATCATGAACCAGATTCCACAACAGATTTTAGTCCATAAAACCAAATCAGGCAGAGAAAAATTCTCTCTACTTATTTGTTCTGCATTTCCCTGTTTGTCCCATATATTCGAGGAAATCCTGGTCATCATATGGATTATAAAAGCTAAGCCAGTCACTGCATGAGGACGTAGCCATCAGCCTCCAATGCCAATAAGGAGCCATCATACCAAATCAAAATTAGTTAAAGGATGCTGGTGAGGTATGGGTCCGCTAGGGTTTTGTTTTGATTTTTTTTTTAGGTGGTTTGGTTTGGTTTGGTTTTAAGTTCTACCTTTTATTCACAAAAAAAAAGAAAAGCTCCATCAGAGATCAGTTATGTCTAAAAGTACATTTAAGGTCAAAAGTCAAAACACTGATTTTTGACAGCCTCAAAAAATGATAGTGCAGCAGAATTTGCAAACAGAAACAGCAGAACCAATATCCAGGGCAGTGTCTCTGAAGAGCCATGACAAATTTGTTCACTGGCTAAGCCCAGCAAATTCTGTCATCATTTGGTACCACAGAAACGTCTGTCAGAAAACAAAGAAAAGCCTTCTCCCAACAGTTAAAGAATATTGAAAAATTCGTTACTTATGCTTTCTCTCTAATAGTCTGCCCTGAGCCTGTGGCTGGGGACTAATTACAGTAACTACTGAAAAAACAAAACATATATTACGCTGTGTATTTTACACAAAATATGCTATAATGAATTTCAGCGGGAGAAGAAAAATGGGGTATTTAAATGTCCTGGCCGAAACGTATACTTATGAAAATCAGCCCCTAGGATGAGGCGACGAGAAGAAACCGTTGTTACCTATGTGCTAACAAGATTTCTGACATATGTACCCCTGTAGGTGAAAAAATAGACAAAAAGCCTTCCATTCTTGGGACTAAACTTGCCCTTTAACATTCAACGAATTGTAGACTAATTCTAACCTGACAAGAACAAGCTAGACGGGACAATTATTCTCAGAGAACAAACAGTAATTATGAAACTTAACACTGCTTTAAAGGGCCCACGTGCAGATGAGACAGGGGTTTCTAACACTTTCTCTATTTTTTTTTCATTCCTTTTTCTTTTCCATTAAATAAAAGCTATATTCCTCCCCATCCCTCTGTTTGTAGACAGCCATAGCTTTGTTTTGGACACGATTGAAGGAAGAGAACTTGTAATTCATAACATATTGTTGTCAGAATCTTTATGCCGTACCTGGCAGATGGCTCGATAAATAAACTAGGAAGATCAACACAGCAAAGAGCTGTTCTTTAAAGCGGAAAGTACGGTCCCAATCCTTGCTAACGTACACAGTGCAGCTCTGACATATGCAGATGACACCCATGAGACGCTCTCGCTTGCCCCAGCGAGGAGCTTGGCTCGCTCATTGCTTCCTTGGCTTAGATCAGCCGAGCTGTTCCCGGTGCAGGTGAAGAGAAAACTACCACGAGAGGGGGAGTCCCAGGGTGCTTTGAACCCTCTCTTTCTGCACAGGGACCGGGTCACGCGTGGGTCCCTAAAAGCCCTTTGCTCCAGAGGCTGGGGACTCACTGACGTCCCGCACCGCCTCCATTTCCCCATTTCATGGGGCGGCTTCTCCGCATGACCGTGGTTTCTTTGCCTCTCTTCGGGCACCAAAATGGTCCTAACCCCTAACGCCCTTTGGCCACTCAAACCGGGGAAAAGCTTTTCCTCGGCCTCTGTGCCGAGTTGCACGGAAAGGAAGGAGAAGCTGCACCAGTGTCAGCCGGACGCGAACGTGAAAAGACGGGCGATTCTGAAGTGAGAAATAACAATCAGAAAAGTTTCCTTTTATCTTACACATTAGAGAAAAAGAAAAAAAGAAAATCTGAGAATAAAGAAGAAATCATTTCAGCTTTCCTGCATAGAAGGGCAAAAAGCAGCTTCAGCTACCAACTTCATTATTTTTGCAGTCTTATAACTTACAGCTCAAACAAACTGCTCTCAGTTCTAACATTTGTTTCTGGTTTCAGACTAGTAGAAATCTAATTTCCTTCTCCCCAAGAGCAAATGTCAGCACAAGCGGGATCTGAAATTTGTTGCTTGACACCTGCAGCAAAGAGCTAAATTGAGAGTAATATTTCAAAGAGGTACTTGGGAGGTATGTGCTTAAATTTGGTTAACAGACAAGCAGGCTTGTGTACGTTCCTCCTGCATACTGCCTCTAAAACATATCCCCCATCACCCTGGACTGATGTAAGGCAAAGGAAAGGGAACTGCGACAACCACTCTGGTGGGAACCATGCAGTTTTAGGGAACTTCGTAAGTCTGGCTTCAGCAATGAGTATTATGATTTTACACTTCTAAACACACAGGCCAAAAGAGCCTGCCTAGCTTTTACGTCATTTGCTCGGCTCACAGTAAAAACAAATAAAATGAATGTCCAATATTTGTGACTCAGGATAATTCCAGATTAAAATCCTGACAGCTATACGCAGTTAGCATCCTCTCTCCTCCTGACCTTGCTTCAGCATCTAGACTCCTACACCACTGCGGGCAATCTGCCTGCGAGTTTTGCAAGAAGAAATCAGCAACCAGGACTGGCTGTGCGCTACTAACTGCAACCCAGGGACTTCTGGAGAGTTTATGACATCCAGCATCCTGTGAAAAGGCACTCAGAAAAAAATCAGTATTTCAATGTAGCAAATCAGCACATCTCCGTAATGATATTTATTGATATTTATTCTAGCTGATCTGTGAAATGCACTATTGCAACACAACGGTTAGGTAGCGCAGCACGTGAGCTACCTCTAGTTTGGTACCTCCCTCCAGGCTGAGAAAGCAGGCTCACCCCTATCCTATCCGGACCTGACTTGGTGCAATAGAAGCTCACAAATTCACTATATTTCACTGCTTAACTGGTATGGCTTGTATAATCCTTTCGGTACAATTGCTTGGCACAGTTCTTCTGAAATTCGCAGTGCAGATTTCTCATTTGGGGAATGGGTTCCTGAGCTGGAAACTGAAAATAATTTAAACTACACTGGCAACTTCTGTTTGAAGATGTCAAAGTGCATTTTCAGTTGTCACGTGAGCCTGAACAGACACGTTATCTTATTTATATAGAAACAAATGCACACTCAGGACACCTAAGACATAGAAATGTAAGCAGGGAAGCAGGTAAGATTAAAAATCAAATTGCCTGCCTTTTCGTCCTCTGCTCCAAACACAACAACATATACGGCACTTCAACTTAATAGAGCATAAATGATGTAAATTAACATCGCTTCCACAATGCAAAAAAACAAAGCAAAAGTAAAAGGATGCGATGGATCTTAAATCGATCTAAATTGGCATAGCTCCATTAAAGCCATAGGGACCAAGGCTGCGATCCATTTGTCTTCAATATAGAAATGGCAATATTTGGATAGGCGAACAGTTATTAGAAATTCTACTGGCATGGAGTTTCTTTAATCTTAAAATCAAGTGACGTCTCAAAGGCGCTAACTGGAAGATTGCCATTACTTTCAGCACCCTCTTCTAAAGCTGCTAAAGAACCAATAATTAATGCAAAGGGTGGATTATGCACATACAGGAGTACAAACATATTAAAAGTTCTGATTTAAGTAAGAAAAAAGATTGCCTGTAGCCTGCCACCCACAGGGACCACTCTACTATTTTTAAGTCAATTAGTTCAACTTCTCTCAAAAGTTAGCCCTCTCTACCCTTGTTAGTGGTGACAAACACAGTTTACTGCACTTATTATTCCTTTAGCAGCTCATTAGAACTGGAATACATTAGTGCCAATGGATCTAAAGGTCATTTATCATCAATTTCTTTAAATAAAAAAGACAAAAGCTATCTAAAATCTGCAGAGGGCTTGCAATTACTGTAAATAGGATGACTTAGAAACTGGAAACAAATCCCCAGCAACATCTGCATTTGTTGATCGTTACTTCAGAATTAAAAGAAAGCGGGAATCACTGTTTTCCAGCTCACACTGACAAAACAAGATTATTATATTCTCTTAACTTTCAAAAGTGGAAGACATTCAAAAACCAATAGGACGATTCTCAGACACTGCATCGATGAGGAGCACTGATGTACCCAGAGCAGGAAGAGTCTGACTGACCGATGTTATGAAATGCAGTATAATCTTGTAAGTGCCATATTGACCATTAAATCTGGTCATTTTCCGGGATAGTGGCTGCACAGATCTAGTAAGTGTCCACAGAAACCATAAATTTCATTCTTACCCACTTGCATTGGGCTTTTCCAGAAGTGTTGTATTATGATAAAAATCATCAGATGCATTTTAGGAAAAATAGTTAAGCTTTCTGCATGAAAAATTAATCATTATGTATAATTACAACATAATAATAGAAATTATCAGATAAATAGTCCCATCAATTCCTACAAGGAAAATGCCTCTAGATGCCTTTAGTTGAAACTAATTGAGTTGAACAGGAAAATAGTCTGAAAGGCTGAAGAATTTCTCAGAGAATGACAAGCTTTTTATATATTTTTGAACTATTTTATGATTTCTGTCCCATGGGCATAACACTTTCTGCTTCATTTTTTAAAAAACCTCCACAGAAATATTGTCATTACCTCTTTAAATCTTACAGTAATTTTTCATAAGGGAAACACTTTTCACATTTGGGGAAATCTTTAGTACATAAAAAAAAAAAAGACTTAAGCGTGTATGCATTAGTCCAGAAAAATACAATGAAACGTGTATTTAAAAACAGCAGAACGAAACCAAATGGAAGGTCTTGAAGCCTTAGTGCAACAAAGATCCTACCCAAAACGGATCAAGGAAAATTGTTTATAGCCTACAGATATAAATAAAGACTGGATAAAGATCTTTTTCAATACCCATGCAGACCAGCGCTAGCGTGGCTCTGCATCAGGAGCCCTGCCAAGGTGAGAAGGGAGAGCTGAGAGAGGAATGCCAAATGCCCACCACCCTAAAGGGCATGGCGTGCCCTCTCCCCTTGGTTAGCAGGAGCAGAGTGTGGCTCAAGGTTCACAGCCAGCGTGTGAAAAGCTGGCAGAGGGCTGAAGTGAAGCAGAGACACGTCCTCTGAGAATCTGGGGACCTCCGAGAGCACCGCTGTGTCCCCCTGAAAGCATCCTCTGCAGGCAGGAGGAGGCTGACAGGCAAGAGGTGATTTACTACCAAGTTCCTTTCAGTCATAAAACACAGTGCTTTTTTGCCAAGACTGGGATTTTACACTTGAAAATTTACGTTAGAAGCAAAGAAAGGTGATCAAGTTAATGCAAGTTAACAATTTAGAGTTCCTCACCCAAGCACGGTAACCTGTCACTCCCAAGCACTCACCATTTATAAGGGAAACACTTTAACTTGCAACACAACACTTTAACCTCATAACTTTATTTCACGCAGACTTTTGAAGCAGCATCATAAGCCACTTAAAATGGAGCATTATGGAAACACCTGCAATTTTTTTTCTATATGGACAAATTAGAGCCATTGACAGTAGCTTCTAATTTTACTCAAACCTAGGCAGGTCAAAAAGACAGTTTTATAAAAGCATTAATGCTTTCATGCTCTGAATTAATGTAGAGAAGCCTCAATTAGTCAACTTCTTTCCTTAGGGAGAATCTCTCCTCTCCATGTTTATTTTAATTAAATACCAAACAATGTCACTAAAACGTATCCCCGGCACAGTGCAGGAAACAAGGCAGTTAATCCGACTTTTTTTTTCTTTTTGAGGATATAAAGACAAATGCATTCAGAGAGAGAGATAACTGCTTTTAAAGTGAAGAATTCCTATTCCCTACCTAATACAAGAAATTGGAAAGGACAAATATATCTAATGCATATTTATGAAAGGCAGCATTTAACTGCTCTATAATATCCAGAATAAAACCCCGCAGAAGGGGTGTGCAGCTTATTCTGAAGGTGGTCTCACACGTACGCAAGAGCAAAGGCGCAGACATGGCAGGTCAGGTGTCGGGCGCGAACCACCAAACCTCTTTGCTTGTTATGGAGTAATGATGAAGGATGGCGAAGGTCCCCACACGGACGCCCACTCCCGCACCCACGTGCACACGGCGGCTCAGTGCTCAACACCCCACGCAGGCGAGGCCATCGGCGTACACGGTAACAGGTACAGTATGTTCTGCTGTTCTTGAGTATTCCCTTTAATTTATTTTTTTTTTTTTAAAGGAGTTTGTTGTTCTCAAAAACAGCTTGAAAAGTCCACTTTTCAAGACAAGTAGTCTGAGACATTTTACAGGGCCCAAGCGTTCAGCATTATCAATGTTCTATAAGCTTTTTCATCATGTCATTACTAAATAAAACATCAGCTGAACCCTTCTAAAGTTCTACAGATATATGAGGCAGTTGTTAGCTATATTTATATGAGACATTTCTGCCTTGCTGCTATAAACTATCCTTACTGCAGTAGATTCTGATTCAGCACTTTGCTTTCAGGTGTAAAATTCATGCAGAAAGGAAAAAAATCTGGTTTGTTAATTTCCTATAGAAACACTAAGGAAAGTCATGCTTAATTAACTTAGGTGCTAACACATTAATATTGTAAAAGTATGCATCCATGCCTGATAAATAGCTGGAAGCAATACGGGCCAACGTAAGGAAATTAGTAATAAGGGGTCCTCTGTAGTTAAGGCAAAATTACTGTAAGCGTTGCAAAGACAGGTACCATTTTTCCTTTTCCTTAAGCCACGGCTGGACACTGCAGGTGCTCAGGGAAATGAAGGGGATGCCTCCAGGCCATAGATACTCTGCTGGAGGAGAGGGAGGTATAGGTCCTAAGCTACCGAGCTGGTGGCAGGGGACAAGATGTAGCTCCCCTCCTGCCTGCGTCATCTTTCCAAGGGCATCCAGGAAAGATTTCCTTCCCTTCCGCTTCCCTTCCCCAAAAGTACCAGCCACAAGAGGACAGAGATGATGGTACATCGAAACGAAACGCTTGACTCCCATTTCAAAGGAGTGAGAGGGCCAAAAAGAAAATAAATATAGATCGAAAGAGGGATGAAAAAGAAAACAACAGCTGAAAGAACAAAATAGAACAGCTAAAATGGCAAGGACAAATATTACTTATAGATGCTGAAGACCACTTTCAATAGCAAATAGAGAAAGCCATCGTGGGTTGTAATCCCTCCTCTCCAAATACACAGGAGCCCAAGTGGCTTCACATTGCATTTTCTGATCTCGCCAACCAGCCACAGGGCTCTCTCCTACCTCCTCTGCTCTGCCGGACTGCTGAGGAAAAGGATGAGGAATTTTCTTTCTCTTATGGACTGCAGGTTTGGAGTAGAGACAGAAGACAAAGGGCAATGCTGGTAAATGCAAGACGGAAGGTGAGGTGCCCTAAGCTAATAAATTCAGAATTAAAGCTTTTTTCTTGTTTCAGATCATATTTGCAGAGCTTCGTGCAGCAGGAAATCTCCCAAGACACAGCTAAATGTGGCTTTGCAACACGACATACACGTACGAGTTAACGGTAGTAAAATCCCCAACTCCAAATACTTAAATGCCCCGAGTTTAGTTCGGACCAATTTTTGAATTAAAGCATTTCTGCATTTAGCAGCACTCTTGCTAACAGAAGCCCACTGACCACGGGCTCACATCCAAAGTATGTTAACTTCAGTTCTGAAACCCGGGAACTGCGATGTTAGAATAGACTGAGGGTCCAGTATCCTTGGCAGTGCCAGATGCTTCAGAACAAGTCCAATTAAATTTTGCTGCTAGCAAGATTAATTCACATACTAATCAACTCGGCTGAAACCAAGACAGTGGTGAGCTCTAGACCAGATTTTGACCGTTACTGTACAATTTACAGCATGGGAAAATAAGAAAGATTTCTTCTGACCACAACAGATGATGCCCCAGAGCAAAGCGACTGATAAAAGATTGGCACGCAGTGCTAATTTCATTTAAGCCAGTGTATCCAATTTGGTGTTTTGATCTTTGAGGATAATGTTACAGGATAACATTTTCAGAAGTGCCCAGGCAACTTTAGCCAGTTGGCTCCGCTTGCTTTCAGCTGGGTTTAGACACTAAATCACACAGGGACATTTGAAAACTTTGCCAATGCACTCAAAGCTCTAGACATAAACAGAGGCAGCCAGGCTTTGCACTGTGAGCTCCACAGGGCTTTTTTTTGAGGGACGAGAAGTGGCTTTTCTTTCCATCCCCTGTTTGCACCGATTTTTTACAGTGAGCAGAGCAGCAGTTGTCACACCACCATGGCTTCACCCCACTGCATCAGGAGAAGCATAGGAAATGTCAGTCCTTGCTCCTCGTCAGACTCCTAAGTCCCCAGTTTCGCTCCTCTGTTCAGTTCCAGAACGGAGCAAACACACTCCCACTTCCCAAAAGTTAGCGGGAACTTTCCCGAGGGTAGCCTGCCTTTTGCTTTTCCAGCTCCTCTGCTGGCATGAAGAGCTTTTAACAGGCACATCACAGAGGCAGAATATTTCATGCTTAGTGCAAGTGCAAGAAATGCATCAGAAATGCAGGTCAGTTAATTTTGAGCACTATTTGTAATTACAGACGCTTCATTATTTATTTTGTACTCTGAGCAGGTTATCAGAATGACCCATCCCTCGTATAATTAATTAAATTCTGTTGGCACACCCAGAACACCGCCGCCGTGTATGTCACTGATGCACTCCCGGTTTGCAAAGTACGTTCCCAGTTTGATGGATGTGGAAAAGCTCTCTTTTTCAGGTGGAAATGGACTGCTAAGTCTATGCAGATGGACTGGTTTTTTCTGTGGTAGAGCAATATGAATATGGATATCCAGCTGCAGTGCTTAGGTGTAATCAGGGAGGGAGATGCAAAAACACAATGACAAGAAGGTTAATATATTTTGGTCTAATAACAAGTCCTATTGTTGGTGCAGCTGGAAAAAAGAGGTGAAGGGAAAGGCTGGCATTAAGAGAAAGATATTTCAATAATTATTTCATTCCAGGAAATGTGATAATTGTGTGTGCACAGAGTAGCCACCGGAGACCAACTGTAGAAGATATGTTGATTGGAAATGCATTAAAACAACAGATTAATACACAGTAAATATTGCAAAGATGTATTAAATGATGCATCAATTAGAAGAAATATATAATTTATGTGCATCAAAGTATTCCTAACAGAGGGAAAAGCCTGCCACGTTCACACATGCACGCACCTCTGGTTGCAAGTATACTCACAGCCAGCCTGTGTATGTAGACGTGTTAAATACAAACCGAGGCACCAGAGGAAACTCAGCACAGGAAGACTCAGCTGCAAACAGCCAAGACTTGGGATTGCGTGGCCAATGCCATGGTGTGGCTGTTGCCGTGAATGGCAGCAGTCCTGGGAACAGCCCCATCTTGCCACCGCCTTCTCTGAGATGTTGATCGCCAACTCTATGGCCTGCGGTGGGGACAAGGAGCTCAGTCCTGTGACCTTCTCTTTGGGCCATCGTACCCAGTCCCTCAGTTTCCTAGCAATCCCCCACTACGACCTCCTGCATGTCCACCACACACAGAGGTGTAGGGCATCTATATTGCACTGCTGGTGAATACAGCTTTTTACATTGGCACTGAACACACTGTGGCTGCAAGGGAAGAACGGGAGGCTTGAAAACAAGCAAACGTCTTTATTTGCCCATTCACATGCCTATTGCCACAACAGAAGCAAAAACCAAGGCAGTCCAAGGTACAAAAAAGCCACACTTCTTTTAAATGTAAAGTCTCTTCTCCGGGCCTGGACGGACAATTGAGAATGATACCACCACAGTATGAGCCACCACATTCCGCATTTTACCAACTTCTATGCTGTATCTGAATCCTGATAGACAAGAAATATGAAAAGATCATACCAAAAGCAGATTCTGTTTTAAAACACTGAAAGAATTAGCAGCATCACTAGTCCATATGAATCTCCAGTGCTCATTCATGCACCACCACACATAAAATCTGCCTGCTAAGTGCTCCAAAAGGCTAAATTGTTGACAGCAATTTACAATAAATCAATTAATTGATCCTTCCACTGTTGAACCAACATATATTCCCATACAACTTCAATTAGCCCGGTGAAGAAACTGACACCTGGCAAACAGAACCATAGATTACCCTTTGATGTTATAACATCCTAAGTCGAAGTACACAGGGGCTGTTTATTTTACTAGCTGATCCACATTCCTGAGTATACTTCACAAGAAAAAAAAGGAACGAAATGCACTATTAACACCTTTGTCTACGGGACACTTCAGTAGCTATTAAAAAGTCCCTACTCCTTTCTTCCTTTGAAAGGAAGAGAGCAATAAGGAGGTGTCTGAAAGGACCGCTACTGGAAGAGGCGTGACAAATATTATAACATCATAAAATAACAAAAAACACTGAGGTGTTTTCTCAGCACCCCTTCTAGTCAGCAAATACATAATGAAATGCAAAAATGAAAAAAAAAAAAAAATGCCGAATGGGGGGGAGCATTTGAAATGATGACAGGCAACAAAGCACGCAATTCAGAGCTCACAGCCAGGAGAGCGCTGGAGTCTGCCACTAAATCATTTCTGGGGAAAGCAGCCCTTAAGGGTCCCTCTCTTTATCTGCAAACTCTCATAACAGCAGTTCGATTGAGTTTGGAGTAAATCACTTAATATTCAAGAGATATAAAGTCCTTTAATAGTGTGAAGTAATACTATAAAATATCATGGTTGCACAAACAAATCAATAACCTGAATAAGCGAGAACAGCCAAAGACTGAATCAAGGAGATGAGAGATGGCAGTCCAACACAATGAAACGATCAAAATGTGCTATTGATACTTCTGAAGCTCTTATATTCTGACAAACAAAGGCCCAGTAGGTCTCAAAGTTTGGAGTCGACATTTGAGGCTTTCACACTGAATGTTAAGTGAGCAAGTAAGTTATGAAGCCATGACTCAGCTTTCACAATGACAGAAAGTTTCATCTATGTTGAGTACTCTCAAATCCGTTCCTAAATCATCCATGGTGATTGCTCCCTAACCAACATTTTGAACATGTGCTGTTTAAAAAAAATAAAGTCACATGGAGCAATTTTTTGAAAGCATTTAAGTGTTAGAAATTCTTGACCTATATCCAGGATTTTATCCTTTTTCTGCTTTGTTTTCTCAAGTTCACTGTCAAGGAGCCTGAGACATCAGGGATCCCTATCATGCCCTGGGTAGATGTTGCAGATTTTTTGCTCTCAATCAAATCAGCTTCTGGCATAGTTTAGCATTAGATTAAGTGTATCTTGCAAGATAAACGTAATGCATTCAATAATTGTTAGCACATTATGCTAAATTTGTTAAAAGAAAAGCAAGCAACTAAAGCGTTAAAACCCACAATATACGTTGAAGATGAATAAACAGGGAGAGTAATTAACAGCATACTCTACTAGATATATTCCAAGTCTAATTGACGGAGAGGACAAAGTGACAGACAGACACAGTACTTCACCAACACTTCACAATCAGAATTTCTCCTCCAGGACAGTGTGTTCTGCAAAACTCAGTGCCAATGAAAAGTACAACTTTAAAGATTTAGCTCAACTATACGATACCTTTGTTTTTTGAAAGCCCAACTCTCTTTTAGCTTCCAGCTGAAACAGTGCAGGCCAGACCCTCATCTGCAGTTAATCAGTGTGGCTCCACCAAAATCAACAAATCTGTGCTATTTAACACTAGTCCAAGAACTGACCCTTATGTTATTTCCCAGCATATTGTCTTCAGTTGGGACTGCAGATGTAATTATTTTGATTCTGGCATCTGAAATATTTGATCAAGAGTGAGTTAATTAGGTTACTGCCAGTAGAGTGTCTTAAACTCCCATCATTTTTGATGTTCTCTGAAACAATACATATTCTGCAGCTGAATAAATATTTCTGTGGGGAACGTAACGTATGAATTGCTTCTCACTCCAGATGTAGATCACATTTACACAAATTTGCACCGTGGCTTTGATGTGAATCCTGTCATCCTCTGGTCTGTAATAACTGAATGCCTGTAGACTCCCAGCTATATCAATAGCGATATTCTAAACTTCTGTAGTGCCTTGTTCTATTTAGTGCTTTATACACATTAATGAACTAAGCCACAAGGATCCCCGTGGGGTAAGAATTAGTCTATTCATTTTACATATGGGAAATTTGTGATGGAGAAAGATAAAGCCACTTGGCAAGGCTGTGTGAGAAGTCTGGAGTAAAGCTGGAGAGAACTGCAATCAATACATAAGAAAAGTTCCAACCTTACTGAACAGTGAGAAATGCTTGCAGAATTCAAGTGACATTTTTAAACGTTGATAGGTAAGACCAGTGTGATTCCATGTAAGACCAAGAAAGAAAAAGTTATTGTGTTATTTTGCTGAATGAGAATTAAATGCAGTGCATATTTATTGAACAGGAGAAGATTTTTTTCCTCGGCAAATCATTTTCCCAAAAGACTTGAACTTATATGTATTGGAATTTCCTTCACTGGGGAAAAACGTCTCCCTTAGTGCATCCAGTAATAAAATAGCACAAGGACTTCTGGGTGGAACTTGCTGGCATTCATTAAACAGTATTGGCTCAGATGTATGGCATTTCTGGAAGTGCTTGGGAAAAAAAGGGGCGTTTCGTCACTGACAGCAAAGGTAGGCCAATCCTGAGCTATTTTTAAAATCCTGCCCTCTGTCACGATACGTTGAAGTACAACAAAAGCATGATTCACTGATGGCCCCATAAGAAATTCAATTTTGATACACAGATTGCATTTTCAAGTTAAATAGCGCAAAAGGATTGCAGACAGATATTTAAGAAGTTACTACAGATCATGCAGCTGATGTCAGACAATGTTTTCAAATAACGATGGTTAACTTGACAGTCAGTAAGACAAATAACTATCCATGCCATTAACAGCTGTGGCAGCAGGACGAAATGCTCAGGGAGCAAACCACCCTTGACTCCAGAACGGCTCTGACTTTAGAGATGAGCATGACAGTGTGTTTGAGAATTACTTTTGGAAGGACTACCCTATCCTTAGCCGTACAGGCTCAGGCTCGGCGGTTGCAAGGACGGCATTGCAGATGCTGGTTCAGGAGAGCTTCCTCCTTTGGGAGGAAAAAAAAAGCAAGCTGCACCAAGCTGAATTCAATGGGCTTCACCTTGTGCCTTTGAAGAGCTTTTGATAGGTGATGTACTAAGTGCCAATGTCAGTGTTCCAACAATACAGAAGAAAATGGCAACATCACCTATTTAAGGCGCTATAAGATTGCAGCAAAATAGACTTTCTAACAAACATCTTGCTCTACCATATATAAAAACCCCAGCCTGTATACCAGATTGAAGTAAAAAACTATTGAATGTTTTAATTACTAGGTAATAGTCTTTCATTAGTATGGAACTGTCTCTTTTCCTGACTAACGTTCTGTATTTCCAGTGGAAATATGTCAATTTATTGAAAATGAGACTCTGGTCTTGTACATTTTCATATTTCAGAGGTCAATTTGCATATTAATCATGCACCTCTTCTCTTCTATATTCCACAATATGAACAAGTTCATTCGCAAAATGTGGTAGAAATTGACAAGGCATAATAGTTTCTGTTAAAAATACAAATACATGAACACTGTCGAGTTACAGCGTAAAGCAGATCATCCTTCTTTTTGGCAATGCTAATTTGCAAATAGGGTAGTCATGAAACTGCCATAATTCCTGGTACAGGAAGGTTTCAGAAGAGGAAAAATGTAAAAAGTGGAGAAATAAAGATGCTAGGTAACACTAGAAAGCAGGACAGGGCACAGAGAGAAAAAGATGGAGAAAAAAAGAAGTGGAAGGATACACGTGCTAACGAGAGAGTGGCAAATGAAGGGGAAATGGTAACAGAAACAAGGCTGATGTTCAGCACAGAAGTAAGGACCTCAGAAATAAAAGCTATTCCTTGACTACTAAATTTTGCTGTTACATAGAACCAAATAATTCACTAACGTTACCTGCTCTGTAAATAACTACTTGCAAACGTGTGCTTTCATCTTATTTTTTTTTTACTAGCTTTTCTGCTGGTGATCAACACTGGACAGACCTGGCTTTTCTTCTAATGCTCTTTTCTGACAAAACCATAGAAAAATAAAATTTGGAGGTTTTTTTTTTTTTTTTACTCATTCTTCAGTGACACACAAAAACACTAACTGCTCATAAAACACTAAAAATAAAGCATCGCAGGAGAGTTCTTGCATGGCTGAAAATAAAACCTAAAATCACATCAAAAGTGTTGGCCCAAAGTCATTTTCAGTGAACCACAACTGTTATTTCTCATGCCAGCTGGGAACATAAAGAGATTTTATTAATGCATGATTTCTGCGTTTACCTCATATTTCTAACTTGGAATAAATTAGAAACAGACTTAAAGGCCCCATTCCACAGCATGAAGTAAACAAATGTGTTTTTCTATATATGCTTTGCAGAATGAATTAAATTCACGCAGCATTTGTTCTACTTGCTCATAGCAGACAGCTTTCATTCTGCAGAAAAGCCTGTAAGAACAACAGACAACGCAGTGAAGGCTGGCACTTAACCTTTAAACAAAACCAGTCCCATCTACTTCTGCCTCATCCCAACCACTCCTGGGTCACTGCACTGAACAGCAATGGAACTAACTACATTTTTGTGAACAGTGAATGTACTTCTGTGACTGCCAACTGTAATGTCTATTCAGCATCGTGTTATCAGGCAAGAACACTGATATCTCAAAATTTAACAATAATTTAATGCAGGAAGAAACATGGGAATTAAACTCCATGCTCATCTCTATCAAAAGCAAGGCAGAAAACAGAAGCAGTAGGGGAGTGGGGACGTGGTGGCTGCCCGCTGCCCAGAGCTGGTTACATCTCATCCTTCACAGTTTCTTCTCATAGCTTGTTCGGAGAAGGACTGTCCCACAGGTCAACACATGTGATCTGTTAACATTACCTAATGAGAAGAGCTTCCACTTTTATAAGCAAGCTGAAATGCTCTTGACCTTTTTGGGGGTCTTCCCAAACTCAAAACCACCAGATTCTTTTTTCTTTGTTCAAAAAGGAGTACCAAATTCTGCTCCAAATTCAACCTCATGGATCTGAGGTTGAACTCAACTGAAAGTTGTGTCAGGATCAGGCTGAAGCTTCTGCCTTCTCTCTAAAGAGAAGGACTCAAAGAATCACTGCACGTGCTTCTCAGGCCACTCTTAGCAGCTGCTAGATCCACCACTGGGAAAAGTGCTGCAGGAAAGTATAGCTCAGAAATGCAATAACTACCTTATAATAACATGTGAATTGCTTCTGTGAATGATAAAAGTAAGTTACACTACCATCAACCACATTCTTCCCAATCCAGACTTTCAAAACATATTTCTATCAAAGAAACTAACAGATGATGCCTCTCACTGTAATCAAAAGCAACCACCACGGCTCACATGCACAGGATGTCTGTCATCAGGTAAATAACTTAAAAAAAAATTCATCACCAGAATGGATTTTGGATTAAACCCCTAAAAGGGAGCTAGCAAGTCATTTTTACGCATACCATTTTGGTATTTTTCCTGAGCAACACATCACTCTTCCAAAACACCGAAAGAAGTCAATAAAGTTGAACTAAACAACTTGAAAAAACATATACTCGTTATCTTACACCTGGACCAAAACCACTGAGGGTAACTTCTCTGGACGATTTACTTGAAAAGAAAGGCGATAAGGATCATCAATGCTCAATTCTTTTCTCATTTGCTGTGGTGAATATGTTAATAGTATTAATATGTTGGTGCATATCCAATGGAAATAAGAGCAAACTCTTACTCAAGCTAAGCGTGAGACAGTTTAAATTCAGAATTTCTCCACTAATTGTGGTTTACAGTGAGACCTTAAGAATATACGCAATGAACAACATGTTGCCTACATGGCAGTTACTATTAAGTAAAAAAATGTATGGAAGAATTAATAAATATGAGAAACAGAGGTGTTTGAAGTTAAACACACAAACAGTCCTTATACAAAATACATTTCTCTAGATGTTTTAATGACAATTTTTACAGACATATGGGATTTTTAGTAGCATAAGCACATTTCCATAAAGAAGTCCTTAATCAGATTTCTCACGCCTTCATTTCTGTTTCATATCAGTTTTTAACATCAATGAAAATAATCTGGCTAGACTGGTGAAAGGCTAGATTTGTATACTGGGGTGTCTCAATATGAGTTAGTAATTTACTGACAGCAATTTATGTTCCAAAGGAGATCACAGAATCACGGAATGCACAACACATAAGAAACATAACGACATGATATAAAATAAGACAAAACATTAAATCTTGAGTTAGTCCCTCTGGGATAAATATATTCAGATGTTCTGAACGATTAATGAATCGGGTCATCCATATAAATCTCTCATTTCTTAAGCGGAGTGCCTGTTTAGGTCCCATGTATGCTGCCTTTATGAATAATGGAAAGGATTGTATATCTTGTTCCTTCACACTGTGCCGGACCTGGTGTTTTCACTGACAGGGATTCTAGTTGCAGTGCAAACAAAATACATCCTAAATGCAAAAGCAAGCACACAATTTAAAAAAAAAAAATAAAAAATCCATCTATAAGCACAAATTGGAAGGAAAGATAATCACATTTTTAGCAGGCACATCTTAAGGTCACCGAATTCAGGTGTTAAGCAAATGTTTTAAACAACCTTTCATTACCCTGTTACCCGTATCCCTCCTAATCATCACTAGCAAGCTCCTGAGAAGGGCTAACCTGCCCATCCTGTCAAAAGAATTGTGAAAGTTTAATGCCACTCATTCAAATCAATATCAGGTTACTGTACATTTCAACGGCAGCACTATTTTTCTTGGAGGAAAGGAGGTGGCATCTTTCAGGTGTATATAACCTTTTGACCACTGTGTATGTCCAACCAACAGGCTCAGCAATACAATTAAATTAGTGAAATGCTGTCAATCGGAGAACATTTCTATATAAAACCAAGGGGCAAGAGGAACAAGGGGGTTTGGGTACAAATTCTGGCTCCAGTTCAGGAGAGCACTTTAGCATATTCCTGAGCTAAGCACTGAGGGTCTTTAAAGCCACTGGACCATAAGCAAATGCTTAATTACAGAATTAACTATTTTCAGAATTCACTCCAAACAGCTTGATCTTGCAGTAGATAAACACTCCCAGCTGCCATTATATAGAGAGTTGTTAAAGCTTGGTGCTAAAGTGGCTGAAAAGTTTGGGGGTGCATGTGCTAGCTGGAAACCACATCTCCGGCGTTACGGAAGAGAGACGGAGCTGGGCTACGGCTGAAGGTTGGTTGTGCTCCTTCCCTTAAAAAAATTTCAGCTTTTTGAAATGTGGTACACCCCCTTCTATCCCATCAAGATAAGAAATACAAATAACCTCTAGGGTAAACCTACAGAAAGGTGAAAGACTCAGACAGAAATCCAAAATGAGAAGAAAAGTTTAAGATCGTAAAGTAGATTTGAAAACATCATTCTCTGTGGCCAGGGTAGTTTCTGTGAAAAGTGGATTGTAAGTGTTTTAAGTGAATTCTAATGAAAAGACCCCTTTTCAGCCCCACCTTGCTTTTAGCCGCATTATTTCATCATTATTAGCGTTCAAGTTTATTAATTGTCCATTGCACGCCTAAAAGTACTTTTGGGGAGCTATAATAGCAGCACTTTCTGTGACGGAGGGACGACTTTGTTAGCACTTAGGCACTTGAAATGTGTTAAGTGGTTCGAGAGTGGTGCAACTTGAGCCCTGGGTGAAAGTGTAAGTAGATTCCAGAATATCTGACAAGTAGGATTTAGATACACAAGTGTAACAAGTGTACGCTAATGCAGATGAATGTCAAAACAGAAAGGAGATATGTCACCCTCAAAATGGCAGATTTTTTTTTTAACTGCTTAAAACTTTAAGAATGCATATTTGATTGCTCATTAGTGTGATTATTGTTACAGAGTTTAAGTGCATTACACTGCCTCTTTGCAAGATTTTCTATCCAAACCATTCAACTGTCTTTGTTTTCTGTTTAAATAACATTTAAATTATTTAACAGAAAGCTAGTGCAGTCTGGCGACCGAAAGTTCAAAAAAAACAAGCAGAACTTCTAATGAATAAATTGTGGGAGCAACTGGAAAATTGTAGGGCTTAAAGAACATTACAAGTCTCATTTGAGGAAAAAAACCTCCTCAAAGAATACTATTTATCATTTCAAACACATTTCCTTGCCTGCTGAGGAAGGAAGGAAGGAAGAAGCCTGAGATCTTTAAGGCTGAGCAAGTGGATAAGATTTTGTTATGAGAATAGATTGCACAATTGCAGTAGCCCCAGACTCAACCTTCAAAGCTCAAACGTTTCCTGTTGACAATTTATGTACATCAGAGAGACCAAAAACTTAGTACACAACAGTAGAAAGTAGGACCAGAAATCCAATTTTAAGAGTACATATACATCTTTCCCTCCTTCTTCATATATATTCATTATGCCATAAATACATTAACCTGCAAGAAGATGCAGTCTGTACCCTAATTAAAAAAAAAAATCAAGAAGTTCCCCTATAGAAATAATGGCAGTAATGTGATACATACGCATGAATCCCCAAATTAAAATTTTATCTTCCATAGCTTGCCTAAATAGGAATCCTTTTAAAAAAGCCGTCTTTAACTGTACAAAATGAACTGTGAGAATCTGGGCCTCCACGCCTGTTAAATCACTGACACTAAGACAGGTCAAGGAAAAGGTAAGGCACAACTGAAAACGATCTGAGGATACTAATTTACAAAAGATGGTTTCTATCTATTTCCCCTCATGGATTTCTAGTTAATAATTTACAGGAACTATAGCTGAAGTTCTGTATGCAGTATATTACACACAAGCGTAGCACATTACAAAATCTGCTTCCATTCTAGGAAACATTAATGAATCCAACAAGGGTCGCTCATTTTACATGCAAAGATAAGCTCTCAAATTACTAGAAAGTTTCAAAATAAAGGAAACTTTCGCAGTATATGTCTATGTCTTCCTCCTAAAAACGTGGAATTACTTTTCCACAGAAGTATACCATCTTGAGTACCACTGTGAAATTCAGCCGCGGCGCTCAGATAGCTTTCCTAGTCAAGTAAAGGTTAGAAATTTTCCAAAAAAATGGCATTCACACAGATGGCAAGATATAAGAGATTTACTTTTAGATTCCTTGTTTTTCGGTTATTTTGAATACTGAAGACTTGGGTTCACAAAGAGTGAGACACTTGACTTTTCCTAATATTTCCCAAGTATATACAAAGCAGGCGGTGCAGGTAGTGTAATAGCATCGTCAAGTTCTTTGCAATGATAAAATTTACTTTTTCTCTACTTGTAAGATCTAGTATTACTCCGAAGAGATGTTTATTCAAAAACATTTCTGTTCTTCATGAGTAGAGATCTTTAATCTTTGTAATCACACAGTTTTTCAACTTAGGTTGCAAGGAAATGAAAGCAAATTTTATAAGTCTGTCTATAGTCCCATAAGTTGACCAACAGCCACGTGCTGAGCACAAATCCAATGGATACTGTAATATCTTACTTGGCCCTTATTCTCAGCAGGCCTCTATGGATACAGCTTTACGCAGGTTTGTAGGAACTAAGGATTTGTTGTTTACAAATTAATATTTACTTTAAGTCTCTTCAATTTTTACTAGCTCATAATTTATAGGTTGCAAAACAAATCATCATCTGATTAAATTTAGAGACCGTAGTTGCCATTCTATTAGTGTCACTACTGCAGCCAGAAGGACATCAACGCATTATTAGTAAAATGTAAATATTTTAAAATATTCATGACTGGAAAGAAGAGACTATAAATTAAGCTTTACTGTGTGTATGCAATATCCAGGGCATTACTGTTTGTCAGTTTGCTGTTGACAAGCCAGGACACTGACAGGACAGGCCCTTGACTTGCAGCACACGACTAACGGTGCCGAGTCTCCGTCCTCCTTGTTTCTACTCTTCACAAGACAGCCATGCCATTAACACCAGTCCTTTGGGAGTCTGACGAATATTTGACTTTGTGTCTTATTATTTGTTATTGAAGTTATTGCTGAGCTATTCGCTGTTTTGGTCATGTACTGGACTTCCTGAAACACTGGGGTGCGGGGCCCAGAGGACAAGGCCTAGCCTGTACAGAGAATTTTGCACAGCCACACTATGTGTGTTTAGCACTTGGACCGGGTTACTTTGCAAGGCAAGCCTAACACAAAGTACAGTAAAATGATATGAAACAAAACATCTTTTCCTTTAAGGGGCTTTCCTGAGGAAAACAAATGGATTTAATGACGCTTCCCACTAGTTTGGGAAACAAAAAGGACCAAGAGCCTGAACATGGCTGAGGGAAGCTAAAGGTGGCAGTAACAAACCCACCGTTCCCACCATTTCTCCCTCTTGGCCACCACGATGACTGCCACGCTTGCCAGGCCGGCAGCTGGCTGCAGCTTACCCTGAGGCAGGCTGCAGGGAGAGCTGTGGCGCCTGCCCACAGCACCCACAGCTCACAGGGACACCTTGGAGGCTGGTCCCAAAGCCTGCCCCTGCTGAAAGGCCATTTTTCACATTTGGTGGCAGTGTTTCGCAAGTCTCTCACCATCCGCCTCACCACCCTCCGCAGCAAGCCCAGACACCGAGCACAGCCAACGGCATCGGGGAACTGATCCATCTCGAGACAGACGTGGGGAAAAACGATGCTTTTTCAGCTGTCAGGCAAGCAAAATGGCTGTCACAAGAAGCTGCGCTGGCCAAATGGGTTTTCCCTTTGGTTTGAAAGGTGAGATCTCCGTCCAAAGCAGAGACCTTCTGTAGGGTATTCCCCGCAGACTGCTGGCTACAAACCTGGCTGCAAACGGCACAGCAGCTGCACGCAGCCTGCTCTTTCCCTTGGTAATACATACAATCTGGGTAGCTGGCTTTGAAGGAATAAAGAAAAACTTGCCGAGCTACAGCCTGGCCTTTTATTTCTTTATATGTACCATGCACCGTATAATAATAGCAGTTTTCACTATCAGCCTCCCTCAGTCAGGGCTTAAACCAGACGCAGCAGATCTTCCATTTCACTTCCACGTGAACTGCAGAAGGCAGCAATAATCCTACCCTAGCTTGTTACACATTTCCGAACGTTAACCTACGCGGTTCTGAACACCAGCAGAAATTGCGGGTCTGTATGTGAAAGGAGGCTGCGACACCACTGCCAGCTCCCCGCTGGGCTGCAGACAGCACGGCCGGCCCCACGAGGAGCTCTGCTCACGCTCGGATCCCGACCTGACGCACGGAGGACGACGGGGCAGAAACACCACCAAAGCAGGAGTTGTCTTATTTCTCTTTTATCCACCATGACTTCCTTTGCCTCTATGCAGCCTGTTTGCTTTTCATAGCAAGGGACAGACTTCTTGAAACTGCAGAGATGTCTCTTTCAAACAAACCATTTAAAGACATGTTACGATATGGCATGATATCAACTCAGTAATGTTCCTTCAGCTCCTAGAGCTTACCTACTTTGGGTAAACGAGACAGACTACCCACAGCTTCCCAACAAAAAATCCAAACTCTTCCAAAGCCTAGTGTTGCTATGATAAAATGCAAATGATGCAGGGAAGCCCCACAGCCCCAGTTGCTTGGATGAACTTTTATTTTGGAACCAGGCAGTAATCAACAGAAGTGACGTCTCCTTGTTAACTGCTGTTTGCTTTTTTTTTTTTTTCAGGCACCTGGGTTTGCCTTTTGTATGATACCGTCACAGTAGTTACAGGCATCTTTATTCTCCCTAGACATGAATACATCCTAATAGTTTAAAAATTCTCAAATCCTAGGTAAACCTTAGCCCTTGGAGCATCCTTCTGTGCTCTTATCTATGGCCTATCATAGAACTAAAACCCGCTTCAAAGCAAGTACAACACTTCTCCATAACAACGTACTCCTGCTGCTTTTAAAAGTGGGTGATGTGAATTTGGGAGCATGCTGAAGCCCGTGGGATGAGCCCCCAGGCCCAGGTGCAGTGGGATGCGGGGGATGCAGCGGAGCACAGAGGGCTGCGGCAGCTCAGCTCCTTCCCTGCGCCAGAGCCCGGGGCTGACCCAGCTGGTGCTGTGGCTGTGGACTTCACGGGCCCTACAAGGCTGGGAAATCAGCTCTGGTATAACTGCACATCCAGAAATGTAAAGTATCAAAAGCATATGAAAAAAAAACGAGGAAAAAAGCAGCATCTGCAGCAATTCATGTTCTCCTTAATGGTGACCTCAGGTAATAGTCCCAGGATGCTCGTACACAGAGATATAGGACTCTCTGGCACAAGTAAGTCTTCATTCTGTGTTTGCTTCTGGGTTTGGTAGACAACTGTTCTCCTGAGAAGAAAGGGCAGCTATTTTTTAGCTCATTCAGGAGAGCTGTGGCTGAATTACTGAACCACGATCCAGGTGCTTGTGTGAAGACAGAGCTCCAGCCCACAAAGCAGGTTTAAAAGGGGTGGGGATCCCTGAAATCATGCATTCAAACCCCGGCAGGGCTGCCTCAAGCCTTCGGCTTTCTAAGCCAAGCAAATTGCAAAGGTTGCCTTTAGGGCATGGGGTCTCCCTCACCGAGATGAAAGCGAGAGAAAGGCTGGGGGCTGCCAGCCCTTTCCGACACAGCCCTGTCAGACCAGCCGCATCCCACCCGCCCCGCGCCCTCCAACTAGGAGCAAAGGCGATTCCTGTTCTCCTGGGTACTTCAAATGGAGATGGAGAAATCATTAAAAGATGAGGGGGATAGGGGGAAAGTAAATACATGTTATTACCAAACTCTATTCAGCGGTAAAGAACAAAGTTGAGTAAATATGAAGGTTTTATGCATCTTTAAAGCCAACGCTGGTGTCCTCCAGACTCTCATAAGACAACCCTGGTGTTCCAAACACAGTCATAATATACCTATACATTACCCCTTTTGTCACTTCATCTGAATCATTAATGTCACGATGAAGAAAACAGTCTTACTTCCTAGGTAATTACTGTATATCTATTAAAACGAATTAAGTCTCTATTGAAAATGCTTGTTTGTTCCATATCCACCCAGTTAATGTGTGTCTTTTCCTTCATTATATCTGGTAAAATGTCAAGCCCGCTATGTTGGGGAAATCAATAATTAAATAGCTTTACAGTAATTACTCCAATAACACACATTCTTGCCACTTAACAACACAAATTAAATCCACTAAATTAAAATTTACACTAACAGACAATGATGGGCCTGTCAAGCACTAGCCCTCAAAGAGCGTCTAGACTGGTCAGAAAGTCAGTACACCGAGCGACAAGTCTCCCACAAAATATTTCACAGAGTATTTTATTTGCTCATCTGTCTTTGTCGTCAGCGTGTTTCAAGGTACGAGAGGCGAGTCAATACAAAAACACAGCAAGCAGCAGCTGTAAGGAAAAGAGTGTGCTTTTCTCATATGGCACAAACAAATTGAAATCATTTGCAAGTAATTTCCGTGTAGCTGACCTCCCTGCACCTGATGCAGTATTTACAGCAAATGTCTACAGAGAGACATATGTAATATGAACATAACTTGTAATATATACCTACAAATAAAATATTTTCATATATTTATTTATAAACATACATTCACTGATTTGACAACATTTATAATCATATATATAAGATACTAGGCATTTTTCTTATTTCAGGAGTTGTTTTTTTTTAAATGAACCAAATGCCTCTCGTTTCATTATTTATGAGAGACTTAATATTTTGGGGCATTCTAACGGAAGAAAACCAATGCATGCAAATAGGTGTAGCTGCGGACACGTAGGCAGATTCATCCTGGATTACGCTAAATGCTCAAATTGCAATAGTTCACTCCACCATTATTAATTCCAGCCTATAGCAGAGACTGGTGGCAAATTTTTAATACCACGGGTTGACGGACACAAGCCATAACAGAGTTGCACAGCTAAAATACGTAAGCCTGTGCTCTCCTGCCCACTCTGACTGGTTTCTTACTCCTGAGTCACCCTGATGGAGCCTCACACTAAAACTGATTTGGGATCAGAAGAGCTAATTTTAATCTCCATCATTGCCATCCTCTGTCTCCCCGGGGCTGGAGTGAGGAGAAGGGTGGGCAGAAGCCAGAAGCGTCGAACCGCTGCTTTCCAGGGTGGCAGAGACAGAAATTATGATCTGGCAATCCACAATATGAAGTATCTAGAGTTTTGGTGAAGGACCAGCTCCAGACATTGTTTTCCTTTAGGCCAAATTCTCTATCCAAACAGTAATTTTAACGGCTTAGTCATATCTGCTGATATACGAACATTTTCAGATTCTCATTTTAGAATAACCAATATTTTGGCCTTGCCTACCTCAGGGAAAACTCATCTCTTCCCTACAAGAGGAAGAAAAATAAATAAAGTCACAGCATAGGCAAGAATCCTGCAATTACTTCCAAAAAAAGTGACACAAGTATACCGTAGTCAAACCTACTATCATTCTAACTTCTTCACAGATTGTCATAGGTACCTGTGCCCCACACATAGAACCAACCTGCAAACCCAAATTTCCCAATTGCACTACATTACATATTAACATTGTCTTGATTTTCATATTATCATATATATGGAACTATTTCATTTTTTGAGCATCATTACCCAGGCTCGAGCACGGAGCACAGACGGATGTAGGAGTAACTTCAAGTGCCCTGTTCAGCGCAACGCTGCTCGCCGGGAAGCTTTGCGATGTGCTCCTACAATGAATTGGAGATCTGGGCCCACAGTTATTTAGGCTTTTCTCTCATTTATAGCAAAGATCAGATACTCGTATTTTTTTTTAGTTCAGCTAAGCCACTGATATTCAATTTTTGCTGAGGAGTTTACAAAATAATCGCTTGACATTTCACAAAATATCACAGTATTCTTCTTCATTAAAAAAGCCTTGCGCAAGCCTTAGGTAGAGTAAATGGATGTACTAGCCCAGCGCTGCCTGAAGACCAAAGCCTTCAAACCCACACACCCTTTGGGGAGCCAACCACAATTCCTTCTAATCTTTTGACTGTACCTTCACCAACGATGACTGAGTTAATTTCAAGGCCGCTGGTTCATGCAACCATATACAAGATTATTTTACATGTAGACATGTAAAAATCTTTAGGTGAGATCCAGTGGGACGCAGAGGGAGAAGGCAGAGCTGCTATCCTGTCTTTACCACTAGAACCTTGCTATCCCAAATGTTTCTGGTTTCACTCCACGCAGGACCCACGCTCAAACTTAACAAGTCTGTTTTGGCAGTGGGGAAGCAATTCCCTAGAAGAGTTGGAGTGAGCTCTGCTATCATTGAACCTGAAGAAAGTTCTCTGCATTAGGGTGACTGATCCTCGAGATGAGGGCGTTTCGGATGCTAAGTGTCCTTTCAATATCACACGGGTCAGGAAAGGCTAAGAGGTGTGGAAAAGACCAGAGAGGGGGTAAAGTGTAATCACAGGGAGAAAGGGGGGAAAAAAAAGAAGCAAAACCATCAGAGATGTCTACTGTGAAAAGTGCTGTGTTATCTACTGATGCTTAACATAGCTATCACACAGAGCACTGCTCATATCTTTTTTATAATACGTATCTTTTTCCTTTGTGTGCTCCAATTTATATTTAACAAGACCTTTTATTCACCCTCTCTGCGCCCAAATAATAAAAATAAAAAAAATCAGAAAGAAAGCCCCACTGGGACTCAAGCTAACAATTATATACTTTTGATGTTAGGGTAAAGAGACCGACAAATTCATGGTCTCTTGACCTAGATGGGAAGCACTGCTATTACGCTGAGGCAGCATAGGAAAAAATGATAAAATGCTTTCCCTTGAAACAGCCATGAAATAATGCCGACTTTGCTGTGTGCTAAGTGTACAGCTACTGCTGCTCTGGCAAATGCTGGCGTGTTTTTTCCCCACATATTGCTTCATGAGATACAAATTAAAAAAATCCAGGAAAACACTTGAAATGAAGCTGAAGTTGAATTTTTTTCTGCCTTTTGAGTTTCGTTGCTAGATAGCTGTTCGAAATCTCCCTTGACTGCATCTGTGTTCATCTAATCCATTATTCTCACCCACATTTTAAAGTGTACATTAATTAAGAGGATATGGCAGCAGCTTCTGAACTGGTGCCCTGATTGTATTACAACTGGGAAATGGGATTGTACCAGCCTTTAAAAAATATAAATAATGTGTGAGATTTGTGAGTTATGAATTATCCAGGGATACCAAATTAACAACAGATAACCAAAACGTACCCTTTTCATCATATTCATCCCCAACAGAAAAAGAGAGTGACAAACTGCCATCAGTTGCATGATATTCAAAACAAAAACATCCTTTCTGGGTGTCTGATATTTGTGTAACATATCACGCCACTTGCAAGCTATCTGTCATTTTGGGTCATGCTCTCCCTTCTCCAGATATAGCAGCCCTTTCTGCCCATCCACACTTATTCTCAACAGAACAGTCATTACTTCAGAAGGTGAGAGTGTCTTCCTGAATGTTGTTCTAGCCAAAAATAACAGGAGTAGTCATGGACAAGCACCTACAGCAGCAGACAGGTGATAGTAAAGACTGCCATACCTGTATATACCTGTACAGGACAGAACTGAGACTCCTGGAATCATTATTTAGCCAACTTGAGAACAGTTTACTCGGTCACAGAAGAACTCTTTAATATTTATAGAAGCAATGGACAAAAACAACAATTGCATCTCATTAGCTCTTCAGATGATGTTTATTTCAGAGCTGGGAATAACCATATGTTATTGCCTTGCAAATGAGTAATGTAAACCCGAAGTGCTGAGTGCAAATTCCCTGGCTATTTAACTGAGCCAGTTCCCAAATCCTGGCCTCGTGTCACTGCCCTGGGGAGTGTCACTGCCCTGACACATGGCCGAGAGGCCCATGTCCTCAGCTGTGCCTCAATGGGCTGGAGGCATGGCATCAAAGCAAGTGGCAGGAACCTGGCTCAGCCTTCCCCATAATTTGGCACAGAGTCCTACCTAAGCTCAGGATCGCCAGAGCTCAGCCCCGTTCTGGTGTCTGCATGCGAGATGCCAGTTGTTCGTGTCAGCCCATTTCCCAGCATTGTACCCAAATCCCAACCACTATCACTGAGTGCTAGAGACCACAGTGCAGCTTCTTGCTTTGCCTAAAAAGAAAATTGTCCAGCAATTTTTGAAATACTATGAAGGTTATACCAAAAATGAATATGCCTAGAAACACAGAGCACATTTGTGAATGTTAAACGTCTAAAAAAAAAAAACCCAAAATTTTTTTTAACATTTTTCCATATTTTCTGTGCATTTATTTAGGGTACCCATTTTCCGAGTATCAAAACAAATACTAAATATAAATCATAATTAAACCTTGTGACGGTCCTGCAAGACACAAATATCTGGCATGGTGTGCTCTCAGTTTTTATATTGGTAAAGAATACGTTCATTTTTTAACTATACGATGTATTTATTTCAGATGCAAATGAAGAAAAGAATAACGTGTGCTCACAGCAGCACGCCAAATCTATACATTTGCAGTCCGCAAGTTGGTGGTTATAGCAGGTTCCCAGTAAGAGGATTTGTGGGGTGATGGCCTCCCTAGCCACAATGTAAGGTTATAAAGACCAATGAAAGAAATTCTTTGTTCAAGCCACTTCTTAAAAATAATGATCAAAGAAAATGCAATCTTGCTTTTTCTATTATTAAGTGGTCCCTTCAAGCAGTGGGATGGAGCTGTAATTTTTTCTAATTAAAGTATCATTATTACCCTACGCGTACTGTTTAAAGGAGCTTGAAAATGTCAAGATTTCTGAAGAGAATCCCTTATTCTTTCTGCCTACTTACCAACTGCAAACCACGCATAGCTTTTATATCGCCAGTGAACACCTAAGATTCATTCAGTCCTAGTGAGCAGCAGGCTTATACTGACTGTCCAATTTTTATAGTTAGATGAATATTTGGGTAATAAAGTTTGTCTGAAGCCAAATTAGAAATCAAATAAACGATAATATTACACGTAATCATTTTCTGTGTCTGATAGCTTAATAATAAGGACCCGTTTCAATGCTATGCCAACTTCCTAATGCCACAAAATGGAATACATCGAAATGCATACCTCCTCTATTATATTTAGTTAGCAACTTGCTAATACTGTTCATCTGTTCCAGTATTTTCCCAAAAGCCTCTGCTTGGAACAGGGCATTATTTTATGATTCAAACCCAGCAATAATAAAAGGAGCAGCTGTTAACCTCCGCAATCACAGACCAGATGCAACTATAAACGCATAAAGCATACATTTTTTTTTCAAATTACTTTTTTTCGTTTCTCTCCCTTTGTTGAAACCCAAGTTTGGATACACCAAGATGTTGCCAATTAATCTAACACACACAGCAGAATGATCACTTAGCTCAAAGCAAATTATTCATATTACACATTACATCCCCATTCATATTTACTCTACAGCTTTACATTTGGACGTAGCCAATAACCTCATCGGTAGCATTAACTGCTCTGATATTTATAAATCCAGATCAAACAGGATGGACTGCAGTGGGAATCCACTGAACCATCAAAACACCACCGGGCTTCACACTTCTACTTTGCTCGGTGGTTTTATCAAATCTCTGCCAAGAACGTTACTTCTAAATGTCAATTACTGAAAAAGGTTTATCCAGTGTCAGAGTCACTGACACATAAGTCATTCTAAAATAACTACTTGCCTCTCATTTTAAACAGTGTTTAAGAAAATGCTGATGAGAAACTAAAATGGCATGTGGAAAATGAGTCTGTGAAAGAGGTGTGGGGGTGGCAGATCTGCTGGGGTAGCAGCTCTGAGGAGAGAGCTGACCTTGCTCCGCATGAATGGGTAAACCCTCCATGGGTAAATGTAGGCTGGGAGAAAATAAACAGGTGAGGTGGACTGGCATCACATTAAAACTGGATGAAGGTGGCGGGTACAAACATGAGGCAGGAGAGCAAGGCTAGGACTGAGTCTGGACACAAAGACCATGATGAGAGTTGGGAGCCTCACAAGCAAAGACTAGGCTTGGGTAGGCAAGCCAATGAAGCAGGGATAATTAGGGGACACCGAAAAAATCCGGGTTAGGAGACCAGGCAGTTTCTCCTGCAGGGTGCCTGGAGGAGAAGTCTCCACGGCTTCTTGCCATGCTTGCCTACCAGCAAATATCCCTGAGACGCTTTACGATGCCTCTCCAGCCCTGCGGCACATCAAGGCTAACGCTGACTTCTGCCACCAGCTCGTCTTTTAGTCAAGTACAGAGGGCCCTGATGACTAACAAAAAGCACTGAGTGGATGCCTCATCACAGTTTCTTCTTTTAAAACCCTAGGCAGCTGCATTTGAAGACCTACACAAAAGAATACCAGAAAGGCTGTCATCACTAAAAGTTAAGAAATGCACGAAATAAACGGCCCATAAACCTTCCTTCAGCTCCCTTCTGCATATGCAGATGTCATGGCAATCCAGAACACAAGCGACACAAGGCAGCTGGTTCATATTGGAGAAATGCTTTTAACACTGGCATTTCTTAATTTCTGACTGGTTCACAACCATAATAAAGCTTGCTTCTTTTAAACATTGAGTCCCATTTTAATGTTCTTGATCAAGGGGCTTCTGAATGCTATAATTACAGTGTGGCATGTGCAATACCACGTTCTTTGTAGCTGCTCTCTGAGGCTTGGTATTGAAATCGAAGCCCCTTGAGATTTTCAGCCTTTTTGTTCAATGTACGTAATCTTTACTAATATGAACTTATATGTAGGTTTTGTAGCATAAAATTCCTCAAGGCACACGTTAACGCTTTTTCCTCCTGGACTAAATTGTTGGAATGAGCTGCTTTGAAAGCTGTCACAATGACATAAAACATTTACTCTATCTGCCTCTTTCTTCACCGCCAGTGGGCAATATTATTTCATAAACAGTCCACTTCACGGCTGCTGTTGCCCACAGTAAAAAAAAAAAAAAAAAAAGGCACAAAGCCAAAAGGCAGCCTTTTCATAACATACATTTTAAGCATCCCATAAGGTCTAACCACATGTACAGTGTCACATAAAAATAAATGGGAGTATTTTTACACTACAAATTAAGTAGCTGGTGGAAGCGGAGGAGAAACAGTGGCAGAACAGTTATGGCACCTTGCTAGAGATGTAGAAGTTTTTTCCAGACTCACAGCAAAAATACCCCCCTACTGACACAGCAGTAATGGGCACACATGTCCATGGCCTCACATGTACTTTAACCAAGTGAGACGATCTACTGCCACTTCAGAGGCTTTGACCTTCTGATCACGAAGGCACTCAGGGAGTATTTATACTTCAGGCTGGACCCATCCTCAAATATGAAAAGTAGTTTTTTGCCAAGTCAATACTTCTCCAAAAGTAACCACTTTGCAGATATGCTCCACTTCTTGTGAAAAAGATTCTCTTCTGAGAGTGAAAAGCGTCAACCCAAACCAGCCATGGAGCATCCACCACTCCAGTGCCTTAGGGGAAGAGCTGCTCATCATCTCCTGCTCTCTTTCTTTATGCTCTGCACTCCCAAACCAGGCGAAAGCAGCCCTGGCACTTCAGAGTATTCCCTTTTTTCAAGCACAGTATGAAAATCATCGGGCCATGGGGTAAAGAGGCATCTAAAGGAAACTTGTCATGAAAAGCAGCAGTGACTTTTCTGACACAAAGTCTTTTTCCCTGAGATGTTGCCTTTTTCCCCAGAGAAAAGGAACAAAAAAAAAAACAGAAAAAAACCCCAAATAATACATATTCTCTCAGCAACTTCTACAGATGGATCTTTAACCAGATCATCTGAAATGGTAAATCACAACCCATCTTTGAAAATACTTTTCCTTTATGATAACATACCTGTCTTCACCCCCTTGCTCATGAATGTATTATCTACCTGCCTGCAGCTGCATAGAAACAACTTTGAAAGCCAGCAGTATCTTGATCTTGCTTTACTCAAACGACTGCTGCAATCAAAAGGAAAGCCAGAAGCAGATGAAAACCTATTTTCACTAATGCAATAACAATAATTCTATAAACATATTAACAATTTCCTGCCTCACTCTTAATTTTATTTTCTCTCCCTTATATTCATTTAGAAGGATAATGATATCATTTGTTATTCTGTCTAATCTTTGTTGAGCATACAGGCTAGGAGAAAAGACAAATGAGATTGCTGGCATTTAGACAAAAAGGCAGATACCGTGGGACATAATTTGGGTATAACAAATTATTAGGCAGGTACATACTTGTAACTGGTACTTAGTTATGCAAGTTTATTGCAAATGTGGTTGCATTTGTAATGGGTCCACAATGTGCCTCCAGCTATTACTTGAGTGAGTAAATCTTACTCAGGCAACGGAATTCAAGGTAAACTCTTCCACGATGAAAACTCGCAGAAGTCAGGGCTGCTCAAGTTGGGATTGATCAATATGTTCGGTGTCATTTATGGGGTTTTTTGTTTTGGTTTGGGTTTTGTTTTTACTTTATTACTTCAAATTAAATTTATCCGTAATTTCATTTGTAGAAAGTGGAGACAAAACATTAAAACAGCATGCTTTCAAATAAATCCTAATTACTTACAAACGCAAATGCATCAACCAGGCTTGGACATGCAATTAGATAGCTAATTATTATTAAAAAAGACAACGGCAGATTGTAATACACACTGTCAGGTCCTGCGTTCACAAAATATAATATCGTCTTCAAGTGGCCTCATAAGAAGCTTCTGCTATTTTTCACGGCATACAAATGATGGATGGAGTCNCAGCGGGAGGTGCCGATGTGTCACCTCGCGCTTTCCCTGGCAGGAGCTTACAAGAGAAACAGCAGGATTGGGGTGCTGGCTGGAAACGTTTCTAAGTTGTGGCCTTCTCCTGGCAAAGAAACTCCTCCATGAAATCTTTCCTGTCCAACAGTCTTATTCACATCACAGGCCTACCTGTAATCCTTCAACGGCCTCACATCTCTTTTACAGACACGCAGCCCGACCCAGCAACACCGCTCCAACCACCACCCACCGCCAGCAAAACTGGGAGAAAGGGAAACCAAAGCTCTCTGGGCTAAATTTCCATTCCTAGGCTGCTAAAAGACCGTAGAGCTGACACAAAGGTAATAAAGAAGAAACCCTCTCTGCATGAGCCACCGATCAGCAGAATATGGTTAAACTGAGATCATGATAAAAACAGATTTGCCCCAAAAAAAGATTCTGCAGTGGCAGTAACTCGCTAACGATACACCTCACAAGCTGCTTGCTTACTGATGTAAGAGAGATCTTAATCCCCCTAGAAAAGTCATCAGAGATGAATAAAAAGCTGTGTTTGTTTTATATGTTATTTTTAAGCATTTTTCTGTTGATAAAGTCTCCACATTTCCAGACGCTTTTGAGACTTTCTATATCACGGCTCTGATAGCAATTAAGCGAATGCTACGCAAATCCATCTGACATAAGTTATCTTTTTGTGCCAGGATTTTGCCATGTAATATTTCCAGCTGCATTCTTTTCGAAATGCTACTACCGCTTTACAGAAATGTAAAACAAATCTGTCATTTACCTTTTTTTTCCCCCCACTGTACCAAACACACCAAAAGTATAAAAAGACTGAAAGCATTTTAAAGCATTCCTGATTCGCTTTGCCTACAAGAAGCTGAAAGAGTTTTTCCAGATCGGCCCGTGAATCGAGCATCAATATAAAATGCAGATGGCAGGGCTACTCGGTGTGCGTCCAACACCAGCCAACTTCCCCGTCGCACCAGTCCTTTCACTGAGTATCTTGTAGCCCGTGGCACTGGTGTGAGATCGCTTTGCCTGATTGATTCAGCTCATTCCTCGAGTTACATGTTAGAAACGGCAACAACAGCAAAAAAAGCATGAGCAGAGACAGGGGCAGGAGACGGCGGGAGCCAGACAATGAGCCTTGGTATAAGAAGAAGTTTAGCCCAGCAATCTCAGCAGAGGCAACTGCAGCAAGATGGGATTTGCCAGAAATCCCTTTAGATTCCCCCGTACAGCCAGTGTGAGTGCGTTCAGGAGAGAGAAACACTAACGTCATCTGCATGACACAGGTGGCACTCAGTGTACCTGACTTTTTCTGCCCTTGGGGATTTTTTTTGAAAGTACTCTCAGGGATTTCTCTGTGTATAAACCCTTCACAACTCACCTGCCACTTTTAAGGCTGTGCTTTGAAGCAGGTACTCAAAACAAATAATATCTTACTGTGTGAGTAGCCCTGTTACAAGTGGGGAGACAATACGTAAGGTGAAGTAGAACATTGTGATTACAGGATTGCAGCACTTTTTCCTTACTCAGCAATTCACAATCCCTTTCTTTTCATGTATACAATACCATGGCTACTCGAACTACAGCGTGAGATACTTTTCCTCTCAACAGCTCCTTTACTTCTGCTTCCCCTTTTTATCCCGCTCACTCACACGCTTTCATATTCTTTCTGTTTTCACAAAGCTCAACGCGGCTTCAAGACAAACTTCTGTTCTTATTCCAATATTCTGGGGTGTCGTATGATTTTTTTTGTTTTTCAAGGTAAGAACAAAGTCAGCTCATGCCAATTCCAGCCACCACAAACAAAGAGAAAAACACTTACAGTCAGGAGTCACGGGGGAAAAAAAAACCCTCAAGGTGCTTGAAATGCTCTATAGACAGGATATAGACACTGCGCCCCATCCCTGCTGAAATCTTTGATTGTTTAGGCAGCAGTCTATGTCAAAATCCAATTCAATAAAACCCTAATTGGCTCAGCAGCCTCCTCTCATTTAGTGGAGTCAATCATTTCTTGCTGATGGAAGGCAGAAATCACAACTAAAAGATGCCATTTACAGTACATTTCTCCCATGACTGTAATGTTTTATCACTTAGAATCTTCTGGACAAGATTCCATATCTTGTTCAATGTGTCATGAAAAGGGAAAACAAACATGAGTCGGCGGCAGCAGCAGCTTTGTCACATCTTTACTGAACTCATTAATCAATGTTTGTACCATTAGTGAACCAAGAACCAGGCAGGACAGCAAAGGCCCAGAATGCTGCCTGCAGCCCTGGGGCATTTCCCCCCCCTCCGACGCGAATAATTTGCCCGTATGTCATACTGCTAGAAGTCACAACTCTTATTCAATTATTCAAAATACTTCAGCGTAATTCATATTTTATGAGCCCAAAGTAAAACCAGGTTAATTGGTTTGTGTCAGATTACAAATCTAATCCAGGAACTCCGAGAAATCAGGTCAGATTAACAGTACTTCATTCCTTTCTCAGAAAAATCCATTACACTGAAAGGTCCTGATCCTGTGCAGTTGAAAAGTGTGGGAAAACTGTCATTAAATCGAATGAGAACACTTTCAAACAATAATACCAATTCAGTCTTTGTTGCAGTAGGACAGAAATATATCTAAACAAAAGTAATTTAAAATGTTTCACATATCTCTTTTCTGAAAAAAACACAACTCGCACAAAAAAAAACAACCAAAAAAACCCAAAAACCCACCCTAGAAATATTTGGAAAACATTCAATTATAACAGAAAACATTAATTTTCAGAGTGCTTTGGGGCTATATATATATATTTCTAGCTGGATAAATAGATTATTGGAACTAATTTTCTTTCCCTGCACATTCTGTACATTAAATTAAGGAGGAGGGAGATCTGGTGAGTTTTTGCAGTAAGAAGCATTCATTCAAGGAACGCCTTCTGATGTGTTTATGGCAACATCAGCTAATGACTACTCACTACATCAAATGAACAGCTTTACAACTTGCTCCCCAGGTCTGCTAAAAAGAGCAACAACAAAGCCATTAGGAAGAGTCTGAAAATCATGCAAGTATAACCCCCCTGGAAAGCCCCAGATGATGTAGTCTTCCCAGATGGTCTCCTCATTTCTCATGGGGAAAGGCCCTGGTTGTTAGAGGTGTTGAACACCTATAATTCAGTCAGTAAAATTTCTGCTAGAGGTTTGAAATGGAGAACTGATTTTGTAAAACTATTAAAATGCCGTAATATTCACTTTGCAAAGATTGCTTTTCTTGTTCCTACGTTCTGTCTTCAATTTCCATGACAAAAATGCGTACAAAACATAAAGGACACAATGGATTTAGGCTCCATCTTCCAAGGACACCACCTGGCAATAAAACACATAGCTGGATATTGCTTATTCACTGAGCGTCCAAACTGGCTTGAGTTGGCTACCTTCGACCTCCCCTTTCCAACTTTACCTCAGCTTTGCTTTGCCGTTTTCGTAGCTGATTTCTCTCTTACCTACTACACTGGCTTTATCCTTTGCACTGGGGTTGTAGCAGCCAAAAAGGGGGCACTTTAAAGGAATCGTCTTCAACTTTTTCTTGCAAAAAAGATACGAGAACCCCCTATTCACCCTGCATAAAGACCATGAGTACTTATTCTGTGAGGGACTGGAAAGACATAGAAAACTCACAAGAAAATAACAGATTCCCATTACTGCTGCAAACATTGTTCAAGCTCAGATTTAAATAAGTAATTAACTTAGAAAAAGCAATTATGGTCATCAATTTTTATACTCATATCTAAGCCAAAAGCCACTGGATCACAGATGATTCTCAGCATCCCCACCTTGTAGCCTGACTCAATGACTAAGTCTATTCTTCGCGTCATCAAAAGTCTCAGGGAATGTTAGTTATCACTATTTCATCAATTGCATCTGCATTCTTATCATCTTCAGAGATCAGGTAAATCAAATAATAAGTAACCAAAACTCGTCAAAGGCTGATGGTCACGAAACGACAGCCATTTCTGAAGAGGATCTTCCAGCATCGTTTATATTGTCAATCAACGTAAAGGAAGTCAAGACCAAATGCTTGAGATACAGCCGCTCTTTCAGAAGGGAAAAAAATGGGGGGTCTTCTCATCTTTACATTTTGGTGATGCCAGATGAAAGGGAACCTATGGTCAGTAATAGCTAACTACCTACCCTGTATTTGCTGTTAAGCGAATAATTGACCTGCAGATGCGACACACTAAAATCAGTAAGTGTACCTGTAGGGATTCTGTAATTTACCCTGCTGCGAGACACGGAGCGCAGGGCAACTGGTTAACCACAAAAGATATGATTACCCAGCATGAAAAGGCATTTAATGACCTTGCAATGCCCTCTCTTTGATAGCCACTTGCTCTGTGTGATCAAATGTATGAGGCTGCATACCGCACCATAGAGTTAATAAACAGTTTCTCCAGGAAATCTCTTTCCGAGCACCAAGAGACTACAGATTTCTACACATACAGTTGACCTTTACATAACACTTAATTCCCAGGTGGTATCTGAAAAGACGGACCCATCTGTAGTGTCATTCTTTCATCAAATTAAATGTTTGACAGGATCCAGCAGATTTAACTTCCATCTAAGCAGAGATATAGTAACTTGCCCTGTTTTCAACAGTCTGAAATTTTAAGGTGAACACACTGATTAATTACCTCTTTTCTTAAACCATTGCCATTTTTAAGATAGAGCTTCAGCTATCTAGTGGGGTATATGCCTATAAAGTAAGGATTAAAAAACCTCAGAATTGAGTAGATGCTTTATTCAAGATCAAAAGATAGGCAGGTGTCAGAATTCATCTTTGATAACACACCATCCATCAGCTTTGAGTCTCTTCCTAAAGTTTAAGTTTTTCTTTCAGCTGCTACAGTAATGACATTTTGCACAACGCATCATGCTATACTTTATATTCTCCTATGAAAGCGATTTTCCTTCTTGTTTCTAAGTCTGTATCCAAGCTTAACTTGAGCTTTGCATTTTTGATAAAGTAAATCATATAAAAGGCACACAATTGGCAAAACCGCATTCTTTCCCATTTTAAACTCCCCGGTGATTACTAGCAAAAGGCAGCACATACCCCATTAAGAAGCATTATGCTTCTGTATACAAACTTTACTCCTAATGGCTTGTTCTTTCAGAATAAGATTACCTCACTAGCATGGTGGAATGAGTTTGGGTAAATGAATGGTACCTCTATTGTCAGTAAAGCTGAAATACTATTACATACATACTTCTCTAGGGAGATTCAAGTAAGATTTAAATCAATTCACAGCACATTTTTTATGATATAAAAAGGGGGAAGAAAACTGGTACATCTGGTGTGAGCTGACCTTCCCTTGGGACACAAAACTATTGATCCCATTTTCTCCCAGCATCTGTTAGATGTCATGGTAAATGCAATTAAATATGTGGTATACTGTAATCCTCATTTGTCATGCTTTCCTGAAGCAGAAAGCATCTTTCCAAATTCTAATATTTACCCCTTATAATAGGTGTCCCCGCTGTCAAGTAATAACAGCTGGACTTCACTAATTAGGAGGAAAGTTCACTTTACATTCCCTTCTGAACTCAGACCTCTGATGTTTCTCTAATGAAGAGATGACAAATTCCTCTCCTCTTCATTATCTGATTTCTGTATCATCTATAGAGCACTGACCTGCTCAACGCTCAAATGCACAGGTGCTAAATGAACAAGCTCTAAGTAAACCATTTACTACATACGTAACAGAGTATGTAGTACATACATACGTATATACATACTAAATTATGGAGTAATTTAAATTAAGTATTTTAACACAGAGAAAAAGCTGTTGTTAAAACGGTGGAAGAATACCTGCATTCACTTACATTTCTTATGATGCCTTGCCATGGTTAGATGTGGTATCGCAAATCCAAAGGATTTTAAATGCAAACTTTGTTCCACTAACCGATTCATACGTGCACATGATACATAAAATACTCAACCTTTTACCTGTATTCCAAACAGAGATCATGCTCCAGGTAATTCCTTCATTATTAGCCAACGATACTCACCCCGAGCTTCCGATCTTTTATCCACTGAGACCTGTGCTATATACCCATGGCATTCAGAGACCATAACCTCCTTTTAATCACGCAAAACCCCCCACATTTCTTAATACGTGGGAGCCATCGAGTCCTGAATGGACCGAAAATCTACCTAAGCTTGTCCTATAACAGCCACTTCATCACCAGTGTATAAGTCTTTTACTGAAATTTTTTTTTGTGTGCAATTTTGAAGTCATTCACTTAACTGTAGAGAATCAAGTCAATAGGAGGAAGCTTTAAAAGGATTAGAATTTTGCCCGTTTTCGAAAGAGTTCTTAGTCACTGTGAAGAATCAGAGCTTACGAAAAGTCTGACTGCTTGTTTTCAAATTAGAAAAAACCAAACATCTTTTTTTGTCTATGTAACACATACATCACTTGCACGAGGATTTCAGCAAAATCTCATTGAATTTTGACTGCAGTAATTACAAAGCAGGTTTTTTTCTTTACAGGTGACTTGCTTAAGATTCATGACTAAAAAATCCCTCCAAACAACTCCTCCTGCAAGCCCCCAGCTTCAAAAAGGCCTTTCCAGAAGGTCTATCAGTTGATGCTACCACAGTGCTACAAGCTGAAAAGCAAACTCCACACCGCCAAACCAAATCACCCCACCTCTGACTTTCAGCAGGAACCTCAGTCTGCATTTCCATGAGCACTGGAACAAAAGGTGGAAAAGACTGGCCACAGAGGTGGCATAAGGAATCTTCCAAAATACACTGACCTGCTCTAGGGCAACCTCTGAGTAAAACACCATAATTTTTTCTTAGCAAGAGCTGTTATTCACAAAAGGTTTGTTCAACTTCAGGATGAACTTTCAGAGAGATTTACCTACAGGGAAAATCTGAAGGTTGAAAGAAGCCAGACTTCAACGTCAAAATTCCAGTTTCCAAACATGCTGTATTTTAAGATGCACTCTTCCTTCATGTTTTAATGGGACCTCAGATAGATTTAATAAATCTCAGACAGATTTCAGAACGAGTGGCTCATGAAGTAGAGCACCACACAGCAGGAATAAAGCTCTGACAATGAGTGATCTGTAATGTAAAAACTGTCAGATTTCGCAGGTTTTTACTAAATCTTCAGCCTAAATTACTTTATTAGTCAGAGTTGCAGAGAGATTAATATGGCCTTAGAGCCCTAGAGCCAACTTAATTTGGAACTGCCGTCTGCACAGGCTAGTTAAATGTTTTTGTGTAGTTCTTTTCCCATCCCTCTCAGATGCTCAGAGCTATGGGAGCCTGAGCAGGATTACAACTTCTATCAGTCCAAAGTGCAGAAGGCTTCTTTTGACGGCCATTAAAATCAGAATTCATCATTTGAGAAAACATCTCCATCACTCCAATTAGGGCTTGCCCCATTTCCCATTCATTTTGGGACAAAGACAGAAAAGAAGTGGGGTAAAATCACTCCTTCTGGAGAGGGTTTGTGAGTAAACAATTTTGGCGCAAGGGCAGCTGAGTTTATCCATCTGACCAGTTCAATGCAATGATTGTACATTTAATACATGTGCTATAACTAATTTTCTCATACAAAGAGCTGTCGCTCCTTCCTCTCTGCTTTTGCAGGGAAAAGGTTTGGGAAATTGGCACATTTGAAGTACATATTGGAACAGGTCTGGAGATCCAAAATTTGAGATCCAATTTGAACGTGATGAAGGAGTAGTCCCTGACCCAGGAAAGCACTTAAATGCATGTTTTACTTCATGGTAACAATCCTAATAGTTCAGTTTTAGCGAGCTACCACTTTACTACTAAACCCCATCTAGTCTGAGTATGCAAAAATAGAGAAGGTGCCTTCACGAATCTGTGTTTTGCTTTGTGAGGGTTCGAGGAGTTTTTCCCTTTGCTGATTTCACAGCTCAGAAGTAGCAGAGGAAGAACTTTGTCTCTCGACTGAAAAAGACAACTGTCAACTTTGCAAATAGAAACACGCAATTTTCTCTTTGCTGTTCAAAAGTAGTTTTTGAAAGACTGGAAAAAGTTGGTTTAGGATAAAACATTAAGGCTCTATTCTCAATCGCCAACTTGAGTTTTTGACAGGAGAGGGAAAGGGTAGACTAGCAGGCCCAGAAGCTATCTGTGTGATAAACAAGTGGGAAACTCCTCAGGACAGCTGACTTTCTGTTTAAGTGGAAACACAGGCTCGACTGTAAACTCTGGGGATCCTGATCAAAGCAGGTCACCCACCTTTGCAAAACAGACCATCTGATCTCCATTTTATATCAACAATAGATGAACTGGCGAACCAGCCACAAGTCTGACATAATGAAGGCAAAAAGCTTTCAGCCTACAATAAACTTTCCTTGAGGCTACAAGAATGTCGTCTTTGAATGTTTTCTGGCATTACTTCATCTGTCTCACCCAATTAATACTAATACACTACCCAGTTAATACAAGGACTTCAAGGATTTGTTGCCCATCATCACGATGGTAATGAAGCATTCAGCACAACATAAGAGTCGTAAGGTGGTTTTGTTCTGTTTTAAAAAAGTATTCAGTGAAGTGAAATTCTAATATTATGCTGCAATACACTTTTATTATGTGGAGGTTTATAAATTCTTCTCCAACATCCTGTGGCTCAAGGCTTCTTAAAGCTGTTATTAAAAAGACTTAAAAATTCACCTGCCATTCAGTCTCAATGTCTTTTCCTTTTTAGGAAACTCAGTTTTAGACACACACACGTAAGTATGTACACATAAAGAGGCATACCTGTAAATACATATTCAAAAGTCCCAGTATTTCTATCAGCACTATCACAAGTTAAACATTCTGAACAGTTTCATTCTTGAAAGAAAAAGATCCATATTTCTTCTGTATGAGAGAATGTGAGATTCAAATTTCTTCCAGAAACGTGCATGAGCTAGCAGTCCTAGCTACGTCAACATGAAGGTTCATTTACCTTGACGAAAACCAGGGGAAGGGAATCTAAGCAGAGCCTCCATACACTTCCAGGGCTAAATAGCTCATCTGAAGCTTTTATCTACTCTGAACTCCCACCGGGAGCGTCAACATACCTTGATCTCTTTGTACTCTATTCCCCATCTATAAAATGGGGATATTAGTCAATGCCAAAAAGGAGCTCTGTAATATATTAAAGAGTGTCAGGTTCTTCAATCACATGAACCACAAATTCCGAAGTACCAATACTGAACAAATAAGCTCACTTCTGATTCCAATACCAAAAGTTTTGAGCTTTAATTCAGCAATATAACATCTCTTTTTAAAACATAAAACCTATCTCTTTCGCAGAATCTGAACAAAAATAATCTCCTGAGATAGCTGCAATCTCAGCATAGTAATTACTGCATTTTTTAATATGCTGATTTTTAAAAGGCACACTTACTGAGAAAGAAACTATGTGATTCACAGTGTTTGGCAATATGATAAACTAAAAAATAGTGAAAAGGAGTCTACAAATGCATTTTACAGGGGGAGAGCAACATATTCCATAAAAATTGATCTTATTATTTTGCATATCTCTAGGTATTATTGGATCCCCTCTGTCACAAATGCTCTTACTGCCAGTTAACCTTCGATTTTAACAGGCAGCCCATGCCTGACATTTAATTAGTGACCCAATTAAATCTTTTGCTGTTCTCAGCTTATTTTGTCATTTAGAAGCAAAAGAAAAAAAATCAAGATAGGCTTCCGTGAAGAAGAAATTACAACTGCCTTTATTAGCTGTTAGAATAGTCATTCCGGCAGTATAATGAGATAAGGACTTTGACCATTTCCTTAATATTGGGATGTTTGTCTTAGATCCTCAAAAACATTCCCAGGGATTCTTTCAGTAGTTTCAGGGGAATGACGCAACTGTAAAAAAAGAAGTATCAACTCATTGTGTGCTGGCTATGCTGACGTTGAGAATACCAACACATGGTTCACCTTCCAAGGTATGATAGAAAGATGTCCATGGGGATAGTGGGCTGCCGTGAACGGATAATGAGTGTACCTAAAGGCTGATCTGTAGAGCTCTCTCTTCAGTTTAATTTTACTCGCCCTACTGAGATTTCACCATTAGCTCGCTATACATTGTGAAGTTGTTATGGCATCTGCTCAGGGTGGTTTCCTTATGTTTATAGAGCAGTTAACTAATAATCCTGCATATCTGCAACAGTATTAAGCTCCTTTCCCTCTTCCCAGTTTGAAGAGAGGAAGGTTTTTGTCCAACTGTTCCCTTTTTAGATACCTTTTCCCTGGAGTTTTGTTTCTGCAAAGATGCTCCCATAGAGGAAAAGTTTTCGGAAAGTTACAGCTTTTACTGAGAAGTCATTAGGAAAGCACTGGTGCAGTGTCCGCACTAGCAGCAGTGTCCCTAGCTGGCTGCCTGCCGCCTGCCTGAATGAGCTCCTGCGACAGTCCTGGGAATTCCTCCATGCAAATGAACAAATTGAAGCCTAATCCCATGAAATCTCTCCAATCGTTACTGTTCTTCTATCTTCCTTGTAGATCATCCTTCATCTGGATGCCATCGTATATGCCTGGCATTACAGTGGTACCACAGGGTCAGCCCAAAACGCTGCGGACATCAAAGATCTCCAAGAATGGGACCCCTCTGCATCGTTGAGGCAAACTGAAGACCACCAAGTCAGTTTACAAAATCCAGCAGGTGACATTGCAGAATTGCACTCTCAGTGCATATCAAGCACACTCACATGAGAGTTAAAGCAGAGTAGCTAATGTTCTGTTAAATCCCACCTTGAACTACTGCACACAACCATCCCACGCAGACAAAACCAATTAAGGGCAACTGAAATCAACCATTCCTCTCTTGCTAGTGGGGAGCTGGGATCCGAGACTGATGTTCATCTTTAGCAGGGAAGGAATATCAAGGCAGGAAATCTTTGTACCCAAACCCGCTACCTTCAGGTTTTATTTATGCCATTGCATTTATTCAAAAATCAAAGAGAATTTTCTTTTTTTAATAATTAATTAGGGAATTGTTGAGGCAACAGCCAGAAATGTCATCAGTAAAAGTTTGTGCTAAGGATGTTTTATTAGAAGATCTGTTTATAGATTTTTGAAATTTATTCATCTTTCTTTAGATCAATTTGAAAGTGACTAGCGGCACATAATCTTCTATTTTTACTAATTACAACTAAAGACCAATATTAGGATGAGACAGTTATAAATAAAGCTTGTTGAGCAGCATGTTGTCATTATTTTATAAAGCTTAAGATGTGCCAAGATAATAGATGGAACTTAGAGCGCATGTGGAAAAATCATATTTTGTTAACCCTTGCTGTACTAGTAGCTGAAGACCATTGCTATTTTATTTAAAAATGCCGTGCTACCTCAGTATTTACTTCACTCTTTTGATGGTAGTCAAGGAGTTAACGAACATCTGGAATGTGCCTTTTTAAAGATCATGAACACACTGAAACTACTTTTATCTTGGAAGTGATCTGGTGCATCTGATCTACTGTGGTATAAAACTGGAGGAGCTGTCACATACACTAACTGAACGGTTTGAAGGGAAAAACATTTCCAGCTGTAACATACAACAGTTTCCATATAACCCTGAATACATTTAGTAAATGATCTTCTTCATGAGAAAGGGGCTAAGTTTTATCACAGAATTGAAGGACAGTCCATGAATATACACTAGAACTAGGATTTTAAATTTATTATTGAGGATTTGACAACTGGAATTATGAACTCCGTCCTCCAATTACTGAAATAACTCTTGTTCCTTTCTGTATCAGCGCAGTAACAAAGTTTTGGGTTTGAGTGGAAGAGTTTTGGTCAATTACTTTTCCTGTTGCCAACACCACCTATACTTAATAGGCTTTGAGCAGGTTGCAACAGGCAATTAGTTAGATGATGGTAAATTCACAAACCTACACAAGTTAACAAGATCTGACAGAAGAACCAAGGGTCCGACACTGAAACGGATTGTATGATGCAGAAATACATCTGTAGACTCACAGCACTGGAGATCCCTTGAATCACAGCCCGGTGAAGTTCTGGCTGTCAAACTTGCACGTGGTTAAATATTGCAGTCTTTGACAGAGTGTCAATGAATTTTGACTACATATTAGTCTGTGCACATGCTCTCCTTTGCTTACCAGGCAGATTTACAATCTGCAGTTGAGTTGCAAACCCAATAAATGATGTTGGAGTAGAAGAAGATGGTCCTGTCACTTCGGGTTGGAGTAGTAACAAGCCAGTCATCAGGACGATGTGGAATCTTTGCCAATATGGGTTTGTGGGTTAAAGCAGATAGTGGTAAGCGAACGCTTTGCTGTGGGAACACTGGGTTCTTCTAGCTATGTGCTTGGTGGGAAAGAGGGGTGACCTACTTGATTGGCCTGTCTTACAGTAGGATATCACTGCAGCTGCTGTTCACTGTTATAATTTACAAATAATTAATATTTGTGACATTCTACAATGTACTAAGGAAGTAGTTTTCTACCGGACTTGCTTGCTTTCTCTATTCTGCATTTCAGGATATAAGAACAAACTGCACTGCGATGAAATTAAACTGTAAATAAACTGTCAGGTGGTTTCTACCTGAAAGCTCAGATACGACGTACATGGCCAGAAAAGCTGTGTCCGCTTTATTTTCTTAATATCAAGGAACATAACCTCTGCAACAAAATAGCCTTACCTGAAGCTAATCTACTTTATCCTCCTAGATAACAATTGCATATTATTTCCTCACAAATATTTTGGAACTGCTTACTGCTGGTCATGCGGGCTTATGTCAGACCTGAACTAGCAGGTTGGACAGCCCTCTTCTGCTCGGTTTTCAGGATATGACCATAGAGGTTCTTGAAAAGTGTTCCACCACCCTGATCCAATATTAGGCAACTGATGCATTTGAGTTTGTTCTCAACAGATAAAGAGCATTAACCCGAGGAGTTCTCAGTAAGAATACTACACATCACCTGTGAAGTGGTTTTGGCAATATGGCTTTGTTTGTAACACACTTTCTTCTCCCGTACTGTGTGTTGTTACCTGCTGTAAGAGTCCTAACGTATACTATTGCAATTCACTACATCGTATTTTTGCTTACTAATTCTCAGTTTTGTGCAGTTGGTAAAACCTGTCCATCTACTGTGATGAAACAGCTTTCTTCTAATACTTCATCTATGTGAGGAAAATAATGCATAATTTTGTCACTAAAGACACTCTCATAACATTTCTTAGGACTAATCACTCTGCATTTTCTCCCATTCTTCATCTTTATTATATGTGCCATTATTCCATTATTTCTCACTTTTTCCTTCTTTCTACAGATCTCCTCCTCTTGATTTGCCATATTCTTTCTTTTCATTGTTCCTTCCTTCCTTCAAATCCCTGCTTGTCTGCATATTCAGAAATTCCTATTGTTCCTTTGTTCTCATCACTTAGTCTCTCACATCTGCGCAGTAACACACATCTGCCAGTCCCAGTCCTGACCCTTGCTCCACTGTTGCTCTCCAAATTTTCCTCCTTTCTCAGATACTTCCTGCAGACTAACAGGGCTCGCTTATAACTGCAACTCTCTGAGGAAAGATGTCTTCAATTCAAAACTAAGGTATCTATTACCCAAGCTAAATAATTCGCTTCTTAGCTGTCAGCAGCAGCACACAGCCCAGCTGACAGACAGCAATATTGCATTTTTCTGCAGTTAGCAGGGTCTATATTGAGCCCTGAGTTATACCCTTCCAAACTCTACTTCCAGAACGCAGAAAATAGAGTCACCGATTTCCTAGAACTTTACTTCATAGTCCTCCTCCTCCTCACTGCAAGATTACTTCATCTCTCACTGAAGAGGGATCGGGGTCAGGCTGTCAGTCCACACATGCTGGGAAATGGGCAGCCACGTGCATTTAAGCATTAATGGGTTCTGGAGCTTTGCTCAGTTAATCAGGCACAGAAGAAGCTATGAAAAACCAACATGGCATCTGCCATATCTAGAGAAGATCCTTCTCTGGCAGACATGTAAGACAAGCTGCCAAGTCCACCAGAGCAACCAAAAAGGATCTTGAGCAAGTTTTGGTGCCAATTTAGCCCTAATAATTAAAGTCATTGTACAGCTTCCCCTTTGCGCACCACAATCGTTAAGAAAGAAGCAGTATCATTTGTTGGTTCACAGGCTGCAAGATGCACAGAGAGGAAATAATAACTCCAGCTTACCTGAAAGCAGCATTTTTACCCCTTATTCCTCACTACAGGTATCAGCCTATTCTTTTAAACAGGAGCTCTTTGTGCTCTGCACACACAGAATTGACAGAGAAACAAGGTCCCAATGCACTCAAGGTTGGCCTCTGCTCCCACCAGCGTGCCAACGCTGCAAAGAGCAGTATATCCGCCTACGTGGTTCAGAGGCTCTTCAGCACTTTAATTTTAAATACAAGATTAAAATGGTCCACACGCTTGTTCCAAATGACTTCGAACGAAGAATGAAATTTATCTTTTAAAGATTATTTGGTTTCATGTCATTCTATAATAAAAAAAATGTGATTTTTATAAATGTCCCAGACAAAGGAAAGAAAAAGAAATAGTTAATCATCTTTTAAAACGTTCTTTTTTCTGGTTGCCCTCATTTCTAAATGGTGCTTGTACCACAAATGCACTTCAATATTTGAAATCGGGCACAAAACCCACTCTCGCTCCTCCCAGGAACCAGCTGGCTAACAGGGCCGGTAGTCAATAACCCAACTCCCTTTTACAGCCTTGAAAAAGACTTCACCCCCGAGACAGTAGTGGAGACAGGTTGCTCCCTTTTCTTCCTAATTATCCCAAAGGTACCAGCGCTAAGCTGAGGTCTATCCAACACCAAGGATCCATTCACTACTGGGTACACACTTCCTCCTCAAAGTTATCATCTGCCATGATAACAAAACTATTGCTGAGGAATCAATAAAGTTGTCACAAGTAGACAACTTTAATTACATTTGGAACAATTTACAGGTAGCAAGGAATTTAAAATTAAATGCAGACAGCCTAAAAAGACGGACAGAAACAAATATCCAACATAAAATACAACGGACACAAGATTTGCCTAGCACATGCCTACATTGCAGCTCTTTAGGTTAATTTTGCACCTAAATACTATTCACTCCATTAAAATGAAAAACCAGGCAAGACAACAATGAGGAAAATTAATCTGTATTTTTAAAATAAATAAATAAATTTAAGGGTTTGCATTAAAATAGCAATTTCTAAGCACTTGCTTCTAAGGATTGATCATAAAAATATACCACTTTAAGGCAGACAGTGCCAAAAAACACTGACTGTTAGTCCTTTTTGGGAAACAGTTGATATATAACTTGTCAGATGTCACAATCAATAAGATATCTTTTATTTTAACATGTAACACAGTAGTGTTTACAAATGTAATCTTTTGCTGTCTCTTTGGAAAAAGACTCAACAGAGATAGCATTACACTGTAACGCAGAAACCAGTATAAACTAGGTCTTCTGATCCAGCTGCAGTGAAAACATCGGCAAAAATATCCTTTAAAAAAATAGCAATGCGCAAGTCCACCCACAAGATAAATACTCTAATGCCTTATTGTCTTTGAGAGGAACGGAAAGTCTGCATATATAAAGCTAATGAAAGGATTGCTCTATTTATCCGAGCAGAAGTGCTTTTAAAACCTTGATAGAACGTGCAGATACTCATTAAACATTGCAAGTAGCTCACAGGCAAATGGGCATAACTTTCTCCCATAGGAATACGCAGCAGATGATCAAAGACAAGCAATGGAGAATAAAACTGGCTAATATGACAGTCAAGGCTGGAAGGATTTGCTGAGATAAGAAATGGTTCTCATCGCTCTGGCAAGTGTATTGTTGTCAGGTGTTCAGTATTTTCCATTTACAGAGAGTTTCGTTGCTCTTTTCTATATCAAGAATTAGCATATCAGAATATGAAGCCTGGAGCTTTGTGTTATTTGCTTATTAGCTAATCAAAAGCATGTGCTTCTATACCTTTTGATTTAGAGTACAAAGAAAAAATGAAGAAAATAATTCTATCCATCTTTTAAATTTCTTGCTTCCCTGAAAATACCGGCTACCTTGGCTAAGGAAACGACATAAATCCTGCTCAGGTAATCAGAGAACACCTCTGATTCAGCTCATGAGCACGAGCTGAATGGAATTTCACAACTAATATTACACAGTCAATTTGTGATAATTTTTTCAATACAGCCATAAATTGTAGGAACAATTTCCTCAGAACTTCCAAAACCTGCAGGTCAAAATTCTGAAAGTCTATCCAAAGATAAATTCAGCATTAGATATTATCTTGAAAAATAAAAATAGACTGACCACATTTAAAAGTCAAGAGTGCCTTCATGGAAACGATCAAGATGTGATTATTTTATTGTACAAAGAAAATAATCTCTCAAATTTTGAGGTTTTTAAGGACAGTGACTTCACTAAAACAAAAAAAAAAAGTCGACATACCAAGAAACAAAAATAAGGATTCTGTATAAGAAATGTGCCAGATAATTAAAAACTGTTTAAATATATGTCACCAACTGCCTCATAACTCACAATCAAGAAAGGCAGCTATCTATATACAGGAAAACAAACAAACAAAAAAACAGCAGAAGGAAGAGAGAAAAAAGCCTTCCATAAATGAACAGCCATACATACTCAGAATGGCTTAAACAGGGAAAAAAGGGGTGGCCATTGAAAACACGGAATAAAAAAAAATATTCCGTTTATGGATATGAACGGGCCCTGCAACAACCTGCAATGTACACGTGTATGGAGATATGCATATAAATAAATTCTATTACTTTTGTTACATGATGTATCAGTAAGGCACTTAACAGAGGTGATAAGGCACTGCAAGTAGGAATTAAAGGAAAAGTAAGAGGAGACAAGAAATCAGCAATTATTGGTGATGTGAGTAATAAAAGGGTTTTTGTAAAAACCACATCAGGAACAAAACGAGTCACAGCAATTTTGCTTGTTGACTAGCAAATGAAAATGATTAGCTGTCAATACTGATGCAAAAGGGTACAAGATCCAATAAATTTCTCTCTCCTGTACCTGGAAAATAAGGCAGAAGATAAAGTCATACCATTTAACAATGACGACATTTATCTTTCATTCTCAAAGTAACCATGGGTGATGTTAAAGAGAAGCTCCTAAACCGAGAACTTTTTAAAGCAGCAAGCCTGCATAAGCTCAGCCCAACACCTTCAAAGAATATTTATGAAGGAGCAATTTTTACCATCAACATCAATTTTGAATAACTGTTTGAACACTAAGGAAATTCAAGAATTTTGGAAGAAAGTAAACATGCTAATATAGCAAAAAGTGTACTTAGTGATGTAAGTAGGTGGAGACCTGCCACCTGAAATCAGTCCCGGGCAAAACTATGGAACAAGCAACACAGCCGTAATTAAAGGAGGACTGTAACAATCACAAGTGTTTATGGTCTTGCCAATCTAATTCACGATACGCACTTATGACATTATACACTGCAGGGTTAATAAAGTTAAAGGTGCTGAGATGATAAACTTCTATGAGGTATGCAATTTCGTGTTGTGTAATATTTGCTTTAAGAACACCACGAATTTAATGTTAATACATTAAATACATGAAAGATCAGCTAACTGACAGGTTTTAAGATTGAATTGGATATTTTCCAAGGAGAGGCCAAAAAGGACCAAACCTCTACCTTGCTGCTACCGAACATAAATCCAGAAATAAAGAATAAAGACCATATTTAAAGAGTAAGGACTTTACCCTAGAAAGCAGCGAGTGAAAAGGACGTGCTGGTCATGATGATGAAGGGTGCCAGGCAGCAACCTGATGCCACTGCAATATCACCTTCAAAAACTTATGGCAATTGTGCCCACCGGTAAAAAGGAAGAGGAGAAAAGGATACGAGAAACTACAGGGCAGTCAGCCTTACCTCATTTCCTGGGGAAATCAGAGAGGAAATCCTCCTAAAGCCACCTCCAAGCACAGGAAGGACAAGAAGGGGACTGGCAAAACCACCAGGGATGCAGCAAGGGCAAATCCTGCCTGACAAACCTGGTTGCCTTCTATGACTCAGAGGACACATGAAGACTAGTAGATATTGGTGACATTCATTTCAGCAGAGCTTTCTTTCATCACTGCACTCACTACAGTATCCTGTAGCCAAATTCTCGTGACATGGTTTGGACAAATGGTCTGGAACGTTGAATCTTGATCCTTGGAGAGATTCAAAATTCCACTGACACAGCTCAGAGCAGAGCTTCGAGCAGGCAACTTTGACAGAGTGTCTCCTTTCCACTCTGAATTACTCTTTGAATCTGACTCTGTAATCAAGCAAACTTGAGCTCCCAATACAACATTACAGAGACTTTAACCTTGCAGATTAAAGAAAATGGATACAAAAAGAAGTTAGATAAATTCAGGCTAGAAATAAGACACAAAAGTTAACAGCAATGTAGCTAAAACTTTAGTGACCTTCCAAAACAGTGATGGGTTTTATAAGATGCATTCCAGTTCAAAATCAAGACATTAAAGTCAAAGTACTTCCATATCTTGTCTCTTCCAGAAGGCCTATAAGCTCACCACAATCCTCTTCTCCAACCTTATCATCTATGCATATCTGACAAGAAAACAAGATTGTTTTTTTCCCCATTCGAATTCTTAGGAGAATTATATTATCCCAGTGATGGAAGGAAGAAATAATAAGGGAAGGTGAAACAATTGCAGCGCAAATAAACCAAAAGTAATGTTGCAGCGTTCAAGAATCCAAACACCGAAAGTAGTCCCGGCAGAACATTAAATCACTGCTCCAGGATGCCATCAGAAGTGTAAAGCTGGGTAAACTATTAGGAACTCTACAATTGCAAGTATCACTTGGGGAGAAATTCTGACAAAGAGAAGTGATAGACACATCATGTTGTGAATATACAGCATTACTTCTTTAATGTTTATATGCCCACAGTGTTTCGAAAACAAATGCTCTGTGCATAAAGAGACATAATAAAAATCCTTACTAGTTCACAGGATCTCATTTTTTGTGAAAATATTTTTCCCTATAAACATTTGATGTACACATCTGCTAGAGCTAAAAAAGTTAGAAACTGTAAAAAAATAATCAAAAAATCACTAGCACTAAAACCTGCAAAATGTAGTCAGGGAGTAAAATGTTGCCTGTTACGTTTCTGTACACCCAACATTAAAAGATTTACAGGATTCCTTTTGTAGCCTTCTCCATCGAAAACAGTATTTTGAAAACTTTATTTTTAATTGTGTAACATCTATCATGTTATTCAATGCACTGAAGTCCTGGGATGCAATTTTCAAAATAAAATTAATTATGATTGGTCATAGTTTCACAGGCAAATTGAAGAAGTTAATTACACATTCAAAGTGCTTCTTTCTCTTTTCAAATTAAAACCAGAACTGACACCAGCATTACTTAACAGCTTATATAACATAATTATATCCTTTTATTCATGCACAGGCTACATTTTTACATCACTGATTTTGTCCAGTGTGTAAGTGAGTTCCTGCGACCAAGACAGTTACATCATACGATTCTGTTGGGTTTTTTCCAAGTAACGAAAGCAAATCTCAATGGATTTAACATATGAAACACCAAGATATTGCCAGATTTTCAGAAGAAAGTGTCATGAAAGCTGATTCAGCTTCACTATTTCACCCCTCTTTGGATCTGCTCTCTCCTACACTCGACTTAGGAACACACAGTTTCCACTTTAAATATAGCTAAAGACCTAACTGTCATTTATACTTATCTTTTACCCTCTCTCTGCCATCGGATCATCCTTTCATCTCTGACCACCCACACAGCCTGACGGTTTGGATTTCAATGGAACAGACATTCTGCAATGTCCACAATATATATAGTTTTTGCCATATGCACTTTTCTTACCGCTTTCTTTTTAAGGACTTTCCTAATGTCACTTTCTGACAACAGGCCAAATGTTTCCCCTTCCACGGAGAAAAACAAAGAGGAGACAGGAGAAAAACAAAGCCAAAATCCCATTCCTAAATTAAACAGAGACGATTTCCCTGTAACAAGTAGCAAACTGGCAAACTGAAGAGGCGATGAACCCAAAGCACAGGTGGAAATGTTGGCCCAGAGACGTAAACACCTGAAACACCACAGAGAGACACATATATACAGTTATGCTCCAGGTCCTCATGGGATTGTGTACGAGTACAGCTGATGAGCGCCCTCAAAACACACGGAGCTTGATCCAAGCAGAGTTTTCCACAGAGTAACAGTGCCAAAATTGCAAGTTTAGAAACATATTGTCCCTCCTTCTTTTGTGATTTTGTTTTGTCTTTGTTTTCTAGCATACTTGTAGGCCAGAAAAAACACCAAGCCAACAAATAACAGAGAGGTAGAGAGCATCTTCACGTGTCCATTTCAGATTTTCTTAACTAGCACGCAGAATAAACAACAGTTACTGTTTGGTTACAGTTACTGAACTAATTGGCTATTAGCCTGACAGTGATTTTACAACATTCTGCTGTAAGGATATAAAAAGCTGCAAGAAAAGATGCAGTAAGAAAAGGAAAGGCAAGGTCCTTTACTTATAAATACTAAAATAATGGTCAAAGGGAGATGACTGATGCCTTTTTTCTTCACTGTTTGCAAAAACGTTCCATTGTGATCAAGCCCTTCACATAATTAATTTCAACAACAAAGAAAAGGGATGAAAAAACTAAAAAGGAATACATTTGAATATATTTAGGTAAAAGAACTGTCAGTGGAGGCTGATGAAATCACTCCAGAGAGTCCAGGTAAATATTGACCATTCTCCTGAAGAATTCATGGATGAGAGAAATCCAAAAGGACAGGCAGGAAAGCAAGGAAGGAAAAAAATCCAGAGAATGACAAGTTAGGAAGTTACAGAGCAATAAAATAAATTCAAAAAGTTTTCATCTAGAAAACACAGTTAACCATTCCTAAGCAAGCATCTAGAGGATAACAAAATGCCTGCACGGAGGACGGCCTGCACAGAGCTGCTAAAAACAAATGCTGCCAAACCAACCTAATTTGCTATAGTGCTACAGTGGGCTAAAGAGAAAGGATCAGGTGGGATCTACCTTGACTTCAGTCATGCTCTTGACATATTCCGCATGACATGCTCCTAAGCAAACCACAGAAATGTAGGTTAACATGAAACCGCACCAGAAGAGGTGCAGGGCTGTCTGAGAAGCTGCTCTCAGGGACAATTACCAACGATTTCCTGGGAAAACTAGAATATATATCAACACAGGCATCAGTGCCTCTGTTCAGGGCTCTGATGCTTGATTGTTGATACCATCCATGATGGAATAAATACACATACAAAGCTGGCCAATAAAAAAAACTGAGCAGAAGGGTAATTAGTTTGGAGGATTAAATTAGAGAACAAATCTTGCTGAATTGGAGAAGCGGTCTGAAATCAAAGACAAGCGAGAAGCGCTTCACCTACTACACGTAGGTCATACATACAAATGGTTAGTGCCAGACTATGAAAAAAAGATTTTGAGAAATGTAACATACATCACACAATAAGCAAATAAACAACGTCATGCAAAATTTGCCACAAAGGATAAAAACAATTATTCTAGGAATGATAGAATCTATCTAAAACTAGATAGCTATCTACTAAAATCTAGCTATCAGTAGTTTTATTTGTAATACCCCAGAGCAATTAGTCCACTGCTATCCAACAATGATGAGGTCTCAGGTGGATTACAGAACAGATAACACTGGGCAAACTGGTGAGGAAAAACGTGCTTTTAGAAAGGCTTAGAGAAATACATATGAGTGTGGATGTGTGTTTAGCCTACAAAACGATGGCTGAGGAACATGTTCCAGCAACACACTCAAAACATGGTTGAGCAGACAGTGATCATCAACTGCTCTGTGAATCCAGTAATCCATGAATCTCATGAATCCATGAATCTCATGGGGAAATGAGAATTCATCAGCTGAACTTGCAGCAACATAAATTTAAGGTACAACATCAAATTACCTCACTGTATATTCAGTTAAGCATTGGAACAGAGCAACCAAAATATATAGCAGAATCCACGTTAGTGGAGGGCTGTTTCAAGATACAGGTTAGAGACATCTCCCAAAGACGTAAAGATACTGAGTCCTGACTCTCGTCATGAGGATTCTCTAGACACCTTCGTGAGGGCCTTCACAGGCCTGTCTCTGTGATCTGCCTTTATGTTTGCTTATTACCCAGGCGCATGTTTCTGAATTGCCAGCTGCTTTAATATGCACATTACTCAGTAACAACTACATTAGTCAAATGAACTTGAATCTAGCTTTAAGAGCAGTTCAAACTGAAGCACCAAGAATCCCAATTCTTCACTTTTATTTTTCAGCAGAAATATCTTTTGTTGCATTGCGGCGTGTATAAGCATTCAATAACTATGTAAAAAGTGTTTGTGCACCCACCCACCATTCCCTCTGACAAGAGTCCAGTGAGATACTTATACCATACCACACACGGAGGTCCATGCTTTAATGGGACTCCTTTAGAGCAGCTCACTCGTGAAGCGACAAATCCCAAACCCGTCCTTTTTCTTGCCCCTTCAGGCTAAAGGGAAACTCAGATCTGAGTTTTATGATTAAGTGCCATTTCTGAAGACTAACTAGGATTCAATATTTACTAATCTGTGCTTTCTGTTTGAAGCCCTGCTACAGATGCAGCGGTCGGTATGTTCGAGTTTATTCCCTATTTCAACAGGTCAAACACATTAATCACAAAACACACAGGGGCAAGAGCTCAACATCAAAGCCAAAGTCTGAAAAGAAGATGTCAGGCTACCAACATGAACATGTGGCACCTTCAGTAATTATTGGATGCCTAAATTTTTTCGGCTGGAGTCACAAGTTCAGCCAGCAAAATCTGCTTACAAATCTCAGTGTGCCCCCTAAGGGTGAGGGCCATTAACTGTGTCTGCTTGGGGAAAAAGCTGTAATATAAAACAAAGTTTACTTCTGCTCAAAAATTTCTAAGGCTTTTTTTTTTTTTTTTTTTTTATTTTATTTAGGACTAGGAAGCTAAAATGAGCATGTGTCTAAAGCAAGTACAGAAATAGGATCTCTCAACCAGTAATTTCATGCCAGTCTTCTGCAAGGGATATAAACAAAATATAAAGTGCTACTTTAGCATACGTGCAGCCTTTAGGGTTTGTTTGTAAAATGTTCTGGATCAGATTTTCAGTACCAAATGCATAAATTATGCCAGGAAAAAGACCAAACCAGAGTGCAAAGCAGACTTCACTGTATGTAGCTGTCCCTTCCAGGCACGAAGCGGGTTCTGCCTCACACAGCGACCTGTCTGCAGTGTGTCATTCTCTGCTTCTCACAATTAGCAGGACATCAGGCCAGAAAAAAAACACAAAAATGTGTGCTTCATCCCATCGCCTTTGTATTTTTGTATATTTGGCTGGCAAGTTTGAAAATATGCATGCTTAATTCTAAGTGTATGCTGCCATAGATAAATTGGCCGAAGAATAAAATGCAAAATGACAAAGCCCAGCAACACCAGAAATGACAGAAAAGATGCACGCTTACTTTATCTTTCAGAAAGAAGAGCAATTGTAATTAGCCTTTTCCCTTGTTCTTCTTCCATGAAAAATTGTGCTTTAACAGATCTTAAACATCAAACAGCTGAGCCTCACAATAATTTGTGAGACAGGTAAGTATCCCGATTCTTTTTATGGAAGCAAGCAGAGACAGATCAAGGTCCAGGCTGTAAGCATTTACTCACCAGAATCATCAACATTGTTTCAGTACTAATTCTGTGAAATAGGTGCTCCAATATGGAAGTAAAGGTTCACAGGTGGGCTTTAAATGATTCTCTTAAGTTCACAGTGCAAATCATTATCAGAAATTCAATTTAATCACAGGAGTTCCCGGGGGTGTTTTATATGCTCAGTCCATTACAGTAAGCTACCACTAGGAACAATGATAAGGTAATAAAGCAGCTCCTGAAAAACTTATTAAATGTGCTTTTTGTATTACCGATACCCACAGAGATAACTGAGTTTTTCAAAATCATCATGCCATTCTACAGATTGCTTTACACAGAAAGGGTCACAAATCCCCTTCAGCTCTTTAGCTTTGCGTCTATAAACAATTTAAAGTGAAAAGTTTCTTTCTGGTATTATGGTCATCCGGGAGAGGGCTATACAGAACGAGTATCAGGTCTGCAGAAAGCAAACGATGAAGAAAATGTCACGGGTGAGGGGCACAAGCTGAAAATATAAGGTGAAAAGGCTGGTTCATAGAGACCACATTAAATGCGTGCCCCATATGTAATCCATTTGGAAAACAGAGTAGGCTAAAGAAAGGACAAATTACAGCAGATGTGGAAAGACGCAAGAGAAGACTTCTGGCCCAAAGAAAGTTCAGGCATAATTCTGGTGCTAGCATTTAAATGAGAGGTAATGGTTCCTTCTGAGCCAGAAAGCCCTGAAGAGGTTATATGTGCAAAATAGAAAGACCCGCTATCTATACAAGTGATTGCTCTGCATTTTCATAGCCTTCAGAGATGCATGTACCTAACGCTATCCCCAAACTTCATTGCTCCCACCAGGGAAGGACAGCCGCCCTTCTCCTCCCTCTTTAGCTGCTTTCCTCATTTCTATCACCATCCTCACGTTAATTTCAGCTAATTACACTCTGGCCTGTGTTCAAAACCAAGAGCTTGGGTAACCAGGCAAGGTAATGGTCCCTGAGAGCCACCTGAATTCCCCAGTATATATACATGTATCTTTTTCTGCTAGGAAACCTGCTAGTTCTTTGGATGCAACACTTGGCAATTCCCTTTCCAACATTGCCGCACCTGAGAAAAGGCCTTTCATTAGGCTGTGCTACACTACACAAATGAAAAAAGCTGCCAAAAATCTACTCAGTTTGCACATCTAACAAAAATATCGCTTAAAGTAATTAGTTAGAAAGGTATTTAAGAAATTCTCACTACAACTCATGCATACTATCATTGCAGTAGTTACGTATAGTATGTCTTTGTCGGGTTTCTAGGTGGTTTAACATTAGGCCTGCTCTCTACGGGAAAGCTAGCGGAAAATAAGTCAGGACAGTCGTTTACAACATGCTATTTCACACCGATCTCAGTATGGCTGGTTTCTGTCTCCACAACTAAGATCTTTCACAGGTGCAGCTTAATGTGTTTGAGAACAGGTCAAGCATTGGAAGTACTCAAATCTACACAGGTAATAGGACCTCAGGAGGTGAGTAGTCACAATAGCTGATTTTGGGCACCTGAAGTCTCTTCCAGCAATTTGTACTCATATGGGATGAGCAGGCATCCGCTGGGGAGCTCTGGGCAGGTCCTCGCTCTCCACTACCACAAAAGCCTCCCCCACCTGCTAAAAAAAGCGCCCAGGCAACAGGTCCACACCACGAGGCAGCAGCGAGCTGCCAGCAATCTATCCTTTCGCATTCCCAATCCTACCCTCTTTACACCCTCGAGCAGAGAAGTCCATTAGAATAAAACAGCTTTCAGGCAAATAAAAGTCCCTCACAGGGGGACTATTTGTATAAAGAATTTTCCCAGTGACTGATGTCTTACGTATTTCACGCTGTCTTGTCTGTGCTGTGTATAACCTACCTAAAGGCACCCATAATATTTAAGTCTTGCAATAAAGTTATGAAACAGGGATTCCAGTTGTTATTATTTCTTAAATCCTGGGTAGCATACTCCCCCAAACCATTTGAACAATTCATTCCCAAGCTATATATGCACTAAAACAACTTAAGTCTGTTGTCAACAATTACAATACAAGATTACTCTCCAAGAAGCTCTGCAATTTATGGTAAACGCTAAAAGGCGATTAAATATCTGTGCTGCAGCATCACTCCTGCCTGAAAAACCATGGAGAAAACCATTCATTTATTCTTGGCATTCTAACTAATACTTATCCATGGTGTTCAAATAAATTCAAAACTAGTTTTTAAGGCAAGCAAAGCTAGTGACTTCTAAATATTATACAAGCTATCACTTAAAATATTGGAAGATAAACTCTTCATTAATGACAAGTTTTATTATTACACTCCAAAACCCACTAATTCTTATCTCCACTGGTCACTTTTAGAAGCAAAGATGCAGTAAGTTAGTAATAGGGCATCAAGATGATGACAAGAAAGCTCTGATTTATAGCTTTAAATAAGATGAGTAATGCGAGTTAGCACCAGGATTTAGAACAGTTGGCAATGACAGAGTTTGCAAAATTTAATACCTTTCATTTGAGATGTGCTTATTATAAAATAATGATCTCTTCTGAAAACTCAGCTAGATACGAGTGCCACTGAGCCCTCCACTACAACGCCGCTGCAACACAAACAGGAAAGGCTACAGAAGAAAGGTTTCTGACAGTAAAATATGACGAGCAAATTTTTCAGCATATTGTTTACAGTAACTCAAAACTGTCAGGGACAGCAAAGTCCCAGGAGGAATTAATGAGGCATCAGTCCTTGCACTGCAAACAGTAAATGTCAGACAGGCACTTACAGTTTCTTACAAATTTGTTACAGGTAAAGCAGACATCTTATGGACAGGTGGCAGAGCTTAGACAACTCCTTTTACTGTGTTGCTACTAGCAACACCATATGTCTATATGTTCTTGAATCCTGTCCCATGTGAATACAGAAGATTTAGTCAATAAGTTTTTATGAATCCCAAAGCGTTATGCTGTACGTGATACAACTAAATCTTATGTTCCTCCCTAAACCAGACTATGAGATACTGTAGTAACTGTTGGGAATGCCAAGCTGATAATGTAAAACACATTTTGTTGCCAAAATGTCAAAACCCCAAAAGAGACAACATCCCTCTCTGTCATTAATGTAATCAGTCTGCACGAATCATGCAGAATCAGATTTTATCTATTTTCCCTATTTCTGACCCTTCCCCAACAAAACCAGTACATTTACATGCCTGCAAAAAATTCATTGTTTGTATCAATATCAGACGATTTTCTGTCTGCTTTGTACTTTTCTGTATTCACTCATCTTTATTTAAAACAAAATAAAGGCATCGTTTCCAGTCGTTATACCCTGGAAACCTCTGGGTGGGAAATATTGGTTGGAAATATTATTTTTGTGATACAAATCATGGCTGCTAACTATTGTCAGTTATTTTCCTTCTCCTCCCTTTCTTCAAACTGCACTTGATCCTCCACATCATTTCCTACATCCATCCATTCCCTCTTCCGGCCCGAAAGGTAAATCTCTCAATCTACTTCTAATTACCCATCACCAAACTCCTTTACTTGGTTATTTTGTACCAAACCACCCCCTACCCAAAATGATTTTATCAAAATTTTCTCTCTTACTCCATACTTCATGGACATCAATCTCTATTTCTCTGTCTATATTTGATAGGTCCAAGCAAAGCTAGGGACCCACCAAAATTAAATTCTGCTTTGTTCTCTCAATTTACTAAGCACAACAGTAAGCATAACTTTGAAGTAAGCAAACTCAATGGTCTAGGGTTTTTTTCCTCCATCTCTAAAACCTCTGCTGGTGTCAGAAATGGTGGCAGACACCCACGTATGAGGAAATCAGGGAAAAAATACAAATAATGCAACTCTAGAGAGAATGATAAGCGATGGTGAAATGAGATCAAAAGGGCTTTCACTGCGATCCTAAAATTGCACTGAGGTTCTGCTGACCTTCTGTGCACCAGAGTTAAGAGCGGATTGCTGAGGGTAATGGATGAACTCTGCGCCCATTTTGCAACCGCCCTCCTGTCAGCTAAATGGCAGTGGCGGCAAAGCCGTTGCACTTCTCTCAATCTGCCACGTCTATCAACGAGCACCTCCAGTAACGTTCACAGTAAATTCACCTCCAGTTACATTTTTTTTCTCTCTTTCAGATACTCAAATTTATGAATCGACCTTAGGCAGTAGAATGTTTTCCATATAAACTGTACCCATGACCACTTCGTAGAACTAATACAATCCAATGACCAATGCACGGCCCTGCACAAATCGCCGAAAACAGTAGAAAGAGACATGGCCATATCATGCCATCGATTTTTAAAATGAACTCCCAATTGGACTCAATAATGAAATATGCTTAAAAATCAATGACATGCCTACTGCATGGTGATTAGATCTGTAAAATGAAGAAAATCCATTCTGACTTTGATACTTAGAAACACTCCCAAGTCACTAACATCCCTGTTTCTGAAATTAATCTTGACTGCATATCAAGACAATATACTTGACTCAACTGCAGCACTAGGCATTAATCTCACAACTCTCAAAAAACCCCCCAAAGCACTTTTTTTCAAAAGCTGCAACACAGAAAGGCAGTGTGTAAGTGGCCTCAAGGTGCCTCAAGTCCACCAAATATACTTAAAACTCTTGTTGCAATGTTAAAATGCAAGGGTAGATGATGTCTGCCATTATTTCTCAGGATGAAACTGAGAAACTTTAGTTGCAGCTTCTGTCTAATCGTCCATTTTTCATTTAATCACAACAAAAATTCCCAGCTCTTCCCCAGGAGGTTGTTAGTACAAATTGTTGATGTTACACTGAAATGGTACAGAAAAACCTTTTCACTGCCACCGAGATAAAACTAGGTCCCTGGCTACATCACCTCAGGAAAGCAGCACTGAGAAACACTGAATATTAGCCAAAATTAGGGGTGGAGAGATCAGTTTGTATTGATGTCCCCGTGCTTAAAAAGAAAAAGAATCTTTAGTTTTGGGTTCTGCAGCTCTGAGGGATGAAAGCGGCATAAACTGGACTGCTAGCTTGGTCCAGATGGCAATCTCTGTTCCTATGGTTTTCTGAATTTCACCACAAAGAATACTGTGTTGTTTTCTTGTTAATAAAAATGCAGGTAAAAAGCATGACATAATAGTGATTTACGGTACACAAGTGTGCAGCAACCATTAATTACCATTATCTTTGGTTGTTCCAGGTGCAGTCAGTAGCAAAAAGAGACATTTTTAATTATCCAGGGATTCTTCCTTAAAAGTTAAATACCACCATCCAAGTCCCCACCCAGAAACGTGGGAAAATTGATAGCTTCCCTTGAGCAATCTTTATAGGTAACACTACTTTACTGAATTATATGGTTGCTTTACTGAATTGCAGGGTTTAAAACACCTAGAATTCTGCTGGTAGGTGGAAAAGGAAGAACCATCAGGAAAAAGTTGGAAAATTAGTACGTAATAAATCAGCACAAGTCTTTCAAGTGAGATTCCAGTCCCCAAGGGTATCTGGCAATTGTCTTTGCTTTAGCTCTCCTCCCACACATTTGGGTGGTTAATGATGCAGAACTTGTCAGTGTTAGTTGCTTTCCACCACTCTTTCCATGCCCAGGTGCATTTACAGGTTGACAGAAGCCAAGACTGTTGGAAGAGCCCAGAATTTCAGCAGATAACTCTGGCCCTAAGGGATGTGCAGCTTGGGCAGCTCGTTTGCCACTTCACCTAGGGAAGCAGCTACAGGATTAAGCAGCCCATGCCAGAACAGTTCAGATACACATCTGTTTGTAGCTCCATTCCTGTACTTCAGAGAATACTGCAGTGTTTTATTGTACTTTACCCTAAGCTCAAAGCTACCTGTCCACTTTGTCCTGCCCGGGCTGAAAACACAGCAGTTTCTGGGAAAAAATGCAACAGGCGAGAGCGCTGACAGTGGGACCCTTTGCCACCATGGAAACCATGTCAAAAAGAAGAAAGCATGTGCCCTTGTAGTCAATCATTTTCTTGCCATCTTTCTGGCTTGCAATAGTTATAGTCATGGACATCCAATCTTGGCTGTCTCTGACCTTCACCTACACACACTACGTACTCTCTAGGGTTTGATTCCTCCAGCTGATCTTGTGTCCGCTCAACCAAGAACACCAAAACCTGATTCTTCAAGTTACATAGCCAACGGACACATTGGATCCTTTCCAGGACACACACAATCGAAGACAGACGGAAAACTAAGCCCTGAGTTAATTTTCATTCAAACGCTACAGATTTGTGTATTGCGACAGACAGTAATCCTACAGATATCACATTATTAACCAACAGGCATGAAAGCCCAGCCACTGGAAATATTGCTACCACAGAGCACGATTTGACTTGGCTACAATGGTTTCTTCGCAAGTTCTTTGCTTGAAAGAAAGAGAGCTTGTAATTCACAGAGTGTTTTCTATCTCTTCACAGTTATCTGCTGGCTGATTTCCCTTTCACAGCCTTAAAGGCACAGAAAAGGATAGTTTTTCCTCAAGTCTACCATGAAGCAACATGGCAGGAAATGAAAGTTTACCTTTTTAATGGATTTTATTCCAGCGTTTACATGCACGCTTCATAACCATCTAAAAGCATGCATATAAACTGCAACAACAATTCAAATGCTGTTTCAAGAACCACTAGAGAACATGCTTAAATCCTGGCCCCGTGACTAACAGCACGCCTAAAGCTAAGCAGTGTTGAAGTGTTTGTGAAAGAGAACCACGTGCAGGTACAGACAAAAGACTCGTCTCCTGTTCCGGTCGGCAGCCACATCTACTTACCACCGGTGGCCCCAAAAAGAAACGAGCCTTCGCAATGTGCCCCGAAGGTCAACGTAGCAGATAACAGAAGGTGTATTTTAAACGACATACTTTACAGTGAGCTATTAAAGCACCTGTTCAGCATTCACTTCTCCTAACTTTTTTTAAACAATTTGCAAGGCCTCTAATGTTTTAGTATATATATTTAACGCTCTGTTAACATCAAACTTTGGGGATGGTACTGATACTGTGCTTTTCATTCAGACCACTCTAAAAGCTCAGGACAACTTAATAGTTCAATTATACAAATACCGGGTGGAGCTTTGGTATTTAAGGTATTTTATCCCCAATCTTTGTAAGACAGATTTATATTTGGGATGCATCAGATGACTTAAAAACCAACCAGAGTTAGGCAGTTTTGTTGGCATTAACCAAAAGATTGGGTAAATTATGGAACGAATAAAATTGCCAAGATTTGTACTTTTCAAAACTAGTTGCTGCATTCCTGATTTATTAGCTAGAACTTCAAAGGTTTGTCATAAAGATAAATAAAAGAGCATGGATGGGAGCATAAATACACAGACTCGACAGCTCTAAAATACACTGTTTACAGTGAACGGGGAGAGAGGAGCATTTCAGGTCATATTTTATATCTAGCAGAGCGAAACATCAGAACTGATATAACTGATAACTGCTGTAAAGACTGCAAAACCATTTTGCCAAAGATGGAAAACCTTTAGATATAGCTGACCAGTGTCCAACTTTAAAAACTAAAAGCAGCCAAAGTGTTAGAAACGGACTCATGTTCACTGCAATCCCAGACCCTTTGCAACAAAGATTGATAGCCCTTTGAGAAAGGGAAGAAAGCAAGGTATCTCTCTTGCATATGATAAACAGAATGTAAAAATGCAAAACGTAGCACAGTTAATTGATTACGAAGATTCGTGTTTCAGAAAAAAAATGCCATTTGTCCACCACCTTGATAAATTCCAGCCAACAAAAAAATTCGCATACTTCATCCTTCAAAATTCTCTATATTTGATTCATATGCTGTACTAGATAGTACTTACAGAGCCACATGAGCAGGTACCAGACATATGAAACAAGGGCAGCAGTGCAACCAATTTCACTGCGCGCAGAAAGGAATCAAAGCAGACAACGGCTCAGAAAGGACATGCTGGTACTCTGGTAAGGTCAATGCCAATTCTGCCATTCAATTTGCTGAGGTCAGGCTTTCACGATGTCCCCTCACATTGTTTCTTGGCCACACATGCCAAATACTTTTTCACTTTGAGGACCGAGCTGTCATTTTTCACTTTGTTACCCTGCCCTTTAACTGTCACTGAAGTGACACTGATGTATAACCCAGGAAACAGGAGGACAATTTTTTATATTATTACGTGCCAGGAACTCATCCCCTTTTAAATATTACAGTTGCTGAGTTGCTCTTGCCTTGTTAAGGCTAACATTTACAATGTTGGCGTGTACACAGTACGCTCATTAACTGGTTTTGCAGTTACCAAGTCTGAAGTTAGTATTTAATTGCCTGGAAACACTTCTTTTCTTCTTTCATTCAAGTTCTTCTCTATTCATGGCATTCCTCTTAAAAATGAGTATGTTCAGTATCTATATCCAGTTTTACAAACATGAGGTTTTCGGTTGGTTTAGTTTTGTTTTTTTTTCTAAGATAACAATAAGCAATTAACTGGGAATATATAAACCAATACTGATTTTCAAATTACTGATTAAAAGTGAAACTTCCCCAATCTTAAATAAAAAGCATCTCGAGAAACACATCTGTGATTCAACAGAAAGCCTACAGCTAAACATAGTTAAGATTTGGCATACCCCTGTTGATTTCTGGACAGAAATAAAAATAATCATCCTGAAATAAAAAAAAATCATAGGCTGGAAAAATACGTATCGATGAATTCAGTGAAGGTTTACCCTTCGAGGGATCATATTCCAACCAGGGACAACCTTGTCTTGGGAGATGAGAGCCCTGCAAGGCTCTTGCGGGCAGCCCAGCCAGGGTCGGGCTGGGGAAGGCAGCAGCTGTGTCGGCGGCTGCAGGGCACGCTCTTGGGCAGCAGCCACACAGCACTTCCGATTGGCATCCGCACAGACCAAGATTTTCTCCAACTCTCTAAGAACAATCGCCAGTTAGCCATTTTCCGCTAGGTGTGAGACACCGTTAATGAAGATCTTAGTAAGGCAGCAAAGGTCAGTTCCCGGAATTCATGCTCTAGGGGATCCAATCTCTAAACTCCTTGGCGCACAACTAGATATCTTCTTTGAGAAAGGTGTTCCCAACCTGGTTTACACATCAGCAAAACGTTGTATACTTTTCACAGAAGGATGAACAGCTGTCAACTTGGTGGTGTTTCAAACAACATTTTCATTCTCTCCAAAGTCTTTTTGTGCACCTACTTTTCAAATCAGTACTTGCCCTTTTTTCTTAACCTAAAGGCATACCCACAATACTAAATGCATGGAGAATTTTTACGCCTATTAGTACCATACACCAGCAAAAAAAATCTGGTAGAGTGGGTTACTCTCCCCAGTGGCCCCGTTGTATGGCATCCTGCACATGGCATGGATCTCCAGCATCACATGGCATAGCAAAGAAGGATCCCTGCCACGCTCCCAAGCATGATTCCAAGATCCCTGCTCCTGGGAGGGCCAGTTTCTTTCAGCTTCTCCAGTCAGAGCCATGGGATTTGGGAGCACCCACAGGAATTGGGAACATTCCTGAGGAAATTCAGTCCCTCCCCATACTGTAGGCATTGAGGACTCACCGAAGAGCGACATTCCCCCAGGCTTCCTCCAAATTTCCCCCTTACTTCAAGTACATTTTGGCCTCTAGGAAGGAAAACTGGCTTCCTGGCTCCAATGCATGTTCTAACAGTTCATTTCAACGTGAGTTTTGACAATTCACAAGGAGATGTGGAATCCGCTTCTGCACNTAAAAAAAAAAAAAAAAAAAGCTTTCAATGGCTCTTTTATTTGAATAACGACGGAAATGGCATGTTATCATTCTGGATAATATTTGGAATGAACAGTGGTGCATTTACTTGGCCAGAGCCTCACTGTAACCCAGTGATTTGATGTTTTCAAACCTCAGAGTCCATAAATATGCGCGGCGGTTCTCAAAGGCTGCGAGTGCAGCCAGGCTAAGCTCACAACGCAAACAAAGCGAGCAAAAAAGCCAGTGCTCAAAATGAAGTTTTATGTAACTGTTCAGAGACTGAAAACTATATAAAAACCCCCAAGCTCCTTTTAGAATAATGCCTCAAATTGAAGAGTTTAACCGATGACAAATTCAGTGAAAACTAAAACAAACGCTTCCAGCTGTCTTAGCCTTGCATTTTCCCCTCCTTTTCCTAAATACTTTTAAAATGTCACTGCTCAAAAAAGCCAAATTAACGGCCCTAGATCCTGAAATCCTCTGCCCAAACTTTCTAACAATGTCACTACATTTCAGAGCAAAGAGGGTTATCAGACTTTCTACCCATTTCACCACTGACCTCTGTCAAACCTCTGCAGAAGGGAAACACAGAAGAGCAGAAAAAAGCATGTGCCCACTCTCCAGCTTGTTCACTTCATAAAATTGGCCATCCAACAATATCACAATTTTCTCTAACTACCTGCCTGCACTCAAAGCGGTCGAGTCTAAAGCCTCTAAACTTTTCGTATTTCCCTTGCGTGTCTGAGACCAAACGTACCATATAAAACAAAATTCTAGTATTCAAAGCTGAAGTTATTCTTTGGCTGTGATTAATAAAACAAAAAACCTATTTTCTGAACAACCTGATATAGTCAGTGTAGCAATCCCAACTGAAGTTTTAATTAAAAAATCTGAAACGTCTCTTTGTAAGATTTTTTTTTCACATAACAGCGCAAACTACAATGACCAGTTCTTTGCTACAATAAAATTTATGCTCTCCAGAAACATAACAATTTTGCTTAACTTCTGCCAGCGTCCTCACCAGCCTGAGGTGTTCTGTGACACAGAAACAAGACATTGCTCCCACCTGAATGCCGAGGACCACAGGCGTTTTTGAAAAAGCAGAAAAGGAACCGAACTAAACAACGAGACGTACTCCAATTTGAAAACTTGTAATTTCGCATTTGATTAAACAAAAGATAGAAGCAGATAGTGAGAGGAAATCCAGTGTTGAGAAACCAGAATATGCAATACCCAATTGGCAGGCACATCTAAACTTCAAATAGACTTCTAATACTTTATCTCTTGGTGTATATAGTCCTATATTCTGAAGCTTATAATTGACACGATTCCACTCAAAAAGCCAGAAACAGAAGAAATAAAAGAAAAAATCTCTGATAATTGCAGAGAAGCACCATATAGTTTCCTCCTGTAGCTGTATCCTCAGGTAATCAAGTGGGATGACACCACAATGATTTTCTGCCTGTCACTATTGCTGAGCAACACGTTATCTTCTAATGGCTAATGTGCCTGTGTCCTTACAGAGAGAGAACATACTGACACTCATTGCAGAAATATATATTTTCTTGAAATTGAGCCATGTTGCTGTCTCTCAACCTTACAAGCTGTATCATTAGTTATTTTCAAAGCCATGGGATTTAGGGATGTAGGTAACTTGGAGAAACTTGAACTCTAGATGATGCATATTCCTAGGGAATTGCACAGCGCGCTGTTCTCCTCTCGGTAAGCAATACTCATAAAAGTTCTATTTCATGACATCTCAAACACATTCCCTCTAGTAGGTTGGAAGATTGAAATCTTCCTAAATATCCAATTCTCAGCAAAAAATTATATCCTGCCTCAAAGTTAAATGTAGTAAAAATATGGCATGAAGAAGTTGCAAACATTTATGAATCTATTCTCAGTTATATATGCCAAAGACACTTTGATTTCAGATCAGCTAAATCCATCTGACAATGCAAAAAGGTTTTCTTGTTGCTTCCTCAGATGGCAATCCTGTCTCTAACAATGCTACACAATCAAGTGGCCTATGCAAATTAGCACATCCTGACTGGCAGCAGCTGAGCTTAACTTCTAATGACGCAATCCAATTGTATATGTAAATGTCTTCTGGGATTGATTATTGGAGCTAATAGCATTTGGAGTTTGGGTGGCTTGTTTGCCTCCCCCGGCCCACAGATTTTTAAGATAGCCCCAACGTAAGCAACAGCATCTCAATTAGGCTACAAGTTATTTGGTCACGAACACTGATTTTAGAAATATTTTCTTTGAACAGTTCTGAATTATGATTTAAGTGCATATAAAATAGGATGGCCGTGTGGCAGCACTTTACAATTATATTTGTAAAATATACTAATGCCCTTCTCAAGAATCACTTGCTCCTATAACCAAATTGACTCTCTGTCCTTGTTCACGATCTATCTCATTTTTCCTGAAACAGTTTAAAGAAAGCAGCAAAATTGCTGTCCTCTATTTACACGGCCCAAAGTCTAGCCTGGCCTAGGGCACACAGCTTCTGTTCCCAACGCCACTGCAGTGAACAATGCAATTACTATCCTTTGTGGCAACTTTGGCCTTTTAACCTGTACTGACCAGGTAGTTATCAATACCTAGCTAGGAGTGGGGTCAGCCTTCAGCACAAATCGACAACTGCTTTGTCAGAGTGCATTAAAATAGGACCTTTTTAATGTAATAACCTTTTTATATATGCTCTTTGCTCTTTTATATATATAAAAATAAGACTCGTATAAACCATGCAGAATGTTGAACTTTGACTTTACCCATTTGAGCATAATCCAGCACTGAAGTCTTTACAAATAAACTTACAATTGCAAGGTAAAAGCAGTTACACTGGGGCGAGACAAAGGTCCACCTGAGATCCGGCTAATTGCCTTTATCACCAGCTGATAACGGATGCTCAGATAAGAGAGGATGAACTGGGCATGCAAACAGTGGTACCTCCCGTGAACGCCATTTCATTATCAGGGAGAAAGCGATTGCAAAGGCCAACAACTCTCAGCATAAAACCACTCTGCACCGAGACGGCAAGGTGACTTGGCAGCAGCTGAATGTGCCGGCAAAGTGGCAGTGACTCATCCGTGGAAACGTTCCTCATCTGTAACCACATCTTGAGGACACCAAACCTTGACTGCTTCTTTACAGGACACACTGCATGCCACAATCTGCGCTCAAATCTTTCCACTAAATAGCATTTCACTGCTTCCCCGGGACCCAAAAGGAACCTGTTCCCATGCGCTTTCCCACAAGTGGGAAGGATTTTGCAATCTGCTGGGCACCATTGCATCAATCCAAATAATGTCACCTACACAGCGCTTGTAAGCTGAACAGTGAAACGAGTCATTCGTTCTTTCAAGGAAGAATTTCACAGTCTGTAAGTAAAAAGCTCTGTTTGTTACGAACATTTGCTTGCTGATGCTAAGAATTTGGAATCATGGAAAATTCAGATTGACTGGTCCCTGGAAGAGAAAAATGTCTAATGTTAACACTGGTAAATGGACTGTGGGTATGGGTAGGAACATCTGTTACTTGAGCAACTTGGGCTTTATTTTTCTTTCAACATGGTAATAGGAAGCACCAAAGAGAAATGACATCTGGCACAGAGTATTTCATTGTCAGCTAGACCTTTTGTGACTTGTAAATGCACTTAAACTGGGGATGTAGAAAACAAAACTAACAAATATATTCTGGAGTAAAAGCATTGAGTGGAAAACAGTTTAATAGATATTTTATTTGGTTTTATTTTTCCCCTTTAAAAAGAAGAATGGCTTTCTCCTTTCATACTCCAAATGCAAACATAAAAATGTTCTGGAAATCAAAACATTCCTGATGAATTTGTTTGTGTACGTAGAGTAGGCAAACCTCAAGTGACAGCTGGCACCTGAAATTTTGTAGGAAATACCAATACTATCACTCTTCTGTATTGTTACTGACCAGATGGTTATTTATGGGCCTCATGACCTCAATTTCTTTTAAACTGTGAGTAGTAGAGTTGAACCGAATGTAAGATAAGGGTAATTATTTTTAAAGAACTGCAATGTAAAACCAAGCATTATTTTTTTCCAGACTGACATCAACTTCAATACAAACCAAAGGCAAATTGTCTGGCAGGAAATGAGACCATTTCAGCTGCTGACTCCAACTTTTACTTCACATTTTTTATTTCCCTAGGTAGAATATATCAACCATAGAAATCATCACCAAATTTTGCTAGAAATGACCCCAGAGAGTACTCAGTCTATATAGAGAAGTAAAAGGTTTATCTTGATATCATTTTGAAACCACATGGAAGTGATATCTTTTAAATGCAACTCCTGTTAAAGGTGGGTTTTAAATCACATCCATGCAGTAGATAGTCAAATAACAGAGTGTGAGTAACTATGTTTTCTCTTTAAACAAAGGCAGCATAGAGGTTATAACCTTTCTAAAATCACCTTTTCAGACACACTTAAAACCTGGCGCATTTAAAAAAAAAGTTCAAAACAGAGCTAGATAATAAAGCCTGCTTGGATATCTTACCTCTTTAAGCAAGAGAGGCAAAATCTGATTGTGAACACACACTGCCACTACAATTAGAAATATAAACACCTACACAGCTACAGCTCCACCAAAACCATGCATATTTTCACTAGAAGTAAACGTAGCTTGTGATATTTCACCTTTTCTTTTGAAGAATTCCAGACCACCGTATCCCCTACAGCCTTAGCCCAGAGTCTTTTCAGTTTTGTCTACAATGGTATTTCATTATTTGTTCTGTAAATCCAGCACAGAAGACCTGTTAGCTTCCAGCTCCCTGCACGTTACTTTGGATGATCGTATTCTTAAAAAGCTGATATTCATTTATACTGAGACATGCCTATTTTAAAGGAGGCCAAAACTGTCATTTCTGGTTCGTTCAGAGAGAGGAGGGGCTGAAACTGTTTTAATGATCTCATTCCAAAATTTAGTTACATGAGTTTAGTATTAAGCCCTTTAAAGATGTATGGAAACAACCGCTTGATGGATGAAGGTATCAGTAATGCGCTATCTGGGCTCTGCAGAAGGCAGGGATGCAGTACACGTTCTCACGTACCTTTATAGGTCACACACACATTTATGTTTTCCGTTTGAAAGTGACAGTGTACAACAGTATCCAAAGAGCGCGTATAATTGGTATGGCACTACTCTCCCACAACCTGCCTTATGAGCAGACAGATGTGGGCAAAGTTACCCGGTATTTCACTGGCAGAAATAACAGCAAAGCACCTAAGGAAAGGATAACACCAGATGCGCTACCCATTGCCCATGTCTACAGAGCGATTTGTTGTGAGAACTGGTGCACTGGAGCTGGAATGGCAATTACAACAAACACACATCCACTGAAACAATCTGGGCCTGTTATTCTGCTTTGTGGGGGCTCCGTTCCCTATTTTGTTAGTGAGGAAGAAAGTACTCCATCCGACATGCCATAAAGAAGAAGAGAGGACACAATATGAGGAAATAATGCACTGTGTGCCTTATAAATAGGTGCCCCTCAAGATTTTGTCAGTATTGAAAAACCCTACTGAAAGCAAACATAAAATAAGTGGAGGACACGGCATCACAGAGAGGCATGGATAAAACAAGGGAAACTTGCTTGTATGACAAGTAATGAAACCAGCCTCCAGAGACAAGAAAAGATCGCCATGAAAGAAACACCGCAACAAAAAAACCGCACAATATAAGACTACAAATCCTTGCTCCCCCATAAAACTGCCATAGCTAACTTTATCATGTTTACATGGGATGTTGGCTTGAGTTTAAAGGAAACACTCACCATACCATATATAGTTGGCAAGAAAAAAGGTACTCTCCAAAGCTTCTGGGAGCATATGTTTTTCTGAATACACGGAATAAAAGTAGTGATTTCTGCCATTAGAACATATATTATTCTAAAATGTGTCTGCGTGGCTCAAGCAGATTTCTTCATTTAAAAATATAATGCAATGTAATTTTATTCAACTTTTTAGAAGTGAAATACAACCCATGAATAACCTCTTTCAAATCTCTGCCATGAGAGCAAGTTCTCTAAATGTTATTCTGAAGCACCAGATAATGACTCCCAGCATCTAAACCCCAAACCACTTGTGAAAATTCAGCCTTTCAAAGTGCTCTAACTCTATTACTTCCAGCTGCTTGCACCTGCCCAAATGTACTGAATCTCACACACAAAGCCAGTAAATCAAAGGAGGAAAGTGGAGGAAAACGAGAGTAACAGAACTCTAAAAGACGCGGACCGAAAAACAATTTGCTGCTATTAGGGTCTACTGAATTCTACATATTTTCAAAAACACCACCAGCACTGAAGTTCCTAGACAGCTCTTTCCACAAAAGGAGCCATTTCAATCTTAAACATGCCTTACAGTTCAAAGTAATTTTTCCTCTAAAACCTCCCCATTACCACAGTCAAGAATGAATCTCACAGTAAACATACATCCTAGTGCATGACGTTTTAAATATCTACATTTATATAGCAAGCAGCGTAAGACAGCTGAAACTGTCTTTCCTTTACACTACAAAGACAATCCATTTTATAGAGGAAGCCTAAACACACATGTAGACAGTTCAAGCAACCTGCACGTTCCTCATCAAACGCAAAGGCGTCAGTAAAAGTTAATCTCAGATTTTAGTAACTTTCAAAACAAACAGCTTAACAAATGGATACAATTTCTGATGCTTTGTGATTTTAAGTACCAGACAATAGACCAGCAAATGCTCTTGATTCTATTAAAGTGCTTTTTTTAAACGTTAAAGCACTTTTGACTTAATTTTTTAAAATACTTTTCTAGCCTTCCTGGTTGTTTGTGATTACAGTATTTCCTCTCTCCCTTTGGATGGTTCATTTTTAACAAATATCTAACCGAGGCAAAGCTCATACGCCCATGCACCCACTAACAAAGTCACCAGAACTGAACTCTTTACCCTTTACCTCTAAAACATTTGTCCTTCCATCACCAAGAGCTAAAGGACACTTGTTCCCTTTGGTACTAATAGCACTATTCTCATCCTTCCCCTTTTTCCCCAGCCGCTGGAGAACAACCTCTCACACACACATATAAAAAGATCAACATTTGACATGTGTCTCCATACCATAAAACAGTTCAGTCCTTTTCATACTCCTTTTCGGTTTTCCAATTGAACTTCATCTTCAGTCCCAGGAAAACCTCCAATACAGTAAAATAAAAGGCTGGGAACATCTTTTTAAGGTAAGTACCTCCATAGGTCTCATTTTTTAAAAAATATCTTAATTGTACCTTTTATTAGCCTAAATTAATTAGTCATTTTCATCTTATAATCATCTTCAGGTGGGAGGTATGTACGTGCATTATCTAAATAAATCATATAGATGGTATAGTTTCCCTTTATTTTTAATTTCCCTGTGGTTTGCCAAATCTGGCAAAATGCTTTGAAGTACAGCTAAACAGAGAAAATAAAACCAGTTTCACTGAAACCAGAGAATTTGCTATAAAACTCAATGGGAATAAGATTTCAGTTTAAGGACAGGCCCTGAACTGAAAAGAAACTAAAGCTGCAGAGAGATTTAAGACTAAACCAAGCTGAGAACAGAACAGAATATCCCTAAAATGGCCAACCTGCTTCGAAAATATACCAGCAGACTTTGCCAGACCTCTTTGCTACCTCCTGCGCCTCTATACACCATGGGTATACATGAGCAAACAGTCATTCTCTGAGATGCTCATCCCAATTAGGATGGGATCCCAGGAAATGATCCCAGGGATCATTTCACACAATAGGTGGTTGGTGAGGAGCTCAGACCTGACATATTCCTCACCTCACTCTTAATTGTTGCAGATTTTCCCAAATTAACTACTAACATGTGCCCACGTAGAGATGCTCTATTATCTTGGAATCTAAACAGGAGGTATTGACAAAAACACTGAGTCTTAGGACAGTTATTAAATATTTGTGATGATTCTTTCCCTGTTAAAATTGAATGTATCAGTGGAGTTGTGGTTACAGAATCCATTTCAACCTGAAGTGAGACTGTAATCTATGAGCATCTAACTCAATGAAATAATTGACCTCAGTGAATCAAGTGTCAGAAATACGGGTTCCTCTCCAAGCTACTTGTGCATGCCAGCCACTGGCATTATGGAAAATGACCCATCCTTCCCTTTGCTTCTGTGTGGTCTTTCCACATCTTTTCACAAGAGGACCACTTTAAAAACCTGTGCGCTTGAAGAAAGCAAAATACAGACACAACTTACACCATTTGCCCTTTTCTCCCTCATGTTAATATTTTAGGTTGTCTTTTACATAAAGTAATTACTGTTTCTGTAGTTAAAAAAAAAAAAAAAAATCCCTGTCATCCCTATCCCAAGCACTACATATTTCGTTTTACAGCACTGAATTGTGGTAGAAAGTAGGGCTTCATTATCTTACTAGTCCCATTAGTAAGGGCTAGCAGTTACAGTAATTAGGAGACTAAAATTCTGAGGAAGAAAAAATTATCCACTTCACCCTGTTACATCAGTGAAAAACAACGAGACGAGCCCTTACATTTTCCTACCGATAGTTCTGTCAAAGAAATTTATATGTTTTTGAGCCTTAGAAGGAACTTTGAATGAAAGAAGAAGGTACACCACAACGTTTCCCAAATCCATACTATGTGCAGAGCCACCCATTCAAACTCACACCTGAGGCTTCAGCAGACTCTCAGAGCACAGCTAAACCCCACCAGCGAGGATGATGGTTTGTACCAAACATGGTCAAAATTTCAGTGATTCACATTGATTGAACTGGAGAATAAGCCAAATCCACAGCATAGTTGAGCTGAAGGGGTCTGGGATGAGACCTGTTTCTTTGACAGCTTGATCCTGGTGTTGAATTGGCACCACTGCTCCCACCCAGGCAGGACAAGGAGAAGATATCACACAGCCAGTATGCTCGGTGTACATGCTGCTAACCATGCATCGTGCTTTATTACAGACACTCACAACAAATACGCATGTGGTGTAAAGCAAGTACTTTGAGAAGCCAGCCCAAATGATAGCCACTACAAATTGCTCAACGTTGAAGAAAAGACACACTAAAACAACAGTAATGTGTCCCAAAAACTATCAGGCCAATGGGTTAAATTTGAAGTTTTATGGTGAGATACAGAAAAGGTGCACTGCATCTTGTCAGGTTGTATCTTCTCCTTGCTAACACTCAAAAAATATAGAAGTCCTGTCTAAAGAAAAAAAAAATGGCATCAAATGAGCCCTAAAATGTCAGCACAAAACATGAAGGCAACTTCCTTTTCATGCAACTTTGACTGTAAGATATCAACACTTACAAAGCTTGCCAGTTCAAATACAAAAGGAAGGATTAGAGCCACAAGACAGCCAACCGAATTCGTTCACTTGCAATCTGCTTCCGTGCTCAGGGTCTCAGGTTTTAAGAGTCTACCTGGGCTACACAAACAAGCTCCTACAGGGAAAAGCCCATATTGCACTGCAAAGCGTGATAAGGAAATGTTCTTTATTTAGTTCCAAATGTAAGGCAGATAAATATTTACAAGATTAGCTCAGCGCAGTTAACACAAGACTTCTGAGAATTTTGTAAGTTTAAAGTTGCAGTTGTCACTCAGGACAAACAATTGCTCAAGCAGAGGCAAATTAAGAGAATATTTTCACCCTGTATTAGCAAATTTCATGGTGTGACCATGGCACACTTGCTTCAAGTTTCAGAGTCACTCTAAGAGTTAAACTACTGGTTTATTCAGATTCAGTTGCAGCCTCTTTCAAAATACTAAATCCTTTTCAACCATATACATATGCAGCCAAACATCTAATTATATTTTGCCATACAAAGTAGTATGAAATAAACATTCACTTTAAATATCATTATCTTAATTATGGTAATGGCTTCAGGAGAAACCCACAGAATTATGGCTGATGATATTAGTCTGCTCAGTCTTAGAAAATAATACACACCCAACAGCTATGTAGCTCTAATAATGAGAAACAGCAGAGTGGAAGGGTAACTATAGCTGAACCCATCCTGACAATTTAGTGAATGCTGCTAAATTCAGTGGATAAAGATGGATAAAGACATCCTGCTTTCAAAGGAACCAGACTTCAGCCTTGCTTTTTAAGTTTACTCAATAAAAGAAGAGTTATGATTTTTATCCTGATACTATACGTGTTGGTTTCCACGCTAATAACACACTCCCTGCCTAATTGGGACAGCTCGTTACTGAATGAGGTAGGCTCCCATAGACTAGAAATCCAGAAATACTTTTCAAGAGTTTTGCAGCCTGTACGCAACAGGCTGCACTACACCATGAAAGATGATGGAGGAGGAAATAAAAACAGGAGAGCAAGGAGGTGGACAAATCTGGCGTATGGATAAACATAAAGGAAGTACGACTAGAGGAAGATGGGGGCAAAGAGAATTTGGAATGCCTTTACTCTGTGTAGATGATGTTGCTTTACCCCTAATCTAATGCCATTGTACCGCGCCTCTGGCAAATGTCACTATGCGATAATAAAGCGTAAACAGCATGAATGATGATACACAACCACATCTCTTATTTCAGACTTCAGCTAAGAGTCACTTTCTGTTTTCGTAATAACTGCAACAGAAACTGAATTGGCTGCAGTAGGTCTTAACAAATAAGACCTACTGTAATTTCAGTTCACTTTAAACTCCCGATGGTTTCTTGGCTGCTGCGGCAGCACAGGAACAGGACCGCTGTCTGTGTGCTGTGCACTGCTGAGGGACATGCATCAGACAACCAGGGCACACCAGCCCGTTTGTCCCACACTGAGTAATTTTGACATTCTCAGGATGCCTCAGAGGAGCTTTAGCGTTCATGCAAAACACCCTCAAATGTGCGCTGCTATTGGAAATTAATGAAAAGATGCAGATGTGACTCCTGCTAGAAAAAGGAAAAGGCCTTTGATCTTACTGTACAAATGGCTGGCACTGTTGCCACTTAGATTTCAGAGACAGCGATCTGCAGTTTTCATGCCATATGGTTTTCTGAATCTGAATCACCATCATTCTGTAAACACCTTGATTTTGGTGTCACCTGCAAATGACAAATGTCTACTTACAATAAAAAGGGCACAATCGCTGCTAACTAATGATTAATTTTTTTTTTTTGTTTACTGAATGATGAATATCCACCAAGAACACATTTTTTTTCCTCTCTTCCTTCCAAGCTCTTACAATGAATTGCAGAAAGTAGACTAGACTGTGCCTCATATAGGTAACAATGAGATTTTACGCTTCCAGCAGCAAATCTCAGCCTGTTGTTTTTAGAATGAATTATCTGGTTATCTACGAGGTGTATTTTCTGGATTGCCAGGGATGCTGTGTATAGTATACTTTAGCAAAATATAAGGAGATACAGAGTCTTTTCACCATCTGGGAACATCCCCCCAGTGTCATTCAAAAATAGGTTATATAAAGCGGATGCTAATGGCAAAGACCATGATAACAATGCACAGGCAGAAACCCCTTCAGTTATCAACAGCCTGTCTGGGCCTGACAACAATAGCTGCTGCAGTGCTCCAGGGGTCATCAGCATGGGCAAGGCTCACTTAAGAAATACTGTGCAAACACACACACAAAAAAAAATCAGGCCTGAATTTTACAGCTTCATTATAAATTAAGAGAGAACAAATGGATGCAGAGAGATGTCAACTATTTTGCGAGTATTATGCCAAAGGATATTTCAAGGAAGGACTTCAAGGGTTTAACAAATTTAAACAAATGCTTTCAGGGAGAACAAGGGGAATAATTTGCAGGACGCATAAAAAGTCTTATCTCGGAACATAACAGAGAGAGGCTATCCCAGCTGAGGAGCCGACTTCTCAGTGTGGGATCATACAGAAAAAAGGCCGCAGAAGTGAACACGTCCATCTGTTGTGCTAGAAATAGGCAGTGCAAAAAAGGGAGTAAGATGGCCGAGGCAAGAGATAAGGATATGACCTTTAAAGCAGCATCCCAAACAGATAAGGAGAGGCCACAACTGAATTTGGGAGAGCCAGAGAAAAAATAAAGATAGCTGGAAACCAAATGGGAGATGATGTTTGGACCAGAGTCTCAGTTCTGTGGCTAGCTAAAAAGAAAAAGTGTTTATCTTAAAAATCTTGGAGGGTTAGGCACAGCATGGATGTGAGGCCCTAGGGAGAAGTAGCAGTGGCCCCACAGAACAGGATGAGGGGCAGCAACTTCGGTTGCAGTAACCAGCAAAGGAGACAGTAAGAATTATTTTGGGCAATGTGTTAACGACTGTCAGGAGCTGAGGCAAGGATTTAAGACCGGTAAACCTCAAGCTCGGGTAAGAGAGAGCCCACCCTTACATATGTGCTTTAAACAGGTTTCTGAGTAACAGACAAAAAAAACCCACAGCAGTTTAAAATCATCGGTCTCTCTCCCTCAAAAAATAATTGGGGTGACAGCACTGCTGCAGTTTTCTAACTATACGGAACTGTAGTACTTTATTCTTATGAGAAATGGTTTCCTGAAAGAAACTCCCTAAATGCATTAAGCCTTATGTGCTTCAATCATAAAGATGCACTGAGAAAGTGAGGGGAGAGGGATATGTTTTAGGCAATTAGATGCAAGATGACATCGCTGTCATTGCTCATTGACTTCCTTTGACAATATCTATTGCAAATGGCACAGATCCCTATGGATGTCTTTCAAAAGCTTGCACTATTTAATCTGCAGGCATTTTAATTAGAAATAAAAGCGATATTTTCTTCAAACAGTCTGAGAAGAGGGTGAACAACAACGATGCAGACAGTCTTAAAGCACTTGAGGATATGGCTTTCAACAAGTGATATGCCTTGCGCACGCTCACAAGCTGTGTACACAGCTTGGCATTTCAGAAAACTGAATGGCAAAATCAGGAATATGTTTTCAGTGGCATGAGAAGTGGGTGTTGTTTGATTCATTCTCCAAAGGATCTGGATATCTTGTTTAGGTCAGAAGCAAAANAAAAAAAAAAAAAGCCCTAATCCAAGATGTGACTAGAACATTAAATCCTGTCTGGCATATGTTATGGCATGTTATGGAACAAAAACCTGTTCTGCCCACATACTGCTTATAAAGAGATGACCCTACCAGTCATTTTGTGAGAGTGCCTCCTCTCCTGCCATCCCATGGAAGAGCTCCAAAAAGCCCGCTTTGGGCAAACGTCTAACAGGAGGGGAGGACGCAACCAACAGCGAAAAGCTCTAACCTACAGCACTTGATAATCAGTAAGTGGGTTTTCCAGGCTGAAGATGAAACAAGCCCCCATCTTCCTCCCACACTGGTAGCCACGGTTCATCATTGTGGTGTTTACAATACAGAGCACACACCTCGGGCATTCAGCCACGCTCCTGCCTCTCTGCTCAGTCAGCCCTCATGCCTGCAGAAATCAGCTGCCAGCAATGTCTAAAGTGGGACGTAGTGACTGCGTTCAAGGGGCACGTTTATCCAGGTTTTGCTTTATCCAGGCTATCCCATGCTGCCAACACCCCTGCAGAGCCCAGAGAGTTGATTGTCTCGGGCAGATTCTCCCAACAACTCGCAGCTTCAACAGCGGTTGGCCATTGCCAGCCCAGGCAGCAAGCACAGGGGGTGCTACGCTGCCAAACTGAAGCATTAGCCCTTTATCATTAGTTGCCACTTTTCTCCCATTTTGTGTCAAATTCCAGACAATCAAAAACTTATCAAGCAGAGACACAATTTACAGAAGTCACTATGTCTATTCCAGCTGTGTACCTCCTGGAGGAGAGGAAATACCTTGCTTATGAGCAAGGCATCAGGCAAACACAGACCTACTGACAGTGTTGCAGTTACGGAAGTAAACATTAATGCATGAAAATAGAAAGGTATCATAGTATTGATTTTGCATCAAATTTCCATCTGCAATCACCTGCACGCTGCAAGAGGAACCAAGGGAACCACGTAGTTTTCATAAAAAGGTGATTTTCAATAAAGCCACAAGGCTGCTGTACCTTCTCCGGTTTGTGACTCCAAGATACAACCTCTGACATAGGCTTTTACTAGTTAAGCAATTATTTTGTAACTTAAATATTGAGAAAGTGGGACATATGGATATGCCAAAGGCCAAGCAGCTGTGAAGTTTTGTGGTTGACTAGAAGTTTAATAAAAATATGACCAGGTTGTTCCTGTAAGAGGCCCAGTTCTAAGTTTCGCAGACTCCACTTCTAGCCCAGCAGACTATTCCTTTTTAGCAGAGAGGGATGCAGGCTGAACGGAAGAACGGCAGGCACAGCAGAACTCTCTGGGATCTGGTTTTGTCTTAAGCCCAGTATAGGTTCTGCTTCTTCAACAATTTTCAGTTCGCCACTCTGTGCCATGTTTCTCAGCAGCACACGTCTCAAGATTTTTCCTCTGGAGAAATCTTGCACAGATTGCTTGTACCAGTCCAGCCACAGGCTGAGCAATCTGTTCCTGGGTTTCTGTTTTGTTTTGGTTTTTCTTTTTTTTTCTTTCTTGGCTTTACCGCAATGAGCTCTTTAAAGGGACTGCAAGCTGTTTCCTTCTACACCAGAAAACAAAAAATTGTCCTGAAATTTTAAGTTCACCCTTTGAATTCTTATGTTTCCCACTAAGAAGTACATGCTCTAAGGGGACGTTTAGCTGAGCAGGAATACAAAAGCAGACACAGATTGCTACCAGCAATTTGAGCATTTATCATTTTTGACACAAGACCTTGCAAAAGTTACAGACATGTAGGAGTATAATTTTGATAATAAATTGCAAGGTGAATTTCTGAAAGCACTGTTTCCTCTGTTATAAACCCCAGACTTTTTAGGAGTTTTAGATACTTGTACCAGGCATCTTAAGGCAATCCAATGACATGCTTAGCTCATGTGTTTTCTTAGATCTACCAACAGAAGTCTGGAAGCTTCTTGTTACTGTTATGGGATTAACAAAGAGGTTTGCCGTACTGTAGCAGTCCAAACCATCGACCCGTTGCATTACCTGTGATGCAGAGAACTTCCCATTCACTCCCATAAGAGAGACAAAAACAGCTGTCAAAAATTGCCCCAGAGTCTTTTAGAAAAAAAGCCTTGAAACTCGATGCATCCCAGTTTGCTAATGCACAATCGACACAACATTGTTGAGATATGAAAGGATTGTGACCACCTTTGGTTTGTGTAAGTCTATACTATTTCCCCATTTTACAGACAACAATGAATCAGAGATTATCTGCTTTAGAAACCCAAACAAATCTGGGAGAGCGCCCAAAAGGACCTCAGCCTGCTGCAGTCACTGTCCCACACGCTGACTATGAAACTTCTCCTGTTATCACCTGCTATCTCTCAGAACTGAGCGCTTAATACACACTCACAGAATCTTGTTTCATGCCTAATAAAAAGCATACTGTTGTTGCCAGGGATTAACTGCTCTTGAAAAATGGAAGGATGAATAACTAGGTAGCGAGAGAACAAACAACATTTCTAAGTATAGATGGCTTGTTCCTAATCCCACGTACCTTAGGACACCTAACCATCTTTACTGATCTCTGTCAAAAATAGGGAGGAGGCTGCTCCAATATTGCTGAAAATAAGCATGAGCTGGTTTTTAATGCAGAAGCACAGGAAAAAAAAAAGGACAGTTGTCTTGACTAAATTATATTAACTTCAGATAACCACATGTGCTCATCAGGCAATCCTCAAAGCCACAAATAATGCCCTCTAACTCTTTATACGTTCATTGATAGATCTCTGAGCATGCAGTTAAGCACTTTTTATGCTGTACGTTGCAAATGGCAGATTACTTCACAAGACAAAATTTATTTCTTTCTGTCCTGCAAGAGGGAAGGGCCGGTGATCCAGCATCGCTCCAGAACGGAAGGGTAAGTTATAAAGCTCACTTGTTCATGGGGGTTTTCTTGGTGGTTTTTTTTTTTTTTTTGTTCCCTCCCCAGGTCAGAAAAATCTATGCTTTTAATGTAAGTGAAATGAAAAGGAACAGGGATTTAATAATGAGAAAGAGCAGGGGGAGAAATTCACATAATTCAAAACTCATTTTGTGATATCCAAAATGTTTGGAAAATGTTTTATCTCCATTATAGAACTTCAAGCTGTACTAACTTCCCCTATCCCTAACTTCAATTGTTAGCTTGCTAAATATTTTCCCAGAAGGAAAATGAATTAAACATGAAAGGAAAAATTCCACTAAATACAGCCTAGAGAAAGCAGGTGCAGCTCTTAGAGAAGTGCCTGGCCCCAGTTCAATTTGATGGTGTAAATTACATCTCCAACGTCCATGTTGTTGGCATTAGATTAAATTAGGAGTGGATCCTACGAAATCCAAAGAGTTATGCTGATGTAAAAATATGATAAGAGAAGGGAGGGCTTGGAGTGGGGAAAGAATGATGAGAAAAAGTGACTGAGCGTGGCAGAGTAACGTAACGTACATGAACAAACTAAACCAGTATGAGTTATAGTCTCCATTAATTCCTTTCCTTCCTATATTTACTTTTTTGCCTAGGGGGAATGTAACATAAAGGAGAATTCCTTGTTTTAGATTATGCTTCTCCTATCCAAAAAAAAAAAAAAAAAAATTTCCAGAACCAACATGAGTCTGGAGACTTCAGTAATTGGACCCATACATCACAGCAGGTTGTCAAAATAAACTTTTGTTCTGCTTTGCAGAGCTGGTTATTTCATACCTGAAGACCTAGGAAGGGACCAATGCTAAACAGTGCCGACGGCCTCCTGCAAGGTGCTAAGTGCCTTGAATGTCCATTAAAGTAAGTGAGAATTGAGAGCAGCCAGCACTTCACAAGAGATGCTAAAATGCTTTGCAACACTGAGCTACCTGTATGTCAGATTCCGAACCCTTTTTTTGTTGGGTTTTTTTCCCTTTTTAACAAGGTCTGTGTGATGCCACTTGCATCCGTGTTCTTTAGAGGTAAAGACAGCACTGGAAATGTGCTTGTACGCAGCAATCTACCATCTTACAATCCCCTCTGGTTTTGTTTCATCCGGCTCGTACTGACATGAAGGAGCAGGGCCCCAGCACTGCCGATCGGCACCACCGGAACCCACTGAGCCGCAACGGTGGCCGAAACAGAGTCAGGAACCTCAAAATCCCCAGCAGCAGTATTTGGCCTTTTCAAGGAGCAAGGGCTCCTGCTGAGCTCAGGCATGTTTCTTTGCGTTCAAATGCCGGAGTGGGCAGCAGGCACCCTGCGGGAGCCAAGCTGGAGCCAAGTGCACCCTCCACACTGCAAACGCACCCTCTCCCTCTCCCCGCACAAGCAGCGGGCTGGCAATGACCCGCTTCACCCATCCACCAGTGCCAGGCTGGGGAACACTTTATTCAGACACATCTGGGACATACCTATCATCCCATATACACAACAGCAAACAGCATGGAAAAGGTGAACTGCATTAAAAACCTAGATATCCAGGCACTTCCGACAAGGGAATAATCGGTCCCTATTTGTGACATGGTACAACTTAAATTGCTGCATGGTGGTTCCCGACTAGCCCGAACATACAGATCAGCAAACAAATGAATTTGCTATAATCTGAGGTTATAAACGCTCAGCTGTAATGGAGTGGGGGCTTTTTACAAGGAAATGCAGAAACAGACATTGGCTGCGGTGTACAGCACAATGCAAGGCACTTTCATCTTGTATTATCACAGCTTGTCACATTAACAGAAGTACTTATTTCAATTTCCATGGTTTGGAACAGCCAAAGGGAAACTCGCAGCTAATATAAAACCATGAAGCAGTCTGAGCAGCTTTGGAGCAGGCACAGTATTTTCACAAAGCAAGTATGAATGCTTTCTATGAATATAAAAAATACTGCCGTGACATGACAGACCAGATCTTTAATTACCTCTATTCAGTACACGAGCATTTGTCTGACATAACGAACATCAGGAATAAAGCAAAGAGGAGATCCTGTGAAACAAGGGGTAGACACAAAAACTATTTCAATGTCAATAAACTGACTCTAAACAATTCATTGTCCGCCGCTATTTTGACAATCAATTATACATTTCCTGTAGGATGCCACAATACACTACACAAAACAAAGGCAGCAGCAGACTCACTAAGAGAAACAGACATTTAAAAAAAGAAGCAACGCAATCCGTTCCCTGAAAAAACAGGAGGAGGGGAAAGGAAGAGAAAGGAAAGGGGAAAAAAAAAAGAGAATCATCTCTCTTCAATTTGACAATGTTTCATTTATATTAGGTTAGATCTAAACAAAATTTAGAATTATATGATTTCAGCCTACAATTTAAAATCATAGGCTGCCTGATATAACGTGATGAGGCATTGAAAATATCCCTTTCTAAAGCATTTGTTCTAATTAATTGATTTCCATTTAGTGCTTGCCGATATAAAGCTTTGTTAAGTCTTTTCCCTGTTCAAATATATGTTGAAGAACAGAAAACGGCTCCTGTGCTTTTATTTCTCTTTAGAAAATTTCTGACTTAGAGTGGTAAATGGGAATTGGTGAGACAAGTGCAAAAATAATTGGGACCTGCATGATCTCTGTTGGTATGAACATCCCAAACCACAACCCAGCCATTAATAATGTAAACTGCAAGGCTTTGGGAGGCCGAGAGCATCTCCTAGGATACGTCCCAGCATCCAATCACGACCATTTCAGAGACGAGCACCACTGGGAACGTGTGGATTCGGGAGGTGTATGAGTGCCGCGGCCGCATGAGTCTGCTTGCAATTGCCAGTGACATTAGGCAAGTGCAAACTTGCAAATAGAAGAGACGGTGCAAACAGAGAGAAGCTGCACATGATTGGATGGGAATGGGATTATAATGGACCATTGCTGTAACAAAAAAACATGCCAGAAAAAGGATCTGTTAAAACATATAAAGAGGAGGACTACATTTCCAACCTAACCTCTTTCGGATTGAAAACAAAAACAGCGGTGACATCACCCTGCAAGCAAGACCCTGATCCAGGAAAGCAATTCAAACGTGGCCACAGATGTTCTGGGTGTTCACAGCCTAAGACAGATATAACCAATTTAAATAGCCAGAATGAAATAACTTACAACACGGCAACCCTAACAGTTCACCTACAGTGCTCTATGAAAAGTCCTAGGGTACTTTTAGAAACCTTTAGCTACTAAAATCAATTCCCTGATTCTCCTCAAGTCAGAATCTAATGCCTGGCATCACACCTGTAATTGCCTGTGAACCCTCAGAAAGGCACGTGCAGCTCTGCAGCACCAGCAGCGCAGCTCAGCTATTACTTCTTTTTCCCCTGCAGCTCAGGGAGGACAGGCACGACTCTCCGTAAACCTTTGGTAACAGATTAAATTAAAGCTCTAGAGGGCAATTCTGCAGCCAGATCCTGACTAGGTGGCTGGAGATAGACGGATGATGGAAAAAAAAGGCCCTGACCTTACTGTCTTTCTCCACTAACCCAAAGTAGGATGTGGAGAGTTCTGATAAATAAAATAAAAAACAGCGAAAAATAATCTAGCTAGCATGGGTTTAAAAATTGTATTTTGCAGGCCACTCAGACTGCTTTACCAGGCACTGGCCTTGAGCACTGGGAGCTGAAGAAACAGGAGGGATCTGTAGGAGTAAATACACTGCAGTGCTGTGGAAGAGGAGGAGGTGTTCTGAAAAACTGATGGCATTAGCTATGGCTTTAAGAACAACTGTTAATCAGCTGCCTAAACGTACAGTATGCAGGGGCTCATATCCCATCTCAGCCACAACGCAGCACCTCTTGGACTCCAGATATGAAATAATACAAATGAAAGCACAAAAAAAAACCCCACAACGTTTTCCCTGTTGTAATTTTTTTTAGTTATTGTAAAGGCAAGCTATCTCCGAATGCATGAAAATAAAATCCAGGTATAAGACACAATGAATAGCAGGATGAATGTCAGGAACCCTCAACGCACAAAGTCGGTTTATGATAAGTAGCATAAGAAAAAAAGCATTTTAGCAATTGCTGCCATACCCAAATACACAAACAGATCAGAGACTGCATTTACTAACATGGGGCAGGTGTCCTCATATCAACATGGTAGATATAAGTTACGACCTCACACCTACAGCAGAAGCGTATACATGTCTACATATTGGTATAGCGTTACTGAGATTACACTGGTAATCAGGGGTTCTACAACACAGGATGCGATTTGTCGAGACAACAAAAATAGTAAAGATTACTAAGTAAATCCTGACCTACAGGAGCCAATGACACAATTCCCATTGATGTCGACGGAGCGGGAGTCAGCCCACGGTCCCTGCTGCAAGAAGCTTGTGAATTAGATTCTTAGCAACAGTGTAGATGGAGTGGCATAAAAATGGCTGGACGCTAAGGATGAGTTGAATGTTAAATGAGTATGTCTGCATAATAAGTGGGAATCTAAATAGACTGAATTAGCAATTTTCAGAGTACTAGTATTTTATAAAATCTTCTAGGTGAGTTGAGTTCAATGGGTGTATTTTACCACCCTTAGCGATGAAAGATAAGTAATGGATTATGACGATACAAGAAATTTTCAATTCACTTCAGTTCTTCATGTGATAAGGTTAAAGAAAGAGTTCAATTACGGTGCAACATTCAAGTTAACATGGAGATAACAATGGGCAGGTACTTGTTACCTGATTAACTGAACAAAAGAAAAATGAATATTTGCAAGGAAAAAAGAAGATTGGCTAAAAATAATTAATCTTGAGTACCTACGCACGTGTAGATGACACTTGATAAGCTCATTCATTAGAACTGCAGAAGCATTCTTTTTTTAAGGAATTTATTTCACTGGGATTTCTAGGCTCTCACATTCTCCCTTTCCATTATAGAAATGTGAGATCTTTCACAAAAACCTACTCACTGATGAGAATTTAATGATTTATTATTATTTTTTGCTTAAGACAACTCTAACAAAGCTAAGGATAGCAGTGAATCTAATGTAGAAAATACGAAGAAAATAATTTCTTTGCACATTACCTCTCAGTCTTTACTTTGATTAGTAGAAAGTAAGAAAATGTAATTAATTCTCACAATCTACACCTACATATAAGTGACATATTGCCTAGGGCAAATAAAGAGATAATTCATCAGTGGTGTTCATATTTCTCTGTTCACACAAAAGGCAAATGCCTCTATCCAGAATGGCTATGCATCAGTGAACCAGAGTAATCACTATTATTTATCACAAATACTAGAAATAGCTCTTACATAGAACTACATTGTTCCTAGTGAACAGTAGTTTCGTTTCTCAAGTGTCACATTCTTCTGGACGCTTGCAGAAATGTACATTATATGTAAACAAAAGCATTGCTGTTAAATATGCTTCTACAGAAAAGGGTATTTCTAGGAAAATATTTTACTCAAACCATCGTCTCTGCCACTGTAAACCTGAATGGGAGATAATAATGACAACGCAGTATGAGCTAAGCATTTTAGCTGAGAGGAATGCTCCAAACCCAGTATAATAATACACAATCTCCCAGTAAAGCATGTAAAGCCATGTACTAGTACTCGGGGTCTTTCAAGGCTCTACATATTTCCACATTTACAAGTTGCTGGATTCTTAAAATCGCATGCTCTTGTCAGGTGACTTAAGTGTTATCAGGTAGAGCTGGAGAGAAGGAAACTATGCAAACTATTGGGTTATCACTCCAGAGAAAACCCTGTGTGTTTTGTTTACAGTGAGGCAGTATTCACTATTGCCTGCACAGGCTTCTGTGTGGCTTAAAAGCTGTTACAGATTTTCAGTGTTCTCTTATTTATTCCTCTTCTTAAAAAGCAAGACAATTATTTTCTAGCCTCAGGCTCATCACCTAACGGCTCTGTTAAAATGTCGATTTCAGGAGCAGCTATTTTGGGGAATAACACCAAAGAGCACAACTGCCTGAAGTATCTTAGGATTTGGCATGCTCTGCTTTGGGTGTTGGAGTGCCGCATTTCAGAAGCCCAGAGACTGGAGAGACTTTGACCACATACCAGTTATTAAAACCTTTGCTTTTGTGCATTTCAACTTCATTTGTTACGTTTTGGGGCAGACCAATCACATTTAGTGTTGCTGCCCCTCATCAGGAATGGAAAATCAGATACTAAAAGAAGGTCACTTCTAACAGCTTGACTTGGGAGAAATCTCCTCAAGGTTAGTGGCCCTATACTGATGTAAAACATCTTAAATATTAAGGGTCACTCCTGCTTATATATCTGGAAATATATCTGGAAAACCATTCCGGCTTAGGTGCTATGATAATCAGCTGAAAAGTATTTGACATCAGCTTCTCAGTTCTTGGTGCTGCTAAGGGTGCCTTTGACAGGAGCTACTGCGCTGCCTCAGCGTACAAAATTAACTGATAATTCTATACACGGGTAGGATGGAGAGCGAATTGGAAAGTCCCCTTGCATTAAATAATTCCCATCTGTCTTCAAAAACACAGTATCAATCACAGCGACTGTTGCACTGGCCATCCTTTTTCTGGCATTCTCCAAAGAGGAAATGGGAAAAGAAGAGAACATATAAATCATTTTGATATAAAAAGAAAGTGCATAGGCAGCCATGTAATGAATCCCCAGCACTGTCATCTAGGTTAAAGGCCAAGAAAAGTTTTGTACAGTCTTGGGTATAAACAGCATAGCATAATGGAAACCTGGTTTACAGCCTCACACAGAGATATGAAACCCTATCTAAAACAACCACACACGCTAAATTCTAAATAATCCCCAAAACCATAGAGTAAGATAAGGACTAAGGTGTAACTCTTACTCGGAATTTTACTTTGGTTTGGTTTTTTTTGGGTTTATTTTTTTTTTTGGTTGTTTTTTTTTTGTTGTTGTTTTTTTTTTTTTTTTTTCATTTTAGTAGTAAATATTGGATTGCCAATGAGATTAGCTGCTTGCAATTTTTTCCATATTGTGAAAAATGTCTGGGTTGTTTTCAGACAGTCCTTCTTTCCCTCCCGCTTATTAGAAAGCAGGAACTCAAGCATTCAGTGGAACTCAAAATCCAAAGGTGATGCTATCTCAGGCAGTACAGAAAGACTGCAGGGTTAGCATTAATCATGAAAACCATCCAGAACAATTATCAGATAAAGAATAAAATGGCTTGTGCTTTGTTCAGAACAGAACCATGCNTAAAAAAAAAAAAGAGAGAGAGAGAGAGAGAAAGAAAAGAAACCAGGTAGGGCTATTTTTAGAAATGAACAGGTTTTCTCCATCCTACTCAACACATGCCATCCTGGACAACTTCTAAGTCATATCAGCAAATGTTTGCTGTGGACTCTGCAGCACACTGTCTGTGTCTGCAATTGCATTCTGATTATTTGTATATTTGTGTTTCATATACTTCTGTTTATCTGGAACCAGCGGCACTCAATGTGAACTCAAAGATAATAGATACATTAAAATATGCATGCCCTTGAAGACAAAAATACCAAAATTATTTAGGTTTTGTTTGAGGTTTTTGTAAAGAAAAAGAGTTGATGCCAAAGGAGATTCTGCAGAGATCTGCAGACCTGAGCTGAGTTGTGCCCTCCCATTGTGGCCCTTTGCTGCCATGCCTGCCCCCCACAAAGAAATGGCTGAGCACGGTGTTTGGACCCCCACTGCCAATATCAGCCTCTTCCTTCTTACATTTAAGAGGGCATCTTAAACACCTCAGTCTGGTGGTTTACTCCTGTACGGACAGAGCTGGATATAATGAGATATATACATATATGCGCACGTATGACGTCCTTAGTAATAACGGTTTGATATTTGCCAATGAAAATTAAAATATAAAGTTTGCATATTATTAATAAGTAATGTAAAAATACTTGAATGGTGGCTTGTAGGACTTGGAAGACTCCTTGGCCGAAGTATGATGCAGAACAATAGGCAATTTCAATAAGCATGAATATATTAAGCAGAGCATTTTAAGAGGTACAAGAGTTTGATTTTACATAAAATTATCATGAGACTAAGTACTGATTAATTTTTTTAAAGTTAATTAATATAACGACACTGATTTCTAATATACTTTCTATCAGACTGATAAATATTCATGTTACTTTAACGCTGTCACAGAGACGAATGAACATGACATACAGCTCACCAAGAAGCAAAATCTGAGCATTAAATGTATGCATTAGAGAAAGGATATTCAAGTATGACTATATAACTCTAAGCTCCATTTAGTGTGGTTTAATAAGCAATAGGCAAAAAGCCAAGGATATTTAATAACAACATTAACAAGGGTAACAAATTTTACTTCCATTTTCTGCAACCTAGCAGCCACTTCTGTATTTTAGAAGTTATAAAGATTCCCCTAAGCTGCGGACAACAACGTAGCGCGTACAGATCTGCAGATTACTCACATTACCTTTTAAAACTTACCTTATGCTTTCATCAGGCACCATTAGTCCTTCTGAAACTTTAGATGTTTTTACGTACCTAGTCTCCTCTCCTCATTCCTCCCTGTAGAATTTCCAGTAATTTACCTTTAGCATATATACTTCCATCGTATACTAAATAGACTTCTTTCCCAGCTTTTCAGGAACTTCTTTGCTCCCTCACCAGACAAGTGAAAAAAGACTTAAAGCACTTCTGGTACTGACCGAATATTGACATTCAAATGGGACAATTTCATTGAGGTCCTTTACACTCCAAATAAACCTAGAAATCTTGGTACCTCCATTACTATAGCACCAGAAGCCCACATTTGCTTAATTTAATGATTTTCAGTTATATGGCGCAATTCTACCAAATGTGGGGGGGTCATGTTCAAGTAAATATGGTGTACAGACCTTGTCCCAAGATAGACAACCCTGCAACAGAGCCCATCTGACAATGAGTTTGGGAAGATAGACCCCCCCCAAGAGCTGTGGGAGAAATAATACAGGAAGACCCAGTTTTGGTTACCCAGCATTAAGTTAAGAAAGTCTCCAATTCCATGATGCAAAGACTGACTGAAATAAATTCAATCTACAAGATCACACAAGCCAAGAATTGTTTTGGCTTCCCTCAGAAGGCATTAAGCCATATTAGGGATTATTTGTGTTTTCACCCTCGTTCCTAATAATTTAAGCTATCATAAGCTCCATATTCACATGCTTCAGGTAATTTGATCATACGTCTACATCAGATCAGATAAAATCCGTACTTCTATTTGATGCATTAATGCATAGATCTAGTATTTATAGGTATAAAATTATGGTCTAAATTTCTAGTTCCAATTGTTATTTACACAGCCAGCAATTTATCTTGTCTTTTCCTTATTTCTTCAGAAACTCATTGATGATTTCCATCCACATCAGCAGTAATGATTCGGAACTCCATCAGATACTCATCTAATGCAAGCGTCCATATAGACAGTCTCAGAGAGGCTCAGTAATTTGGAGAGGCAGGTCCACGTATAATTCCTATTCTAAACTCTCAGGCTGAGGGTCACTGAACTAAATTCACGTAAGTATGTGGAAGAAATGGGTATTTATGATAATTTTTAGTCAGGTGGGTTTAAAACTGACACAGAGCATGCATTTCCAAGTCAGAGGCTAAAAATACTATACCTCACTCGGAGGGGACTTTCCAAAGAATAAGCAATAACTTTTACTATTAAATAAAGCCTCTAGTCTATAAAGCTTTTGTTATACCTTTCAAAATGTAATTTTTCCATGAATGTGCTGCATCAGTAGTTACCCATTGTTGTGGTTTCTTTTATTTAGCTGAAAGTGGTACAGGCCTCCTCTGCCAGTATTAAAGGTGCCACAGTAATTGCTGTAGCTATCTAGGATAAATATGAGAATTGTCCTCAATTTTCATAGCTTCTTACTTGCATTCACTTTTAAATTTGGCTTTTGATCAAAGCATCGCTAGCTACATTTCCCACTATTGCTGGAAACTTTAAAAATAACTAAATTTTCTTTTATTTTCATTATAATTTTCACTATGAATTTAAATTTTGCGATTGATGAGACTCAAAAAGAAGCAGTCCCAATCCTGAAACTGCCAGATTGGAATGAACAGAACTGTTAGTCCACTTTAAGTCAGGGACACATTTCAGTATACACGTGGCTGTGGACCGTGATGGTTTTGCTAACTGGGGCATTTGTCTGGTCGGGAAAGAAACATAGATTTTGGACTGTCACAGGGTGGGTTGTTATTCTCCTTCTGATACTCAAGATCCCAGAAAAGAGGTGACCAGGTGGAAAGGAGACAAGCAGAAGGGCTTGTAACTCACCTGGAGACTACCTGAGCATCAGCAGCCTTTTGTCTGTTCTTGACAACGTTGAGGGAAAGCTGGAGATTGGAACTGTCTAACTCTTTCCTCAAGGCTCCTAAAGGGACCACAGAATTTGATTTCTCTCTGTTATGGAGCACGTACTAAGCCCTTCCAAGCCCTGTAGTGGACAAAACCTATGCCAAGTTATAGATGCGTAATATACAATCTAGCCTGACATTTAATCCTCTATGAGATACTTGTATAGGCCTTTACCCGAGCACCCAAGCCAATGGTCTCATAACATCTGGCTGCAGTCTGGCTTACGTTATCACAATCCACACAAACTAAGAGCAAAACTTATTTCATTCGGATGATGGGGTCACTGGCATTCAGCAAATGCTAGGCTAAGTGTTATTGATCATACATAAGGGAAGTGGTAGAAAACTGCTATAGTCAATAGGATGATGTTTCAAACTTTTTGGCAACGTGACAAGTACGCTGCTTTTTTTAGTCGGGCCCCTCATCCATTGGTGACCTCTACACACATCAGTACCCGAAGAAATGTGTTATGACAGGATAGCAACAGTCTTGTAAAGGATGCTACCAGTATTTTTGCCTGATCTTTTCTCTTATATATCCAACATATAAGAAACACTGAAACTCCAATGACTGCATTAAAAGTCTGCTTCTGTACTGTATAGACCCCTTCTCACGATTTCTCATATCTATTAATATATATATATTATCTATATATGTTTAAAATATTCTGAAATAGGCAAGCAGCACTACGCATTTCAGTTGTCCAACTGAATGTGTTACTTGAAGAATGTCTTCCTACTTACATTGTTCATTTTTGTACTAGTGTAAGAAACAACCGGTCTTGACAGTTGTAGATGTTTGGTGTTAAGCAATGCTGGGTTTAGAAAATGAGAAAGTTATTGAAGAAGTTTATAAAATATGTGTAAGCAATTATCAGGCAAACAATTTCTGCTTACTAGAGTGCTTCTGATAATAATCAGAAATAGGGGAAAACCTCCTGAAACCATAAAAAGTCATTAAATTGTCATCTTGCTATAAATCCCCATTCTCAAGTATGTTTTTCAATTGCCAGCTTTGCCAAGTAGAAGATGTATTATTTGTTCTCACAGCTGGATGAGAGCGCTATATCAAAACACTTATTTTCTGGGGGGTTTCTTAGCCACATTCTTTTACTGTACCGTAGAACATTAGCTTGTACCAAGTGGTTGCTTGTTGCTAGCTGGAAATTCAGATCCTGTTACTGTACACTTACAGACATATTAAAAATATTTAGATAAATCAGAATCACTAAAACCAAGCCTGGCAATAATGAGGGGCATTCACCATTTCATGAATCCTCATTGGTTTGGGATCTACGAGGGAAGAACCACCCTAAGGTTCATTTTGCATGTGCAATGCTTAAAGACTGGTGGGATTTACAGAGGTCTGAGAACTGTATATGCCCCAAGGCCCTGCTAGATGCTTATGTAGTCACTGAATAGAGAAATGCAAGTCCAGCTGCTCATCCTAGAGATCCAGCCACTTGTAACACAAGCGCCTTACTAGCTGCCTTACAACCATTTTACCAAGCACACTTCAGTAAGAGCTTCTTAAAAATCTTAGTGCCTTTCACTGGGACTTCCAGCAATCCTTTAATACTCAGTGGGAAATGTAGGTGCTCACCCCCTCTGAAAACTAGGCTGTTCCTATAGATGTCCAACTTCAGACACCCACATCAAAAAAAGTCTGTCATCTCTCCCAACGAGAAAAGCAAAATGTTTATCATAAATCTTCTATTAATGTGTTACGTGTTTACTAAAAGTTTGAACTATTTTAAATTTGCACAAATGCTCAGAAAGATTTTCAAAATTTTGTCGCTTATCTCCATTGATCAAGATTAGCAGCTTCATACAAGCTTTTGTTGCGGAGAACATGATTACAAGGATATTTTTAAAATAAAGTTTCATTCCCAATCCTAAACTTCTCATAGCACTACATTAGCTCTGTGATCCTGAAGAGAAGCGCATATTTCTATGTTACATCTGTCGCCTGAGTCTTTTAAATGACATAAATCTGTCGCTTTAAGTCATTTCACCTTCCACAAAGTTACAGTCACACAGATGACTGAGGGAAGCCCAGGTAGGTGCGACAAGGCTCCAGCACCTGCGGGCCAGCCTGCCCCACTGTCCCCTTTGGTACTCGGATTTCTTGGCCTTCAGCACAGCCTGAGCATGGGTTTCCTGCACTGCCTTCCCAGGCTGGTAGCAGCAGATACTGCTCACTGTAGGCTCATGGTCCTAAATAGCACAGAGACAACTGCGCTGCTGCTTGCAGCAAGGCAGTAATGAACAGCCGAAGAGGCACAACTATGTCAAGAAACCTGACAGGAGGAAAGGGGGAGGGTTTCTTCCCTGCTTCGTTGACAGCAACTTGCACTTTTGCTCCTCCGCTTGACTCTTGACACAACAGAGAAAGTGTTTTGAGAGGAACAGCACGTGAGAAGTACTTTCTACCAATAAAAGAAAAACAGCAAACACTTCCTGAAGAAAAAAAAGCTTTTCTTCTCAGTAATGAAATGCTGACACAACTAGTGCAACTTAGCTTGGTGGCTTCTCTAATTAGAGTCCTGCTGCCACAGAAATCAGGGCACAAATCAATCTTGTGAATGACAGACAAAAGTCTCATCAGGACATGCATTTAACAACGGCTGTAAATATCAGAGATTCTCTTTCTAACACAGTGAAAATTAAAACAAGCCTTTATTATCAATCTGCCTGGAGAGACTTAGGTGGTGCTATCTCACTGCAGGAGATGATGATAATATGCAAAAACAGTATGGGCATCGATATTAAAAGAAAAAAAAATAAAATAGGGTGATGAGGAACACCAGACTAATCCCAGAGGAAATCGAGCTACTTAGCACTGCCCTTGTACCCTGCCTTATAGGAAAGGCAGATGGACCCACAAACCCTGGGCTCTGGGATGCAGGAGACCCCACTGCAGTTTGCAAATCCCTCCCTGAGCTGCTAAACTGTCACAGATGTAGCAGGACAAAAAGAAGGAGATGTGCTCTTTTCTCATTCTATTTTTTTTTTTCCTTTCTTAAGTTTGAGATGTCCAGGACAGGATTTATGCTATAAAGGGTGTCTATGCAGTGTCCAACGCTTTTAGTAGGCATTGCACATACTGCTGTAAACTGAATAATAACCAAATACATAAATGTACCCTTAGAAACCCCACAGCATGGCTTGCTGATTTGGCCCTGAGGATCCAATCCATTACAAAATTTCCTCCTCTTTTGCCTTGCGAGTACCCATTTAATAGTAGTCGCAATCTGTTTTTTACTGCAAAAATAGAACAGAAAATTTTATCACAGATTCAACTGAAAACTGTGTTTTAATATGAATCGTACATATTCTATGCCCCTCCCCCCCCCCAATTACTCTCTGGAAAACGAATCAGATATTCTTTTATTAGCATATTTCATTTCTAAGTCTTTCAATACATAGAAATAATATTTTTTAGCAAGAGACAGCTCTTAGACAATGAAAAGATATTAAATTGTAGGTTTAAAAATTTCCTTCCTACTGGAAGTCCATATATATTGGGAGGGCAACAGAACAATTGTGCTGCCTCAAGATTCATTAACTGCTGATCTCACTAACAGACAGGCAAGAGCGAAAATGAGGAAGGGAACCTTTTGAATATTTCATTAACTCTGATATTCAATTATTATAACAATGCCACTCAGGAGGGCTTGCACTGAATTTCTGGTAGAGATTGTTATTTTAAGAAAACGGTAACTGATCAATTTGAACACTCAGAAAATTGTTTTTTGGTTTTATTAATAACATATATTGCTCATCCTCCTTTCGGAAACAGGAAAAAACCTGTTTATATTGCACTAAAATTCTTCGCATTTGAAGCAAAGTCACTTAAAAACAGAATTTTAAACTTCTGTATTATTCATGCAAAAATACGTATGTATTTACAATTTCTGTATTTTACATAATGGAACACATAGAGCAAGAGGACTAGTATTTTTTTTCTTTCTTTCTTTAACCTCAACAGAGCCTACTTATATGATACAGTGGCTTTTCTCAAATTCTTCCTATTTTTCACATTATTACATTTCTTCTCAAAAATTCCAGCATTTCTCAACTATTCTCCTGCAGATTTTGGTAGGTTGCAGCAAGTCTTTTCCTTTTAATAACCAATAGGCACATTTTTATTTTTCATTAACCAGACAACTACAATATAAATGGGTCCTATGAAACACCTGCCATGTCATTAAAAGCCCTCAGCAGAAGTTATCTTTAAATGGCTGCTGTATGGAAGAGATGTAGCACTGTTTCTCGTGCTCTACTTCACACCCTCCTTCGATATCTAGAACTGCCAAGGAAAAAATCTTGTTTTAATGCCTTTCCATTAAGCTAATTAGAAGCAAAACTGCTTCTGAAGGTAAATTAGTAATAACAGCTACAACATTAGACCCAATGAAAGAAATCTTGTATCTCAGCTTATGGAAAACCACTTGTCGGTTGGAGGCATGGCAACCGAGTAGAAAAAAATTACACGTTTATTTCCGAAAGTATGTTAAGTGAGCGCCAGTGAGATGTTTTCAAAGGATGAACATCCCTAACGTCCCCTGGAATCCCCAACTGTTCGGCACTTCATTGCCTGTGGAGGAGGCGGTGGAGCAGCATCTCCCTCCTCGTACCAGTGAGACTCTCCCATCTCTGCAGATGACACAGAGGCCTCTGCACCTCTTTGCCTCTCACTGTTCAAACAATGGAAACTTCGCACATGCATCACCTGAAAAACTTCAGCTTTGGGACCTATTTTACTGAAATCAATACCAAGATGTGATTCACGCACTAATTTTGAGGCTAGTTTGTAATACATGAATACTCTATAGCTTGTCACAATTACATTTCCGCAGTTATATTCGGAGTTCAATACGCATGAGAAAAGACAGGAGGTTACTGTTCTCCACGTTAATCTTTATTTTTTAAATGCTAATTATTTTGCACTCTCATGTTACATCTTGGATAAAAAGATCAGATGTCACAGATGCAAGTGCTGGTTATCTAATTACACACAAACAAAGCACATATCTATATTTTGAAAAATACAGTTAACGCACACATTGTTTCTCTTGCTGAAAGCCAATTTCCTTTAAATTCATTGACTTCAGCAATAGTGGCTGAGCCAAACCGTCCCTGAAACACAAGCAGACAAAACCATCCCAAGACAATCCTTTCATCTGCAGCTAACAATTATGTGCCATTAATGTTCTCTGAAAAAAATCCACACGAAACCCACACTGAAGCTAACATAAGACATCAATTATGTTCAGCAGAAGCTAACCCCCGTATGAAAAATGTGTCTCTCCAGCACATAGCTCTAGCCTCAACCCAAGCTGTTGCAGTGTGGTCACACAGACGGCCATTTGTACAATTACTGCTAATGCTTAGAAGGTTTTAGAACAAGCTTTATGCCAAGAGTCAGGAATTTTGATAATACTTTTGAAGTCCGTCCAAAACCCGCCCCCCCCCCAAAAGCACATGTGAGTTCAGATACTTCAGTTAAAGCTGTTTGAGCCTTATGTTCCCCATTTGTAAAACTTAGATGATAATACCAATGTCACCTACCAGGGCTGTCTGACGATCATTGACTAATATTTGTGAAGAGCTTTGTGGTAGAAAAGCCAAGCCCCAAAGTTGCTCTTTGATGCTGACTTTGTCGAGACTCTTACTGTCTAAGCCTATAGTCAAATAAGGCTTGAAAACAAGCCGATCACTACCAGATAAGCCACAATATGATAGACTGCATGTTAAAAATAGCTTTAAGAAACAATTACGTTTGCTGTTAACAGGATGTCTCTATATAGAATGATTGTACTTAATTACTGTTAAATATAATACATGTATACAGAGAGAGTTAAACACGTTTAACTTCAGCTGCTTTTGCCACAGAAAAGGACTTTGTTCATATAACATTGAGAAAGACTATTTTTTTATTTTCCTCAACACCATTATTGGAAAAGATACTTAGTGTGAAAATCAGATGTGTGTTCAATTTTTTTCTCTCAATAGATAAAACTGACATAAACATATAAATTCCCTTTATTTTATTTTCAATACAATCATTTTACTTCAGCTAAAAACATGTTTATTAAAGGTTCAATGATCAAAGATAAACTAATCTTTAACTACTGTTGACAAACGATTGCCTGGGGACTCCTGCTCATCCAATAAAGTGAATCTGCGCTCCCCACTTTTCTCCTTGATATTACACCATAAACTATTTTTATAGCATCTTCCGTGCAATGCATCACCAGGCACTTTACATTATGAGACTAATCAGCAGATAAAACACCACCGGAGCTTATAACACTGACGTAAAATTCAACATCTAGTGAAGTCTAAATCAAAAAGATAAGTTCTCTACATCGATTTGCAAACTAAGAGAAACACGCGCTCCCTGCACTTGAGGATGGGAGAGAAGTCCAGTGATGTGGAGCACAGCAATTCAAAGCTTACACTGAATAAAGCTTGCACACAGACCTTAGAAGTTACTTTCAGAGATCTCAAAGGGCCTAACGCACACAGAATGAAAATGTCAGATGCTAAACCCACATAATACACATTCAGTTTTCTAAGAACACAGGTTTTTAAATGTGCATTACAGCCTCGGCCAAAAGCAATTCCAATTCTTTCAAAATTGTCTGATGATTGCTTGTATTATCTCCGTTTTGGAAAGTAATAAGCAGCTGCTTCTCTCACTACAGAAGCAGTCAAATTATTTTATTGAACCACAGAAAAGGTAGAGAGGTAGAAACAGTTTGGAAGGTAAACTAACTCAGCCAAAACCTGAAGAGAAAAAAAATTATTCAATACTTAAGATATTTTGAAAATGACAATCTAATCTGTTTATTTCAGAAATATTTGTCGGGAACACAGTACTCCCATCTTCACTTATCAGGATTTGCACACAGAATTACACAAAGTCAAACCAATCATAGACATCAATGAAGTATGGAGAAAAAAATAATTAACTGTGTTAACTTAGAGTTGAAAGAGATTGCAATACTTATCTAAGTCTTAGTAAAAATACTCATCTATAGCAATAGCACTCCTGCAATAGTGATTATCAACCAGATTATATGGACAGAATTCAAAACCCATATAAACCAATCTTCAGGGAAGAAGGAGCTTTAAGAGGCTGTGAAAAAAAACAGCAATGAAATAAAAGTCCGGACTTGGTGAAAGTCCAGGTCTCAGACGCCAAAAGCTCTATTCCATAGTGAGCTGAGAAAAGAATGGACCTTTAGCTAAAATGTGCTGAACTATACATCTTAAAATAAGCAGTAGCAAAAGACAAACTTCATGTTGAAAAACAACAGTGTAGCAAGTTCTGCAATGTGGGATGAGGATACATCACACGCATCAGGGTAGGACTTTATATAGAGAAAACGCCATTAGGTGGGCCGTATGCGTTAACAAAACGAGCCTGAAGAGTTTTCATACAAATTGTCACATGGAAATATTTTAACTTACAATATCAAATTAGAAGACTTTCCCTATAGGAACAACTAATAAAGCATCAGAGAGGGAAAAGGGGTTTGAGACGGCATGCCTAATGAGTCCAAAGGATGGCCAAGCCTATTAGCAATGCTAGAGCTTGTAATAATAAAACAAGATCTTCTGAGATCTACGTACAATTCTGTGTATTATAATTGGATTTGCAACTTAACAGTGATCATCTATTCAGTCACACACTGTGAAAGTAAAAACCTCCTATAATTTTATTCTTCTAAATCCAACCAGCTAAGTCCCAGTGCAGCAAGTTTGTTATTGCTGCAGTTCTTCGCTTTTAAAAAAAGCCCGAACTATATATCCTGTTACTTCCTACACAAAACAAAATAAAAATGTATTAGCCCACCTGATACATATCACTTGGATTTAAAAAACAAATTTTTGCCCTCAAAAAATAAAAAGAAGTTGGATGCACATCACGGCTCACAAGCCCCAACCCCACCTGGAGCACTTGCCTCCCAGCAGAAGTAACGGCACTAGCCCACACGGGCTACACCAGCACATCCAGCGAGGCCAGGTATTGTACCTCTGCAACAACCTAAACAGGCAGAGAGAACAGCCTGCCTTGACCATGCTTCCCTTTCCTCTGTCGGAAAGTGGCAATACGTTAACAAACAGCAGTGGGCAAGGGAGGATGACACCCAAGATTAACCTTTGAGCATTTGACTGGAAGACAGAGAATCTGACTCCATTCTGGGCAGCTGCTCCGTAAGTACCCTCAGAAATGAGAAAGTGTTAAAAAAAATTATACCTTGATATGTAGCTTAAAATCCTTGCAAAATAATCCCCAATCCTCTTGTATTTCCTAGATCTAATCCACACAAATCATGAAGGCAATAACATACAGGGAGTAACCTTGAATATGGCCAAATGACCTTGCAAGATATGGCAACGATATTTACGCTGTTGCTTGCGGCCTCACAAGGTCAAAAATGAAGCGCTCCAAGGTGCTCGTATGGCTCCTCACCAATCTCCAACTATGGAGGCAACATAGCAACTGCAGTATCATCTGCAACAGATGCGGTAATACTGTATACTCGGCCAAATTCCCTCCCAAAGAGCCAAAACAGGGCTGTGAATAATTATAGGGGAACAAGTAACTATTACAGGGAGCGTGGCCTGCAAGTTGAACACCAGTAACAAAGAGCTAGATTGCGAGGCTTTGTGATGAAGAGCGACTGAAAACCCCTGCTCAGTGGATTGTGGTTTGAAAAGCTCTGCCTGAATTGGCCAGAAATTTACATGATGATCAAAGGTAAAATAAGTTTAGATGAAGAATAGCAGTAACGCGTTTCCATTTTTATAGGCAGGATAGGAGATGGCACACTGCAGGCAAAAAGATGGAAAGTAGCCTGAGTGTTGCAAATCAAGGTTGAGACATTTGTCATTAGAACAAAAATTCAGCTGCACTCAAGATTTCTACTGATATGCAGGTGTTCGATCACTGTCACATTAAGGCTTGGGATGTCAAGCAACGCGCACCCCCAGTGGTCTGACGGGACACAAGTGTGATCATGACCCTTACTGACAGAGGATGTAGGGTGCAGAAGCAGCAGAAGCAATGAACTGAAGATCCCGGTTACAGAATTGGAGGCTGAGGGGTCCCAAGAGTAATTCTCCTTCATAACTCCCTGTGTTATTTCTACCACAAAAATCAACCTAATTGGTGCCTGAGCATTATAAATACAGATAGCTGTACAAGCACAAAAATGTGGAGTCTCAAGTAGAGCTGCTCGAACACCAGCCACTCCTGTCCCACTCCTCTCTGCATTCAGGACTTGCCTTGTTATGTTAGTAGGACATTTCTATTAATGGGCGGATATATCACCTTCAAGAATTCACTCTACCTTTCATCAAATAGACAAGAATTTAATACCTAAGGGACAGCCTCGACCTTAAGTACTGCTTTGGTAACGTAGAATGAAAATAAGAATCTGTTGCTGACACAGAGCTGGTCACCTTTTATGAATTCCATATGTTAAGTTCGCTGTCTTATTAATTAAGCTGTGAACTTTTGATAAAGCTGGTGTTCAATTCTGTTAGGTTAACCAGTAATAGCTAGTCACTTAGCTCACCCGTGCTCCATAAACTGAACTCTAGCAGGAGACAGAACAGATATATGCAACCACGTGTCAAGAATATAATGGAAGGCATTAATGGTACTATTGAGAGGTGTAGAGGATGCCAAGAGATTAACAGATTGTCATAAACTTAGTGTCCTTGAACAGCTTTCAATTAGAAGGCCTTAGACAAGTTTACAAGCGCAAACAGTAAATCATTACATATCTGAGCAGCCTAAATAACTAAACACACTTGCTTCCTGGCTTAATTACGATCTAGTCAGAGAAGTACATTTTTATATATCAAAAAAGTCTATAATCAGAAGAATCATTATCCGGAAGTACACTGTTAAATGGGAGATGGCAGCCAATAGCTATATACATAATTTAAATAGTGAGCTGGGATTACTCACTAGTTCACATCCTCCTAGGTCTGCAACATTAGCTCCAACAGTCATCAAAACAGCAATGCAACAATACAAGTTGATGAACTCACAAAGGAAAATCATCTCACGACTGTGAATAGACATTTACTAATAATAAAACACAAAGAAATGAAAACTCAGAACAGTGTTAAGTCTAAAATTTGTACGGAACATAGATGTGGGAGAGGAAGCATCTCCAACAATTCTATTTCTCACAGAAGAAAAATTTCTGGACAAAGGTTGTTTCTAATTCCAGCTGCTACCTCGTTCCCAATATTTGGCACACTGAGCAGATGATGAGGAACAGACACTGAGCCCTATGTCAGTACAGGAGAATTCATCAGTTGCAAAAAAAACCCCACGTTCTCTGCAAAAACCTGCTTGCAAACCTGCAAATTTTTTGATGGAGTGAAAACGTCTTTCCCATGTAGACAGATGAGCTCTGACCTACGACTATCAAACATAACATTTTGCTACTCTGATGAAGTCTGGTCCTCTGAGGCCAGAAATAAAACCTAATAACAGAATCTCAATCAGTCTTCTGAAAATCATAGTCTCGATCTCTTTAAGTGAGCCAATGCTGACTAAAGCATGAGGCCAAAGAGGACTACCAGTGGTGTGACACTGGTTACATCAGATTTTCCGATGGGTCCTCATGGAAACGTGATGCACCTAATGGAAAGTCCTCTACCTGCATGGAGCATTCATATAGAGAGCAACATGCTGTGCAAGGCATTTGGGTTCTCGGAATTACTTAGGAATATTCGAAAGAATGCTAGAAAACTGTAAAAGAACACCTCGAAAACAAAGTGTAATCTTAATGAAAGAACAGAAGCAACCTTTGAAGCAATCAATGGTGAGCAGTTACAAAAATACAAACTAAAGCCATCAGTGCAACATGAGCTGCCTCTCAGATGGATTAGCAGACTATGAAGAAGAAGAATCAACTTCCAAATTACAATGCAATTATTTCACCACGTTCTTCCTCAGAAAGGATAATTACACTCTTGCAAATACTGAAGGGATATATAAAAATGCCTGAGCTGTTGTGTTTCAAGACACATTTCATTGTCCAGAAAATCAACAGACAATTCTACACCTTCATCTGAGATCAGAAAAATATTTACAGGCAAAGTAAAGAAGAAAAAAAACCACATCTCATGTTAGTGAAACCCTGATTCAACCAATATTTCATTTTAGGAGCATGGGGTTTAATTACATGCTAGGCTGAAGGAAGTTTAAAATAAGTTACTATATCGACTTAATGAAGAAAACAAGCCTGGTTCAATGGCTAACAGTTCCATTCTTCCATGCCCTTTAGCTGCACTTGCCAGTAATAAAAATAACCTCATTCCAGATTTTAAGCATGACATCCTGGAGAGGTCGGTCTGTCCCTCACAAGAAGTTAAATTCTACTAACTGCATCGTGTATGCAACATTAGGCAAAATGCAGAAGGAAAAAAAAATGTAGATGCAGGGTAGTTCACAACTCCTTTAGCTTCAGATGCTTCCAAGCAGAAATGATGCAAATAATAAAAAAAAAGTCCCCTGTAGACTTTTAGGATCATATTTTGAAGTCATGTCTTTCACTCTTTCCATTACTTGAGACATATGTTGATACGTTCCTGTGAAATCCACTTAAAAATCCATGCTCTGCACCCAAAACCTACCAGAGGTTAGGGAGACTGATCTTCAAAAAAATAGATAAAAATTTAAAAATTAAGCCCCCTCTGTATAACTCCTTATAAAACAGACTTCAAAATGAATTTCTGAGATTTCCTTTAAAAAGTAGGAAAATTAGGGTCTTCCATTACTTCAGCCTTTGCTACTTCACAGGCTTTCTGCACTGTTTGACTTTGCTGCCTTGGGGGGAACAGTAACTATGATTATACAGCGCAAAATAAGTAGCATTATCCCTAAGGTCAGATGAAACACCTAAAAATTTCTGACTCCTCTCAGGGTTATGAAAATGTACACTGACTTGCCCCCTCCTCCCTTAATAAGATGAGTAAGTTGTGCCTGAGGCCAGCCGCGTTCCAAGCAGCTTAGCTAAGGAGCCCTGGTACAAGTGCCCATTGGCTTCTTCTGGATGACCATTTTGAGTTCCCCCTGTACATACCAAATATGCTTTAAAAATGTACATGTTTGTTGTTTGTTTGTTTTTCCCAATAAACTTGCCTTTAAGGTAACATTGCAACAGTGTAGGTGCAAATTTGCCAGACCACATCACTTTTTTCAGAAAAGAGTGACCTTTTATATTTTTCCAAACTTCCCCAATATCCTCCAGTAAGAACAGAAAAAGAGACAAAACGCTGCTTTCCCTTACCCGGCTAGCACCGTGGATCTGCGTAACAATGAATGCTGACTGCCCTTTTTAAAAACGAAATATGGAGAAAAGCAAAAAGACTCAATAAAATGTTTGGCTGCACAGGCTGATAAAAGATTAATATTATAAAGAAACACTAGGAGTTGATCAAAATACTACTAATATGGTCTAAATGCTTAGGATTTATAGCTGTGCATGTATCGATTTATGTAAGTGGTTTTGGCAAGCACTCATTGCTACAACAAAAATATAGTGCTATTGTCTCCTCCTACAACTTAACGTCACACTGCAGTGAATATCTGCACGGTGGAAGCCCACATCCTTATCTCTTTTACTGCCATCAAAGACCGTTTTAGCAGAAAAGATGTTTACGATATTATCTCATACATATCTGTTACAAACCTAGGGATGCATGGCGCAATAAGGACAACAGATATTTGCAAGTCCCATCATAGTTTCACTATATCCAGAGGTACTTAATAACGTTGCTCACCCTTGTACGTTATCATCCTAGCACCCAAACAAATATGTGAGGACAGTCCACTTAATGCTGTATGTAAAGCAGTATTTATCATTTCACACATCTGCTATTTCATTTTAAATTAAGGTCTGGTTTCAATGATATTACTGTCTGCCCTAGGGAGGAAACTCATAGCATTTTCAGGAGGTTATCAGAAGAACTAAAAATTAAATATTAGGTTTTGACAGACAATTAGCACAAACACCTTTTCCAATAAAACTAAAAATGCCCTTTAAGTAAAAAAGAAAACATACTTTCTTATGTTAATTCTTACCGCTTCACAAGATAATACTTGAATCAAAGCAGCAAAAGTGTAAATTCTGACTAATCCTGTTAAAACTAGGAAAGGACAATTGTTTTTGGCAATTCTGGGAAAGCAAGCAAGGCTTGCAAATCCTAAAAGATTCTAACAGAATGACATTGCACACATGCAAAGTGAGGTTTGACAAGGCAGACTAGAAAACAATCAGCAGCTTGTCTCAGCCTCTCTAGGCTGGATGAATTCAAACAGAAAACAGCACGATAGATTCTACCCATGTACATATTTTTCAGTTCAAGGTCCTACCAAACCCTTTCTAACAAACTGTGAATTGTAGGTTATGGCGCTCTCTGCATAACAAGGCTCCCAGGTAAAAGCAGAGCTTGCCTTTTTACTACATTCAATTCAAACTTCTGTAATGAAACTATAATAGAATCAGGCCAAAAGCTCAGTCCATTTAATCATCTTTAAGTCACACTTGCTGGAACCAAATCCAGATAAATCACACAATATCCCCCAGCTCAGTGGTTCGGCCACACTGTGCTCCTAAAGTACAGGAAAAAGATGGGTAAAATAATGTTTAGACTCACAGTATGTGCAGCATGCTCCCTGAAGACTTTGGTTTCATGCAGGCACCCTGATATTTTAGAAACGCTTGCCAGGCTCATTGCGCGACAATCCTCCCTCTCCTGACCCCTGCAGGGCCAAGCTTTCCTGCCTGGCTCACGTAGCTAAAATGGTCCTACAGCTTGTTAAAGCCAATTTAAGATGAACAAAAATAAAAGCACTTTATTTGGAATATTAAAAATAAGCAGCACAGTTACACAACTTTATAAAAGACATAGGTGAAGAAATGAAAGGAAAGCAATGCTTTAATTATACTGTCTCCTTTATACATCTCTGCTGTTGTACAGTTCTACTCTCTGTGCATAGTTTACGCCTGAGGCAGTATCTGCTAGACGGCACCTACATCTGAGTTCTGTCAGAAAATTTCCCTCTAAGGGAGAGTTCCCCCATGGAGAGCTTCCAATAAAAAGAAAACCCTTGGAAGCACCTGTCAGAGCTCACCCTCATGTGGCTCCATCTTCCCTGAGCATGCAAAGCTTTTATAGCTAATCTCTCCTTTGAAGTTTCCCAGGTGTCCAGACAGATCTGATCTTTCATTCCAAAATGCACTCTAATCTCTCCTTATCCAGAAGACGGCCTTACTGTTTTTTTTCTAATAAAATAATCACTGCTTTCCTCCCTTAGAGATGCAAATGGCTCTGTAAGACACAATGCCAGTAAGGAGTGGTTACTGAGCAACTCTCTCCTTGCTTTCACAAAAGAAGGAAACCTCTCCTGGCTTCCCTTCCCTGACTTACTGCAGGGCTCCTGCATCAATCGCTACAAGTCCATTAGATACATGTAACTCCTGACTTGACTCTGGACAAACATGATGCTAATAAATTTCTCTGGGGTTATAACGGGCTTGTGGGGACTTTTTTTTTTTTCTCGTTAAAAATACTACATTATATCTTCATTTGCATATTTAGAATCACAATGGTGTTATACTCACGTGGTCAGAAATGTATCCTCTCACATCCTACCGTGTATCCCCCATTGCCTTTCTCAACTTTTGGGAACAGCACTAAAATATATCCCACCCATCTCAGGACTGATCCGCTTTCTCCTTCTGAACAAAACAAATTTTTTAAGTACACACCCTAGAAATACATCACATCTTTCAGACACTTCCCCAAGTGTTTCCAGGGACTGAATACAAGAAGTTTCAGAGCAGATAGTGGGTATGGATGTTTAACTAACTGTATAGTCAATGCTGATCTGATTGGGAGTAAAGTGTATAAAGCACAATACTTCTATTCTACTTCCCTTACATCAGATCAGTCCTTTCCCTGGAGCTTGGGAAACAGGACTCAATGCTTATGCAGCACCCAGGAAAACTTTTCTGTAGTTGAATAGGCAAAAGATAATTGGAGACATTCAGAACTCAGATCAGGAAAAGTGACAATAGGTATTAAATGCACAAATCCCTTTCTATTGTCCTCGTGCGTAAGCACAAGCTTTGCCATGCGGTTAACAAATTCCCACATGTCATACAGACTCTCCCCAAGGTAAGTGAATGAATGTCTCATTCTCGTAGCCAATCATTTTGATAGCCTGGAACTTTTAATGCAGCCACACGGTTCTTGTGTGTGCCTTGTCATTCAGTAAGACCATAATATTTATTTGGCAGCCCACACTACACAGTGAAGCAAGATAATCCACCCCTTGCCTGCAAGAATGCACTGACACAAACCCTTGGTAACTCGCTCTTGACGTTGTCCTCCGTATGCTACACCCACATGTAGGGAATGTAACGTTTCCTGTTTGCTCCATTTACTGCCTTAGACGCACACAAAGTCTGCTAAAACACTCAGATGGAAAGAGCTAAGTAAGTTGAATCATACAAGTATATGATCATATACTATATTTTTCCATGTTGTTCATTATTAACCAGTACTCAGACTACTAACATTCAGAAAACAAGCACAGGTTTAATATTCTTTACCTCCGAACAAGAGGAGGAACTAAAGAGGTAGGAACTGTTTCCCTACATCCTCATTTTGCTGACTGCATGCTATTAAAAATATTCTTAAACAATGTTAACTTTTCCCTAGTATCCAAGTATGGTGTTTCTCCAATCTTTACAGACATTTATGGATTTACGCCAGCAGGGTGAACAAGCAATATTGCAATACAACATACAGACAGGGAACTGGGGACAACAGGAAGGATGAGCTAAAGAAATTATCCACTATTTATAAGCATCCTATTCAAGGTAACTTAGCTTTGTCACTAATACTGACTCTAGTCCTTTAGCTGTTGAAAGCCAGATCTTAATATTTCTCCTCAGACACATAAAGAAGTTCTGTTAAAGTCATGCAGGCCCAGACAGGCCCTAGTTCTCAAGGCAGCTTTCTTGGCCACCATATGATCCTTTCTCTCTTTTACAAGCATCCATCATTTTTTTTCCATCTTCTCAATTCTGCCACATATGGTGTGACACAACATCCTTATGAAGCTCCTTGAAACAACAGCATTTTTTTTCTACTTAGCTGTGATTTGTCCAAAGCACATGCCATCTGTGCATCCTGGAGAAAAAAAAACCCTGTAGCTAGCAAACGCTTGGCAAACTTTTAAGCAATGGAAAGCAGGTCATAAAATGGGACATAATGGGCTGTGTCAGCTATAGATCTTGAAATCAGCCCTCCCTAAATTATACGCACTAGGACATTATATGTTAATTTTGCTGTTGCATATTGATGTGATACACAAATTTAAACCACAGATCTTAGACAACAAACCACTACCATCACTACTAGTTATTACTCTGTTGGAGATTTGGAGAGGCATAAGAATAAACTCCAAAGCCTTTCACACGACAGCAAACACCCAAACATCCATCACCACAGATCTCAAAGACCTGGCCCTTCTTCCTTAATGGATACAGAGGGACTTCTGTGTAAAATCACAAGTAATTTCACTCACTAAGAATAGAGAAGGCGGGGAAAAAAAGAATCCCCCTTACACTGAAAGTTAGAGACAGGCTTCCAGGATGCAAATGGACCCTGGTTAACACTTATTAATGCTATCTCAAGCTTTTTATTTTCTATGCATTTTAAAAAATTAAAATAGCTAAAGTAACTGACAAAAGCCTGGAAAGGCAGCACTATCCATCCACTTTTACGACATGGAGCTTAATGCTCTGCCAACACGCCTCTCCACAGAGACCTCAAGGGGTGACTGTTCCCTCCTGACCATTCAATCCTTCACATCTCCTGCGAGGCTGCCAACAAGCACACTAATTACTGCCAATGACGATAACACTTTCTGTGTTGTGAAATGGACAGCTGGCACTGGACTACTCAGTTAATTTCACAGAGGCGAAAAGTTGTCAAAAGGTAATGATTTCTGGCCATTAGAGGAAGAGCCTCTATGGGAAACCCTAGGAAAAAAGACAATGACACAGAGGAAAACAGAACATCGTAAGATGTGACATCTTGACACAATGTTAGGTCTCTTTTCTCCTTTCCTCTTTTAAATATGCAGCACCACAAAAAGCCAATCACTCTTATCATTTTGCTCTGCTACTTGCTGGGGCTCACAAGAACACAACTGGGTGTGCTGCCACCTCAGCTAAAAGTAGAGGTGCTGGAAGGAGCAGCCTTGAGACCCTCCCACACCCCTGCCCATCTCTACTTGTATTCCTGATGCCAGTCCTGGAAGTGAAACGGGAAGGGACGGGAGAACATAGCTCAGAAAATGAACTATAAGACCCATGAGGATTTTTGGAATACCTGTGGTCCTCTCTGTTNTAAGAACCAAGGAAAAGAGTGGAACATAAGTCCCTAAGGTGAAAAGTGCTGTATTTTTACCACCAGACTTAAGAGATTCAGTTCTTTTCCAACGTTCTTTTTATTTCATTTTAAGCTACAATGGTTTAAACCCAATGACTTTTCAAATTTTTACTTTATCAAAAAACCCCTGCATATGAGCAAAGTTCATCCTCATTAATGCTGCTTAAGTGTACATATGTCCTTGACATTTTGCCATATCTGCGCAATAACATTTATTTTTTATTAAAGCCTCGATGCCATTTTTCAAATACTTGAGCAAGTTCTGTTCAGATTCACAAGAAAGCCCTTTTCAGCATTATCATGCAGGATGATTCACTTACAACACTGTCTTCTGTTAAAATTACTCAATTCTGCCAAAACAAAACAAGCAAATAAAATCCCTCTAGAACACCACCCAAGATATTAGCCTACATAATAGAAATGTTTTAATGAGAACATCTCCATTTTTCTTCTGAAAGAGTTGATTATAAAATCCTACATACAGTTATGCTATAACATGTAGCAGATTTACAAGTTGTCCTTGGAAGCATCTTTTATGATTGTTTCAGTTTTCACCTATAGGCAACCTCTCTTGGGAATTCGGAAAGGAAATTTGCATTTGTTAAGCCTTCTGCTCAGAAACCTTTAAGGAGGTTAGAGGTTAAGTGTCAGGTGAAGTGGAGCTGCTGACAACTGGAAAACATTGAATCATTTATAAAAAGAACTGTAAAAATACTATGTGTAAATAAAGATTTTATTACAGACTATAGAGCAATCATCTCTTTGTTCCTGTGATCTGTAGCTCTGCTAACCGTGGTTTATGGTACCATCTACCTGCCTTGTACCAGCTATATCAACAGTACAACATCCTCAACAGGACGTGAAGTGGTTTAGAGCTTTATTCTGTGCAACACCACTGCATGATGTGTGCAATCAGCTGCTGCAGGAGTAGAAGGAAGTCTAAAATAAAAATAGCATTCCATATGCAGGGGGCAAAACGGTACTGAGGAAAAGAAGGCACGCTCATTCATATTCCCTCATGGGATAAGATACATCCTTTTCATAATTTCTAATTTTTTTTACATATTCTACAGCCTGTAACAAAAGATGACCTGCAGGTACTTTCTGTCAAATGCCTGTCAGAATTACATTGTGTATAACAACCTCGAAGGATAGCAACCAAAATGTGCTAACACTTCTTAATGCATTATTTGAAACAGTTACTGGTTTGGGGCTGTATTGTAATATACTTACCGAATATCGTTATTGCTAAGATTTAAAGTGATAGCAACTGACAGAGCAACTGGTGTAGCAAATACTCTTCCAGTACCACTCACCGTTGATACTAAATTGGGAATATGTAAACCATCTGGAATAACTGTACACACAAGGAATTTCAGGGGGATCCAGCCCAAGCACAAGTTTTGGCTGATTTAAATGAACTTATTCAAATCTCCTTTTTAATACCAAGAAATAATATAGAAACAAAAGGAAAGAGGAAAAAATGCTGCCCTTTGTTTCAGCAATGCCAAAATCAGACCACATGAGCAGAAGATTGCATAGACTTCTGCTCTTGCCACGATGAGCCCAGGAGGCAGGGCACTCTTCTTCTATCTAAATAGTTCATTTAGATTTTGTTCCAGTCCAGTATAATGCTAATTTTTAAACTCTGGAGAATGATAAAGTATATTACCTTATCTGTATAATCCCTTCCTTATTTCTTCCACTCCGGGAGGAAAAATTCTATTTCTGGGACCTGGTTTTTGGGGGTGTTTTTTGTGGGTTGGGTTTTTTTGCGGGGGGGGAAGTGTTTGGGTTTTTTTATGGGAAGTGGTGGGTTAGTGATGAAAAATATTTTGATTTGTCAGTTAGATGTTATTTTACTGTCAGAGGAATTAATACTGTCAAGATTTTACAGTTGTGTTCTGCTGCTTGAAATATATTTCTAAACATTCCTAAAGGATGTGAGCCTCACCCATTAAAAAACCCACAAATATCAAGGATACGGCCATTCAGAATGTCAATGTATACTTGCAATAAGTCCACATAGAAATTACAAGCCTGTACCAGCATCATGTATAGACAGGAACAACATGGGGAATATGACATACCCATTTTAGTAATTCCATACAGATCCTAGTGAAGCACTTATAAATATTAACTAAAGAAACACAGTCGATAGAACATTTTTATTTCTGTTAAAACACTGAGGTCAGATTCTGAAACCTCACATCTGGCTTCTGTAGATGTATGATGATTAAATATTTTGCTGCAGCAGCTCTTCTCGGTGTTAACTTCTGCAATGTGTTTAAATACCAAAGTCGCTATGTGAAAGCCCAAGTTCTACAGATCTCGCTAAATCCAAGCAGATGCCAGTACTTCCTGGAGAAACCAAAACCTAAAAAACCTAAACTATTTTTGTTCAGCTGCTTAAATACAGACTTAACACTGTAGCATTAGGTGTTCCTGTTTGAAAATTGAAACAAAGGTCAACTTGGACTCTACAACTCCACCTCTCTGAATTCAGCCTCCTTTTGCCACTGGCAACAAACTCATGAATCCCATTTCCATAAAGTGATTAAGGTCTGTCTTAAAACTAATGAAGCTATTTTGTCCCCTGCTGGACAGGTTGCTCACAATTCCTCTGTTCTGATAGTTAAACACCTTCTTGCCAGCTTCAAGTCGTTTGTGGCCAGTTTATCTCCATTTGCTCCTGTGCTAGCATTACCTCCAGCTTCAGCAGCTGCTTTTGCTGTTTACCTGCCTGATGTATTTACAGAAAGCAATGACATCTTCTCTCTCAGCTTACTTCTGCTAGGTTTAATAAGCCAAATTTTTTTTATCCTCCTCTCAATAAGTAAGCTCTACCTCTTGTTTTCCAGTTCCAGTCTGTGTTCATCCTTCTTAAACACAAGTGATCCCCAATGGTAAACTGATTGCAAGACCAGGTTTCTCTAGTGTCCTTCACATGGCAACTGTGTCCCTATTTGTACTAGAATAGTTCACACCACACCTCCCTAAGACTGCATTTGCCTTAGCCATGGCTTCATCACTTTGCTCATTCTCAGTCATTTAATAATCTCAGTGATTTAATAAACCTGAGTCTTTTTCCTCTGTCATTTCCAGCTGATGAACCTACACGATATAGCAGAAATCTTTATTAACCACAATGTGTATTACCTTATAACTGCCCTGAAAATTTAATCGTGTTTCTGTTACTCAGTCTTCAATGTTACCCATTATTATTATGGATGGCAAAAGCCCCACAACTGTCCTCAACAAATTCCTTCAGTTTCTTCTAACTCTCACACCGAAGCCATCAGTGGAAATAAAGAAAATCAAAAATACAGCTTAAGTTTGAGAATTGTGACCTTTTTCTAGCCCACGACTTGTTGTAGGCATCTCATCACCTCCACAGCCTTGGCCAGTCATCATACAATTTTCTACAGATCTCCAGCTTCTTCAGCTAATGAAAATTTCCTACATAATATTGCATCCTGTGCTTTATCAAAATGCAGGTAAGATCTACTTTTTTCCCTTCAAATAGGAAGTTAAGCCCATTATCAAAGAAAAGTATTAGGTAATATTTGAAACAATGTCTTGGGCAAAGTTATGGTTGCATTTTATCCCGGTTCTCCATTAACCTTTGTACCTTTTATTATTCTTTATTTCCTTTCTTGTTCAAAAAAAATCTACATATTGTTCAGAACAGATTAACAAGTTTGTAGTGGGCCAGATCACTTTGTCTTCCTCTTTTGAGTGGTCATCCCTGATTTGAAAGATTTATCACCAACCCTTGCTATTAGAAAGTCATTTCATATTATCAGGTCTTTCTGAATTCTGGAAAGGAGATTATGTTGGCTCCCATGACTTCAGGCCATTTATGTTAAGGACTTTAGAGCTTGGCTTCCACCTTCATTATGATAATATTCATTTCCATATACTAATTCCTGTGAGGCACCCTGTCTCTGCCCTACCTTCTCAGTGAATATCTTTATTTGAACCGTTCTCTGTACTAGCTTTAATTTTTCAGAGAAGCGTATTTCCATGATGTAGTCAATATTAATGAGTACAATGATGCCATGCATGTGAACACTGAGAATGTGTTACTTTGAAAGTGATGCGGAAATCAGCGGGGTTTCTCACAGAAGAGAAATTACTTGGTATGAACAGAGATGGCATGAGGCTTTTAAGACTCACTCTGAGGAATGGACCAGCTGAAAAGCATCTGTAGGATTAACCCGGAAGGAAAAAAAAAAACAGTCTCTGGGAGAAAAAAAAAGCAGAAGTGTAATTGCCTCCACACCTCTGAGACAAGCGCAAGCAGAAATGGGGAACCTTTTGCCAGGCTATTTGAAGGAAGGGTCAGGACAAGAGACAATTAACTAAATCAAAGCCTGCACCTCTCAGAGATAGGAAATAGCACAGGGCAACTGTCAGACTGCATCGCCCAGGGGGAAAAAAAAAAGAACCATTGCCAGCACTGCCTTTGCCTTCTTGTGGTCACCCTTTTTTCTCCCAGGAGGAGAAAAAGAGTGCGTGACAGCAGCCGAAGACAGGCAGTGTCCTGCTGGGTCAGAAATTTGAAACTAATCTCTACTAAACTGAGAATGTGAAACTAACCTATACCAGGAGGAGAGCTGCCGACTTGGGTAGCTAAAATTGACAGTTTGAGATAGCTTCTGAATGTGTGAACTAAGCCGGGATGAGAACCACTTTTATAGGGAAAGGTGTGATCAGCCATTGCTGGGAAAGGAAGGCTGAAATAAAAAACAGGAAACACCAACTCCATTATGGCAAGAAAAAGCTGATTAAGATGTAGGAGGGCTCTGAGCTACTGCTATCCGAGTAGGAGTGCAATGCCTGGTGATGGCAGCAAGGAGGATGAGCGAGAAGAAAAAAAAGTGAAGTTACAAAGGCAGAAAGTCAGGAAGTTGCTCCTACTAAGTAAGGCAGCATTGCCACATCTAGCAACAGCGTTGTGAGATGAAGCCTATCTGGAACACAAGAGGGGCAGTCAAATGAAACAAATTCCTGAAGAGGGTTTATTATCCTGGCCTTGGTCAGTAAGTAGCCCTTCCCAGGGACAATCATGTTCCTACCATAGGAAAACCAAAGTACTTTTCCCAATTTGCTGTCAGAGTTTCGTGTGTCAAAGACATACAAAGGGATAATTGCATCTGTATTCCAACCTACTGTCCCAGCACGCAGCAAATAGCGATGCTATGGTCCAGCACAGATCTCTTTCCAAAGAATTGCTGGCCAGAAGACAAAATTGCCTCTAAACTGCATCAAGCTGCACTAACTCTCTCCCACTTCAAATCCGTCCCCAAGATTCACCTCTACTTTGAAGCTGTAAAAAAACCAACAAACCAAAACAAACAAAAAGCAATTAACCAATTATGGCTAAGTAGTAGCTGGGGATAACTGATTAAAACAAATAAATAAGCTTTTTGCAAATAGTGATGCAAAAAATAGCCAGCGTAACAGTAACAGTTTACGCTATTCTTTGTTTTGTTCATTTCATTAGTCACAGTTGTACTTCAAATTAGACTGTTACTTCTTTAGAACAGCGACTTCTACCTATATGGCACAATGATCTAAATGGTGATCATACTAAAACAATACATGACAATATGTGCTCAGAGCATTAAACAGGTACTTGTTTAACATAAAAATGTCAGGAAGAGATTCTGCAGTACCTCTTATGACACCATGGTTTGTCTTGATATTTAATTCCCTCAAAATCCCTCTAGCTTTGTATTGTTACAAAGGAAAAAGCATCTCAAAGTCACTGTATGTGCCGGTTTAATGATAACTTCTGCTAAATAATTTTCTGCAAACAACAAAGGCTAAAGAGTTATCTGAAGATGCCATGGGAGCATTCTGTGCACTTTTGCCACCTTAATTTCAGTGCCAAATGATTTTGTTTGATTTTTATCCAAAGGCAAAACCCTGTCACTGACAAAGAGGTGCAAAAAGCACTGATTTCAGAAAACAAAGCAGTCATGGTGACGACAGCATTTAACTTTGGTCTACTGGTGGCAGATATGTCACCTTTATGCAACTTCATATAGAATACACTAATAAAACGTGATGAAAGTCTGCTCTACTTACGGAGGCATGCAGCTCCACCCACAGTGGAAAGTTAATTTTAAGAAGTTCACATTTTAATTCTGCTAGTAACCTTTAATTCTCCATTTTAAAAAGTACATCTTCCTAAAAATATGTTTGATTAGTGAAACTACATAGTCTGTCTTGTTATTTGAGCTGAGGTTCTAAAATATACTGTCATTTACAGCCAAGCACTCTGCAATTAAAACTTCCTGAACATTGTCAAGTGTATTAAGATTTCTTTTTTAAAGTACTAGTTTTTGAAGCAGCAGCATACACTGAAATGAGGGAAAGTTTGTGTTTGAATACAGTTTAGTATATCCTGCCTGACACAATACATAAGCACCAAAACATTCCAAACTTCTTCAGAGAAAATGCTCAGAAGTTGTAACTTACACCGTTTTCTGAAGTGAATGGAACAGGCTTGATAATCTCGCTAGAACAGCTCCTCTTATGTAGTTTGTGCCTCCTGCTCTGAGCTCCAGTTGGATCCCAGAAATGAAAAAATTCAAGACATGTAGCATAATTACATACTTTGAAAGTGAGACTGACTGCACGTTTTTCCCGTTCCCCGATGTTCCTTTTTATTTCAGGGATTGAATTTAAAGACTACTCTCATTCTATGTGAATCGCATCTCTAACATTTGCCTATCCGCAGGAGGGGGGTAAAAAAAAAGGTAATAACATCTAGTAGTTTGGGGACCACTATCTGGCAGAATTCTCTAGCTGGCAGAATACTGGCAATCAAAAGTGGATCATGCAAACTACGTCTTATATAAAAAGGCCCACATGCCTCTTCACACTAAAATAACACCTATGCTATTCTAAGTACAGTGTTCGTCGTTGTCTTTTTCAGCAAAGCCATGATTGCAGAAGAAAGCTGAGTGTGGGGTGTTTTTATTGATTTATATGGAGTAAACATTTTTTTGGTCATAGCATCAGAGAAAACCTTCTTGTAATACATCTGAGTAAATGCTTTAAACAAATAAATAGCTTGCCAAAGTCTTTAGATTACCACAAATATCAACTCTGACTTGAAAACAATGGAACAAACTGCAGATTTCTTAAAGGTGAACAGGTATTTGTGATCATTATAAATACAGCACTTAATATTTTTCATTCGCTTCTGTGATGTTTCTTTCCCTAGATCTAATCCAATTTCCCAGAAAAGTTCTTCTTTTTCTGTCTCATTCACATCCACACTCCAGCATTCAGAAGCCAGGAACATACACTATAGAGCATATGCTGATACTTGCAAATACCAGCATTGAAAGCAGTGTACTACAGTGCACATCTCTGAAAAGAGGCCACAATGAATCATTTCAGCATGCCGATTAGCATTTTTACTACTTTTAAACTTCAACTTTCATTTTTTTTTACTCCATCTTAATGCACTGCTCTTTCCCTCTTTGGCTGCCTGCAACTCACTGTTCGCAGCTAAAGAATTCTTTTTCTGGTTTATCTCTGAGTGCAAAGTAGTTTATGATGTTCTGCATGGTGCACAGCATATATAAAAGAGATTGTATGCTAAATATACTCAGAAGGTAATATGATAGCAAATCAAGAAACAGGAAGATTTAAACCTCCCTTGCTGCCCAAAAGACAAACAGCTTAGCAGAGATGAGGGATATCAGCTTTGGTTCAATATTCTGCTTCTCCTATAGAATATATATTTATATTACATACATGTATATTATGTTTTATAACAATAAATAGAGGTTCACGCCACTCCAGAATACCAAATAAGATAAAAGGCTGGACAGGCAGCTGAATTTCAAGTCTCCATACAAAGCTACTGCATTTGATTTCAGCTTGTATTGCCATTCCGCATCTAGAGGAACAATGTGAGCCTGAAATGACATCGTGCAAGGTACTCCATCACGTGTTCAGAGGGGTGAGCAAGGCATCGAGGCATATACTAGTTAAACACATGCTTTAGTGCTTTGCTGAGTGGGGGGCATAACTGTGGAGCAACGCCACTGAGAACACTGACTTGCTGTTAATTATTCCTGGTGCACGCACAGCTTGATGAGTGCTCACTGGAGCAAAGAGCTCTCCCCACACCGCCCCATCCTCTCCCAGAACCAAACCAACTCTCCACCCCTCAGAAACAACTTTCTAGAGTGCATAATATATACTCCAAAAGGTTAGAAAGTGTTTGTGTATCTTTATACGTACTATTTATGAAATTAATTACATTAAGAAAAAAGAGCCTTAGCTTTGAACCAGGTCTTCAGAAGTTAAAAATAGCTATTACACTGTGCTACACACTTCACTACTCAAGATCACTGAGGAGGAAACATATAACCATAAATAACATACTACATTTAATAGGGAAACTATAAGAGGGCAGTATATCAAAACCTGCTATTTACTTGACACAACTCACACAGTAAGCTCATTTCTGTTGTAAGTAAATCACCTCAACATAAACAAGGACTTCAGAAAAACAAGCGAGAATTCATAGTCTAACTCAGGAGAACCATAAATCTGAATGTTGCCATATGAAAAAAAAATGACACAAATCCACTACTTGCATCACATTTTCAGCATCCAATAAATTTGTCTTGTTAGTGTGCATCATATCATTACAGCACTATTCATTGAGATGCCAGAACTGAAAGACTCCCCAGTCAGTCTGAAATGGACAGATGGGTAAAGCTTTTATGATGTTCCCAGAATGACTGTTTTCATGACATGCCTGAAAGAAAACACAGACGTATATGACCCTCTTTAATTTTCCTCCTCCGAGTCAGTATGCTTCACTGAACAAGATGTAGTTCAGCATCAGGCCTCAAAGAGTGATGGAAGCAAGCGCTCCATTTATGACTCCCAAGAAATAAAGATCAGGCACTGGATCCCAAGTAAACTACCTTCAGTCAGAAACAGATACTTGTTCTCCGTCTGAACACTCCGCAGAGCTGTAAATATCACACTTGTACACCCAAATTAATCTGCAGAATTGCTTCGGGTGAAGAATTCCCGTCGAACAAGATAGGCATAGGCCATAAACCTGAAATGTCATCAGTTCTCATCAGCATCTCACTGGTCTTTCGATGCTTACAGTAATTTATTTTTAGCTAAGAGCAAACCTTCCTGGTTACAATACCATCTTCATACCACCATACAGTAGGTTACTTCACTGTAATGACTTTTAGATTAAATTGTATTGATAAAACATGGAATTGTTAATAAGATCACACAATGAATTTATATTTTGAATAGCTGAAACTATAGAAGCAGAAAACTCTAACTATAAATCTGCATTATATAATTTTACTTAACTTTCTACGGTTGGAAATGTTAATCAGTGATCCAACCAATTCTTACAAAGTAGGAAACAAGTAACGGTGGAAAACACTCTCTGCAAATATCCATTCCACCATACACTCCTGAACATCTATTTTGTGCTCATTAACCACAAAATTCCAAGGCACATGAGTTTACTCACTGCGCTGCTCACCAACAGCACATTTTGATATTACTAAAAGATTCAGAAGGAAATGATCTACAGTTTGTTCATGTGCTGACTTTCTGATTCATACTGAGATGGCTGTTCATTCAACCCTGTAACATCAACATCACCATGTGACTTATAAGACTAATTAGCACTCCACAAATTATGAATAGCAAATATTCCCAGTGAATGGCTCCTAAATACTCTCAAGACTTAGAAATAAATACAGGAGAAGTTTTTTATGACTTTTCATATTTAAGAAATTGGCCGTTTTATTATTGGGGAAAAAAGTATTCTCTGCTGTTTATCAACAGAGCAGTAGACCTGGCTACATTAACAAGTACAAAAATAAATAATAAACAAGAAGAGGAAGAGATTTGTGTTCAGATTTGTGACTGTATCTCACTTTGCCTTCATAGCTAGTGAGAGGTTAGCGTCCTGTTGGGCACCAAAGAAAGGCATGTCAGAGGAGTAAGACTTAAGAGTTGAAGGTTTTATAATTTCTAAGGAAGCTATATAGGAGTAACTACTTCCCATGCAGAAGAACTCCATATATAACCATCATTCCCCAGACTTACTGGCTGATGGGATTAGCATTTGGTTTTTACTTAAATTGTATCAGCGCTCGCCCTCTCCTCTTGCCACCAGTGCTCCTTAAGCAAAACTTGAAGGGTAAGAAATTTGTGTGAGGACTGTTCTTCCGATGCTGAATCAGGTGATACATAACTAAAAGTCTGGTTCTCAGGAGTGCAGTGTGAGCAGCGTCAGTGCAGCATTTGATCATTTCATAACAACAATGAACAAACAAAAAATAACATATTGCGTAAACCAGAATAAAACGCTATTTACTCATGTAAGTGCAAAAACTCATATACAGATCCAGTTGAGGTTGGAGGATCTATTAGTGTGATGGGCTGCTTGTGAAAATAAACATTCATAGTCAGATGCTCTTGGCACTACTCAGTATTCACTGAGTAAAATCCCCTAAAATTAGAGTAAGGGATAGCAGGAGACCCTCAGTTACACTATGTGTGAAGTGTTTATTTCCCAGTGCTTATCCAAGCTCACATCTAGCTTGCCTATGTCAAAACTCCATGATTGCTCTGGCACGTACACAAATAAATACTTAATATTCTGTTTACATCAAAGAAGCTTCATTAGTGGCATCGATCAGCAACAAATAAATCAGCAACACAATCCAAATACATATTTATCTCTGATTTCTGCAGGCACGATTGGGCCATGACAAACGACTCAAGGACAATCTTAAATCTAACATGGCACATCTAGTACTTTCCTAAAAGTTAATTATCTTGTGATGCCAGACCAACAAAAAATCTGAGAAAGTACCAAAAATAATGACTGCTACAATCTGGCAGGAAAGAACAGGGAGGTGGGGGAGAACACTTTGGGTTTTGCATGTTATTTCTTATTTCACCTAGCATTGGTTACTCAGAGAAACAGAGCAGAGGCCAGAGTAACATTTGGGTTTTAGTCATTATGACCATTTCTACATTCTTACGTCACATTTTCGTAAGACTGGGGTTTATTTTCTCAGTCTCCAGGTTTATTAGACTTTTACACTGGGTCTTCACTTTCCTCTGTAGCCACCCAGAAGAGGAGAACTCTTTCCTTTTCAACGAAAGCTAAGATTCTTAAGTGATTCCAAGACCTCAGGCTTTAAGGCGAGCAAGCAATGCAAAATTCACAATAAAATCATGCTAGAAAAAAAGCAAAATTATCAGAAGCAACAATTACAAAGTATTTTTCCTAAGGCATCAAGGTCATTTGGCATATATCTTCTGCATGTGCATACTGGGTAAAATTCATTCCTGTGCAGAAGGACGTCATAAAACCTGTGAACCACTTCAGTCTCATTTAAGACTTTAAACTAGGACTTAAGTGATGCATAGGCCTTCAACTGGACACTAGCATGGAGCTGAATTTTATCCACAATGGATATTGATCTCATCACAACTGGTACTGCTCTTACATTAGGTGCAAATTCATGCATAATTCATTTTAGCTAAACAAAATGATTCTACAGCTACCAGACATTAACCCTCTTGCCAAATAAGCCACATGAAAATTTCATAAAAACTGAAACCAATTTTTCAAACTCATCCTCATATAGAGAAAACAAAGAACTCCGTACTACATTAGTTTCATCTTGTGATTCCTTAAAAATACCCGCCTATTAGCACATGCCAAGGCAATAAACCCAGAATTGGAATTCAGTAAAATAGTAAGATATTTCCCATCGATATGCCTGTAAGAACTAAGCAAGTATTTAATAATAAAAAACCTTTGCTACTACAAGTAACACTAATGTGTGTATTACTACGGTTAGTTAGGGATATCAAATGTAGTTGTTCGAGACCCTTTGCACATATTCTACAGCAGTAGATCACTTCAGGATGAATTGGGGGAAGCAGAGGAAAAAAACCACTGTTTTTATCAGGAAGTTACACCGTGTAAAAGTAATGCAGAAATTCTGACGGCGTTACTGGGGTTCTGCATAGATCTTTCCATTTACTTTGCACAAGAACATGTGACCCGAACTCCTGCGCAGTGCAAGGCGATAGATGAAGAGAGGATCCCCCCTGAAAGTCAGACTCTCAAAAACTCACATTACAGAGGCTACAATTTACGGAAAATTTAAAGGTTGCCGTTGGAAACTGCCAACCAAGTGCACAGCAGTCTAGAAGGCTAATGGAAGATAGTGACATGTTAACTGTGTGATATATACAGAAGCAAGTTCAAAGCTGCAAATACAGTGCCTGAGGAGAGTGGCGAAGAGCCAGATGCTGCTTCTGGCAAAACATCTAGGAATCGTTGTACTGACATCCATCAGAAGAGGATGGCATGTCAGGAGATGGCGGGTGTAAGCTGCATCTCCTCACATCAAACACCTAAAGCTGATTCTGCTTTCAGAAAGATTAATTAAGGAAAGGCTGGTATCTGGACAAGGAAAAACATAGGCAGAGAAAAAAGTGATATCAATTTCAACAAAAAGGCACCGTAAACAATGGCGCAGGGCCTGCTCATGGCAATGGGTCCCACCGGTACATCTTGTGGTGGCCAACCTCACCTGAGGAGTGAAGACTGGCTTCATAAAACAAGGTAACCAGATTACACCTGCAGAGCTATTGAAACCATACAGTTGCTTGCCACTGAATTAGGATTCAGCAAAGAAATAGCCACGGAGGAAAGCTCACACGTTACCGTGATGCAAGAAGAAGTTGTGCTGTGTTATTCAGAGATTTTCTGTAAACAGATTGATCCTAATGGGCTCCTGACGAGAAATATCTGGTTATTTCTTTTCTGGGGCCAGGATAGTATTTCCATTGACATTTCCCCTTTCTTGCTTGCAATGCGTAGGAGGGAAGCTAAAAGTGTTGCTGATTCCCTTCAGCAACAGGGGTGGGCAGGAAAAGGCATCAAGGTGGTAGCATCTTGGGGTGCAGCTCTGCTAGCTGACTCTGCAGGGGACTAGGGACGGCAGGGTGTTGAGCTAAAGCATTATTGGAATATATTTTGCATTTATTCTAAAAAGAATGGACACATTTTAGAAGTGTTTTTTCTGGCTCAAGCTAAGAATTTCTGGGTTCTTCCATCCAAGAATCTGACTCGTTCTGCAGTCTGGGGAAAGACACAAGTAGGAACATTTGTAGCGCCTCTTTCTCTGTGACACGATCTGTAGTTGAGTCCTCCTTTGTGGCAAGAAACATTTGGCTGGAAGTCTGCCTGGGAGGAAGGAAGTGAACATTACCCAGCCAGAGCTTTCTGCACCATGCCTTAAAAGCAGCATCTAGATAGAAGAAAAAAAAAAAAAAATACAGGGTTGGCTCAAGAATCTAGAAGCCAATTAAATGCTGTGGATTTTTTTTTTTTTTATGCCATAAGTTAAAATTCAGTTCAAGATCTGCTATGACTTAGAGGTAGCAAAGGAAAAGGAACTTGATACCAAAATATAAGATCGATTCTGAAAATGTCCAGATAGAAGAAAACAGAGCGAGAGAAACAACCTTAGATGAAGACAGGAATGCAGCTATCCTAAACCAAAGCAAATTCAGTATCAAAAAGTCATTTACTGAATAGGACAGATAGAATACCTTCTAAGAAACAATACTCAAAAATGGAAGGGAGGAGGAAAGTTAGAGGATAAAGCCTAATGCAAAAAACGACTTCATCATATTTTAAAGACGAACATTTATATGGTTACTAAGGATGGTTTTGCATTATATATTCCAAGACTGAGGACATAACAAACACTAATAAATTCATGAGAAATGGGAAGTCTATATCTTAGGTCCAGTAGTAACATACGGTTTGGTATGAACCCTCAGAAAGAAAAAGGAACAGTTTCTGACAGTTTGTTAACAGCAAAACGCGGGAGACGGTCATACTTTGACACAGAAACTGCTAGGGCAGCTATTAGGCTTATAGAGCTCTACAGCTATAGATGCTGTAGCTACAAGCTACAGCTTATTTAGCTCCCAAGGTACATTCCATAACTTCACTTCTACTGACAATGTTTAAGACTGGGGACAGTTCTTTAATAAAGTATTCATTAAAGAAAAATATAACTTTGCCTTTTACTTTGTATGTTAACATTTTTGAACTGGTGTTGTACACTAGAGAATCGGTTACTCAGCGTGAATCTTTATGACAGTGACATCGCAAATCAATCAAATCCTTTCTATGACAAATCCATAGAAGCTATCAGTTTGAAAGCAGACATAATATACAAAGGTATAATGCAAATTCACAAACACACATCTCAAAGTTACAAGCACATTAACAGACTCACAAACCATTTTTCTTACTTTAGTGCAGCCGATGGGGCACAGATTGCTAAATCATGACTTTTCATCATTTCTTCTATTGCTAACTCCCAAAAGAGGGCTAATCCACATTTACTATCAAATATGAGGAAAAAAATAATAACTCTATAAAATGTTTACCCATCTATGCACACACACACCCCCCTTTCTCTCTTCTGTGAAACACATTCAGCAGATGGCTTCATCTAAGCTTAAAGGACCACTGCAGAGTGCTGGACTTAAATAAAAAATTAGAGAAGTAAGAGTTAAACAGATGTAAAAGGCTGGCCACTTCCACCTGCCTGAGGGGCTTGATCCTGATGAGAAAAAGTGACAAGTGCTCAATGGATTCATACAGGCAAGAGATTTATCCCCCCAAGCTGTTGTGCATGTGCCCAGCAATCCTGAGGGGTCAACTCTCTGAGCAACCAAACTTAAGCGAAAATACCTTATTATTTTCTTTCTTCCTAAAACTCAGGAAGAAGAGGAGCTTGGTTGACAGTCTAGGAGAGAGATCTGCTTACAACAGAGAACTAAACAGTTTATCAGGATTACATTAGACAATCAACAGGGGTCTCATATAGCTGATTTGCAGCTTAATATTTACCTTGTACCACTGATTTACGGGCACACAGGTATTAACTGGACTGTGAGCATACCATGCAATTCTTTCATCTTTCAATGTGCTTCCTGTACCTTTGCCAAAAGTCATAATTTTCCAGCATCCTGGACAGTTGCATAGCCAAATGATAAATGCTTTCTCAATGAAGAGAACATCATTTGATTGGATTTCTCCTTAAGCTCAAGCCTCCCTAATAATAAATATATTGATTAAAATTCTGCCTCCTTGGAAACAAAGGCCAAATTAAATAACTGCTTCACTGTAAGCATATATGTGTGTGGGAATCTCCAGTTCTATACACAGCTTCATTGAATTTGGTGAGACTTGGTTTAAAAAAGATTTGCAATATCCATAGACTGATGCCTCTGCAATTCAGGAAACCATAAATCAAGTAAAGAAGCCTGGAAGAGGCAGAGTGCAATGGCAATACACTGTAGTTGGTTTAAAGGCATATCAGCTGTCAAATATTTTGCATATATTCTGCTGAAAACATGCTGTTTCACAATAAGGTCTTTATATATAGTTCAGTGAGCTGTCCTGCTCTGTAAGTCATTTAAACAGTTCATTTTGGTTGAGTCGAATCTCCAGTCGCATTTCATTGTTATGCAAAAAAAAGATACAATATGCTACTTCAGAGGGTCTTTACTTTAAAAATAAAACATATTTGAATGAGTTGCTTCATATAAACAATGTTTATTGTTCCAGTACTGGAAATGGGCTGTGGGTAACCTGGAAACAAACCTAACATAACAGATTTACACCAGGGATTCCTCTGAGACCATCCATAATTCAGTCACATCTGTTAGTGCAGCCTTATCTGCTAATGGAAGCAGTCAAAAATGGTGAAATAATGCCAGCTTCGATGCCACCCCAAAGCTCTTATCCATGGCAAGGGACGTGACAGCTGCCAACTATGGACATCAACCATTACAACGGCCAAATAGGCCCAACGGGGCAACACCTACCTGTCACCACAAAACCTGCTCTGTAAGTTACAACCATTTTAGGAAAAGCACTTACTAGACTCAACCGTAAGTTGAAAGATTTGGAAAAATCTGCCTTGAGAGTGCCACAAAGTAGCAACTGCCAACCTGTCTTTAGTGGAAGGCCTGAATTTCTGACTGATGGTTTCATAATATCGGATCTTAAATGTCACTGATCCCACAGAAAAGCATGATGTGCTTTGGCATTGGTGCAGCTCTGTATGGGTATGTACCAGGCTGGTTTAGCTTTCATTACCTGAAATGTCATTTTGAAGGGTCCCCCATTTAATATATAAATGCCAGATGCCAAAAAGATGTTCAGTGACCTTCTAAAATAATAGTGCTATCATTTTACTTTAAGGTACGCTGGTTTTCTCCTAGGCACAGTGCCAACAAACCAGCCTACGACGTAGCAGCATCACCATAGGATGATACTGGTGGGAGCAACCTTAGACTGGAAGTGACAGTGGACATACGGCAACGATTACTCTGAGGCACAGTCTTGGCAGTTCAGGCATGTTTATATTTCCATGCAAGGTATCCAAGTCCAACTGAAGTAAAACCATCAGAAGTACTTCGTTGTCTAGGAGCTTCAGTTACATTTCCAAAGGTTACTTAGTCATTCCAGACACCCACTCTCATGGAAAGCTTTTGAGATTTCTCACTGAAAGTTAATGTGACTTTGGCTCCTAGGTGTAAGAGATAAGCTTGACATAAGACTTAGAAACTTGAGTATGTAAGAATATGTAAAACATTTACCTGTATGCACCACATTCATCCTGAACTTAGGGGCTAACAGCAAAGTTTCAAAACCTCTGGTAATAAATCCATGTTTCAGTCAGTTTTATTGGGTCACTGAATCATTTTATTTTTATGGACGTTACTCCCTACCCTTTGCATCCTGGAAGATGCTGACAGTATTATAAAAGCATCACAAACTGTTAAGAGAATTAATAGAGTAAAACCAGTACAGATTCCACTAAGCATAAGGGTAGCGTTGACACTAGATGCTACCTGAATCTCTACCTAAGAGACTCCTCTCTGACTCATATTTCTTCTAGAGTTCACGTTAGTCTCAACATAGGGATGAAAAAAAGTGGGGGAAAAAAAAAATCTGTCAAGGGAAGAAAACAGACAGTATTTTAAAGTCAATCATCCATGGCAAGATAACCTACACATTGCTTCTAAACAGACATGAAAGAAGCTGCTGCAGGAACACTTTTGATTATCCTCCAACAGCTTGCAAGCCCATGTTACGCAGCTCCATTCAGGAAAACTTCTATGGTGGCCACAGTCTTGCAGTTCACCTGTTCAGGAAAAAGGGAGTCTTCTCCTGCACAGTGTCACTCAGTGCAATCCTCCCCAGCAATAGGGAATGCTCTGAGACAAGTGAAAATTGAATCCTCTGCAACAGAATATTTGAACATCACCTGCAACTTTCTTCTCAGATGTGGGCAATCACCCCTTCTGCTGTTCTACCTGTGCAAACAGCGTCTTTAGCTACAGGAAAGGGAGAGGTGTGTATATTTGGCCAATACTAATAAAAAGGCAACTAAGTGAGTGTTTTGGGGAAGACCTTGAACTAGCGGGGAAAAAACAACACTGAAACAGCTATTGATTTCAATGAAACTATGTCTATTAAAACCACCCTCTATCTTTGATGAATCATGCCTATACATATACATTCTAAGAAGAACAGACAATTTTCAGAGTTATCAAAACATATACGCGACACACTCTGATCCACGGAGACGTTCAGCACAGAAAAATAAACCATTTTTAAACAAAGAACTGAAACCACAACATCCTCCGCCCCATAACAATCCAGATGTAAGTTTTATCTGTATTTTTCAGATGGAGTTACAAGCTGTATCCGCCTAAACCGATGCAGAAAAAAGGGATAGAAAATTATCCCAAAACTTCAGCAGTTTCCTCTAGGTCTCAACGGAGGTTTTAATAATCCTTCAGGATATTATAAAAATAGTGTGACATACCTGTAGCTAAAAAAGAATCACTCACTCCTGACTCAACTCTATTGTCCATTTACGACCTTTTGTTACGCTGCGGGGATAATAAGTACCAAGAGGAAGAAAATATTTGCAGACAACATCCTCGTTATCGTTAGCTTAGCAGTGCAAAAGATCTTGCATGCCTTGTCAGGAAGCATGGAGAAACTCCTACAATATAACAGTAATACCTACAGCAAATGTATCAGTGTTGCTTCCAGATTCAAGGGGCTCTCTCTCCAAACCATGCTCTTAAACAATGTTCACCACCATCACCAAAAAAGAGAAAAAGTGCTAAGCTGCACAAATTTGTTTGGGGTTTGGGGTTTTTTTAATTTACTTGGTTTTTTTATTAGCTTAAAATCAAAGCTACGTTGTTTTTGAACTCTAACCTTTTGATTAGGAAAACTCATTAAGGAATAAAAAATGAATCAGATAAAATTCATAAATCTTATTCAAGAATGGCCCTGAACACCTAAATATGTCTCGTTACAAATAAAAGGAAAAATTTTACAAGATTATAAAAAGAAAAAACACTAGACTGTTCATTCAAGTTGTATTCACTCTAAGAAGTGAAATGCTAAATTACCTGGGCTGAGATGGTTAAACTGGGGGGGTGGGGGGAAGGAAAAACTAGAAAAAATAGCAAATTTCCCCCCGCTCATTAAAGGAAATTTAATTTCCAAGACACAACCCAACATCACGGTCCAGCGCTCTCATGAAATTTAGTAGTACACAGTTCTACAATGGGAAACTGCAGAGATATAGATGCTACTGTACTCTGATAGGGTACAAAAGCCTCTAGCTCTACGTACAGGCTATATACTAGGCAACGCAGAGGGCCATGTCTTCATGTATGATAAAGCTTCCAAGCTTCACTGACACGAGCTGGGAAGGGGCACTGATGTTGTAATCATACTTCAGTGGTGAGAAACTTCATTTGTGTGTTGGCTCCACATATTTTATTAAAACTATACTTTCATATATTTTATTCTGTAGTTAAATTGAAAGTCAAATTCTTCCACTGTTTGGAAAACCTAATTTTCTAACAGAATGAGTAGATTGCATATGTCTAGATTTAAGCAGCTTCCCTGTCAACATAACTCTAGAGGTCTTTGATGTTACTCAAAAAGACATATCCAACATCACGTTTTTTCACAGTAGGGCTTGGTTTCTAGGTATGATTTTAAATTGGCATCTGCTAGAAATATTTTCTGTGTTGCTTCTAAAAGGATCTGTATGTGAATTAAATTATAAATCTGCACGGACAAGTAATTATCAGTTTGCTGTAGCATCCTTCCATAATAATGACAGTACAGGAGGACTTTATTTAGGATTTCTTCAGAAAGGGAGATTGCATTTAGGTCCCTTACAACTAACAGATTCGTTAAAGCTTTTATTATGCAAGCGTTGCTACTGCAAAATGTTGAAGGTATCTCATCCTACATCAAAAAATAATTAGAATTACACAGAATCAATAGGCTAACTCATAACTTTGCACTACATGAATCATGGTTTGTTCCCCAAAATAACTTTTAATTCGAGATTAAAAAGATTTTGCCTTGTTTAGCTCAGAAAAGGAAGTTTTGAGATAAAGACATAGCCACTACATGCTCCCCAGATATATTTACCCCTAAGTAATTGGCTGCTTTATGAAGTAAAATATTTATTCCAAAATCAAATGAACACTCTTGATGTGTACTTTCCCTTACTTGCTGACCCAGTACCCCTACTTAACCATATTAATAATGAACCATTTTCAAAAAGCCAAAATGGTTAATACATTCCTCATAACCTCCTAGTCCTGGAAGCCAAAGATAGTAGTATAATGAACGTTCATGATTAATGTCAGAAAGCTGCTGCTTTGTTTCTTTACTTCTATGGGGGGAAACGGGAGAGGAGGGAGATATAGGAAAACACTGAATAAAAGTCATTGAGCCCTTTAATATTAGTTGTTTTCTTCTTTTTTAAGTATTCTTACAGAAGACCAGCCTCTGAAGCATTGGAAATAATTGACCCTTTTCACTGTTTCACAAAATGAGAAATGAACACCCAGGCTTGCAGTGCTGCCATCGTACAGCAAAGACAACCCACGTGGAAGACATAAAAAGCCTGCACATTCCCAGTTCACCTCCACATGGATGGGGAAGAACAAAACCAGACGGTGATGCAACTTTATCAACAACTGCCAGTCACTACTGTTCTGCTGTACGAAAATACATTAGCGTTCATTTGCTGAATTTGTTCATCAAAGCAAAATGCCTCTGGAAACAGAACAGCTTACAAATATAAAGAGCTGTCACATGAAGCACTTTGGCAGACCTGCCTTAAACTTGTTGCCTATTGTCATTTTTACTGTGCTTATAATTGCAATAAAAACAATACCTTGTGTTTTTCCACTTTCATTCTGAAGATGCAAATTCCTATTAAAATCCTAAATTCCCAAGAACAGCTTTTGATCGCATTTCCTGGGCCTGCCTTGTCTTAAGCATTAAAGGTCTTGCCACATTGTGCACATAGTAAATTGTATTTTTTTTTTCCATTTAGGATGCAAAATTTGTAGGTGGTTTGACAATAATCACACTTCAAATCTCAAAACCATCACCCAGAGGCTTAGCACAATAAAAAAATATTACATATTTGTGTGTGTTCATCCAAATCCACCCAAAACCATAGGTCACTGACTCCCTCCCCAAAAGGCTTTACCAAACGTAATCGCCAACGCTCCACTACGAACAATCCCATGACCTCTCTATTGACGTATTTTCACTGAAAGTAAAACTATAAGATAGCTAATCTATATCTACTGTATTCCAAATAACAGCTGAATACCACTGACCTCAGAAAACACAGATAAAGAAGTTCACAGAAAAAAAGCTGTGGAAATAATTACCCTTTAATATTATATTATTTATAGTCTTTTCTGTTTGCCACTCATTTCTCTAGTCATTTAAACATATATCTAGAACTGGTACTTGCAGACTAATCATCTAGCCCTGCTTGATTGATTCTTATTGCCCCCAGAGACAATATAATCTGCAAAATGTATGGACAAATACTCTATAAAGCCACCAATCTCATGTATGACTGGTACTACAATGATGGAGTATAAATTAATATCATTATTAAGAACTGGGTCAGGTTAGTCCAAAAGGTATTACTGAAGTCATGGAGATAAATCAGGTTATGATTAGTGAACCCATAAGTCACAAAAAAGCTGATTTAACACGTACATAGCAACTGTTTCAGCCTCGCCAAGGTGAGCTGCTGGTTTACCTTGGTGTATGCAAGTCTCTCAAAGCACCTTAGTCACACAATCATTTGTATACATTCACCAGGATGATTTTCACTGGAGTTTCACTTTCACTAAATTTGTTCCCTTCCAAAGACAGCACGACCTCCTCATATTTCTTCTTCCACATCACAAGCTCAGTCAATAGCCGAAAGATCCATATGCCCACAAGAGAGGTGAAATACGTTTAACTGCGTGCTTGCAATGGAAGTTACAGATGGCTGATTTTTTGTAATTACCTGGAAAATGTTTAGGTCAAATTTTTGTTTTGCTTTCTTGATACAACTCCATGTTTTGTGATTTATTTTTTTATCAGGACCCACAAAGAAACAATATAATTTGGCTTTTTTCTTCTTTTTGAGAAAACCCTTTTCTACACCCTTGTGAAATAGGAAGAGTCTATTAGGGATTGAGACGCAACAGACCCAAACATCCACATGGCACCTTTACAGAAAAAGTGGGATGGACCATCGCAGAGAACACAGGTCTGACACTAACTGAGAGTACAACACCCTACACACAAAAAATTAGTTTCCCTCTTAGGATAGTACAAAAATCATAATTTCAGTCCTTGCTCCCCTCAAAGACCTGTATCATATGATATATACTTAACAATATTTTACCCCCAAGTACTTGCTAAGGTTGCTGAAAGTTTAATTGCTATTTAGGCGTAAGGAGGGACTGTGCTCGATGACATATTCACAAGTCATCAATTTTAACTCTTTACATATAAGCACAAAACTTACACAGATGTCTACAAAGTGTTAACAACTCTTCCCTGATTTTTAAAACAGCATATATAGCGAAAATAAAAGAGAAGAAACAAGAGGACCTTCTTCACCCGAACTTTGTATACATTGTGTAGGTATGTGAAAGGCAGCTAAACTAGGCAGAAGCAGAAAAAAAGGAATAATACGTACACAGCAAAGAATTAACCATAACCTGGAGGCGTGGAAATACTTCCCCTACCTTCAGGACACAGTGCTGTCATCCTTGCAGCAGTAGCTGCCTCTTGGGAGGCTCGGCTCTTATACCTTGCCTTAAGCCTGGAATATTACCCAGTCTTACAGGGACGCAGGTTCCCTGCAGGGGATCGCATGGGCAGGGATCCTCATGAAGAGCTGGCAAACAGTCTGCAAGGCAAGGATGGTTGTAAAGCTGGCAACCTCATTTTCTCTTGGCAAACAAATGTCTACAAGGGACTGATCTGAACAAAATCCTTATTTGAGGTGTGAAATATCATTCATGTAAGGAAAGGAGGCTGACAGCTTGCTTTTACTCAGTAATACACAGACCATCTCTCTGCGCATCTCCTAGACCTTCTAAGCAGCCAATCAGCCAATCTCATAAAGACAGCCAAATAGCAACAACCATTTTTAAAAATACTTCAACTGAGAGGTTGCATACAATCCTTTTGAAACGAAACAGAAGATGTATTTCTAACCCACCAGAACACAGATTCATTTATACTGCCTGCCTTTCAGAGTGAATCTAGCAAAGTAAGTAGGTTCCCAGAAAACACTTCCATGCACCACTGAAAAACCCTGGCTTTGTTCACCTCGGCAGCTATCTCAGTAGCACGCGGACCCAGGCTAGCAACCCACAGCTCTCAACACACAAAAGTACTTCGAAGCTGAACTAGAAAGAGGGAGCAGGAAAAGATCACACTGTTGCTGAAACACAGAACTATGGTCTCAGCTTATAATTTTATATCCAGCTTTTCAATTAAACAAACAAATGATTAGCGAAGAGATAAGACATAAACAAAAGATTTAGGTCAAGAACTAACTTCAACTTGGATCTTGATCTGCATTTTATGTATGTTACAGTGGCACTTCCTGAACTTTTGAAGGTTAAACCAAATGTCCTGAAGACATTGTTTTAAGCCCAACTTGATATGATTTGAAACAAAATGACAAGAAACAGAACAAGCCAAGGGACCAAGCTAGACAACCAATTTTTTTACATGCCACTTCCTGCATTGCTTTTGGTTTTAACTGAAACGTGACCTGCCAGTGAATGAACAGCCAAGCGTTTATTGTCACCAGATCTGTGAAGTGACAAGTTTTTAATAAGGCTGCCTTCTGCAATAAACCTTTTTTGCAAGAAGAGATGAAAAATGTCCCTCAAAACATATTAGCTAGACTGGATTGATTTATATCACAGCACAATACAATAGCAAGTCACAAAGGATAAAACAATTATCTTAATAATGTCCACTACAATGATGAACTGGAGCAGTTTGTACCTTAGTAGGCTATTTATGTACACTTTGAGTGCATTAGGTTTCTCTCCCTACAGTCACCTCAGAAGTGCACCAACAGCTCTGTAATTCACATCACTTTGTGGTTTATTACTTGAGAGTACAGCAACTAATATTTCACTTTCTTCCTACAATTTTTAAAGCAAACATTTTTGCGTTTTTAGTAGTTGCCAGTGGAAGAATGACAGAAGGAAGAGGGTAACGTATACCGTTTTTTGTATAATATTTTGATATTTATGACAAAATAATTCTTTGTTGTTTGGTTTTTTAACCCTTCCCAGATGGGTCATTTCCAGACACAGTTATATCACATCCCCTTTTCTGTTGTCAAAAATACAATCCAAAAGTAATTCCTAGTAAACAGAGATCATGTCTGGACTCATGGCATTACTAAAACAAGGAAATGCCACGTTGTCCATTCTCCAAAAATACTGCTTACATCCAGTCTTAGCCTGGGTGGCCAAGAATCTGAAATAAGGGGAACACTGTCAAAATCCCACAGCAAAGGGCAGTTCCCAACCAAATGATTCTTCCAGCACTGATAACTGCTTAACACAGGCAGCAAAGATGATCAGTCCTTTCCATTCGAAATCACGCCTCAGCAAGAGAAGTAAGAGCAGAAATAATTGTTTCCTCTCCTGGTCAATCTGCAGCACGAAAAGAGCAGAAGATCAACAGAGAAATATACTGTGGTCCCCACGTGGATGAAAGACACACAAGAGGAACTGCTGGATCCACACAGGCTTTTGGTGGTGTTTTGTGGGGGGGTTGGTGTTTTGTGTGGGGATTTTTGGTTTGTTTGGGTTTTTGCTGTTGTTGTTTCTTAACAAAGAAAAGCATTGCTATCCAAAACCGCAAACTGGAAACAGACCTGCATACCAGTGCAGATGACGCATATGGAGCGGTTTGCAGAAATGGAGCTATTATGACAGTATAATCAGGTTACATTGAAACCACTGAATATATTTTTCAGTGGTCATTCAAGATTGCCTGTTGCAACTTCAGTTTTTCCAGTGTATCTCATTCGGCATCCAAACTGAACTGTCTTTACAGACTACAAATCAACCTCAGTGCACAGGAGTCTCATTTAGGAACACATGTAAAGTACGTTTAGTAATACAATATTTTTATCTATTTATTATGGCATCTTGTATTACCTTGACACTTCAGAAAAACAGAGTGATACGTTTTGTTTAAAATAAAGAGACATACCTTCTTTGTCATGGTTTTATGATGATTTCCACCTCTGTTTTCATTAAAATGGTATTAAACGTGTTTGGCTTTAAACAGCCTTAGAGAAATGATTAGTGCTAAAAACATTTCGATAACGATTGATCTATTTTTGTTCAGACTGACATATCAGATATGCCATTCTTTGCTGGATTCTGAAAGGACAGAAGCAGCGTTACACAATATCCACCACACCCTAGTCTTTTTGTTAATCATCCCTAATCAGCTGTTGCTTCACAAATTAAATTTTTAGTCCTTTTAGGCATGCAGTGTGATGCTAATGTGTGGCAACAGAACGTTGATTATAGACCACTGGGTAGCACTAGCAGCCCCATTAGTGGCATCCAGCTGTCCAGATTCATGCATGAGTGAGAAGGATTTAATAAGTTAAGACGAGGAGCAGTGAAATGCCTGTGACGCAAATAAGGACAATCCAGAAATAATTACTGTGAGACAAACCACCTTTTCTAGGCAGAATTAGTTCTCAGGTAAGTGACTGTAACTTCATTAATCACTAGGTGTATTGTAAACTTTTAAACTAAACTGCTTTGACACCACAGAGAAATGTAGAATATTACAGAATTCCCATAAACAATCATGAAAGTGAAACTAAATTATTTCAGAAGTGCATGAGAACACAGTTCTGACAATCGTGTGACTACTCTGATATTATTAAAAAGCATCACCATTTAAGAGCTAACAAAAGAATTGATTACTTATGCCACAAGGAATGATATTTCTTCTTGAAATATCATATTCTGAATGGAACGAAATGAGCACAGCCATTATTTGTGGATGCATCAACCTCACCACACAGTGCCAAACCAAGCACTGACCACAGTCTGCAGTTCTTGTCCCGCTCAGAAAAGCAGCCACTTATCGGGTGCAGAGTGCTGAGAAAACAGTCACACACATTCTCCGCAGAAACACTGCCTCATCTATGTCGATGACAAAGTCAAGCGTTTCAGCTAAAGGAAGTCTACAATTCTTATATTAAGGTCTCTCCAAGACAGGACAGCCAAGTTTGTTTCAATTCAACAAAACAGGACTTTGACTCCCAATGATTTAGACATCGGTATTTTCTAAAATATTTTTAATGCTTCTCTTAACCTTGTTTCTGGCAATGGTGAACAGAAAAGCAGAGTGCAAGAAACTGGGCATTCCAAGGCCTTCAGTGGTAAAAATATCCATGAACAGCTTGAGCAGAATTTGAAGGATTAACTGTTTTAAAATCATTTAATTAATACAGAAGACTGCTACTCCTTTGGGATCTGTGTGTTTTCAACTCTAGGAAGCATTACACTACCAGTGCCTCAAACTTACATTGGGAAAGTTATTTTTAGTGTCATCTTTTAAAATCAGGATCTGGAAGCTTGCACATGAAGAGTTTCTGTATTTTTCAAATGTAAGACAGTTCTGAAAGAACAGACAACATGAGCATTCAGAGTGCTGCCACTGTCCCCTAGTTGTTCATTATCAAATACCATTTCTTCATTTACTATTTTGTTCCCCTGTTACTCAGTGATAAAAGACTTTTTCAGAGGTCCATCTTCCCTTCCCTTCCCCTCCCCTCCCCACAAAAACCCCACAACTTTCCCATGCTCAATATTTTTTGCCTTCTGATCACAGCCTACAAAGATCAAAATCCCCTACCACAAGTTTCCTTCTAAATTGGAAGTACAACCCCGAAACATCATGGTAGTTCTTTAGTTCTATCTCAAATCGCTATAAATTCTAACAAGCTTAAAATAAAAGTTCTGAAGGTTAAGATTAGCCCATCAGTACTTTAAAAATTAACACAGTACCATTTTTCTTACTTTATACATCTTGGCCTAAAGTTCTTTAGGGTACAGAGCTTGGCCATGTGTTACTCTGGTATAATAAACAGTCAATGGTTCCATAAATACCAGGGCCCAGCTTCTCAGCTGATGCAAATTGACTCAAATAGAGCTAAGCAGACTGACACTAGCTGAGGAAACAGCTCTGTATATCTAACTATACACACAGAAAAAAGTCACTAAGAGCTCTATCTCAGTTCAGCCTATTTTACGTAATTAACTGTACAATAAAATGTTCTATGATCAAATAGCTGAGTTCCTTTGAAGTACTCACTTTCCATTTCCTTCAATACACACATCCAAGAATGTATACGTCCATGAACATTTGAAACTACCAGGACTAGAGGCTGCCGTTTTCTATTTCGTGCCTAATCCCAGCTTCTCTGGAGAGAAAAGCAAAATCTCCAGCTGGGTGCTACGACTGCAGAAACAGACTCTTTAAATACATAATGTTCATCCGTACAACCAGAGTCACGCCAGTTGTGATAGGGACCAAAGCCACATTCTCCATTTCAGTCTTCACAGGCCAGACTAGTGCAAAGGCTGAAAAGCTCTCAGACATGAACAAAATGGTCTGGATTTGAATCGGTGACCTGGAGGTGAAAGGCTGGCTACGTAACCACCCCAGCTTCACTCTGGCTCTCTTCTTTAGACCTCACTCTTAAAACAAAGATGCATTCATTTTAAGCTCTGTTAACTTTGGGGGGGGGGGAAGACTGTAATTAGCATGCCTCAGTTACATATACGGTTCATTTCTTAAACTCCTTGTCAATTCATTACTCCAATTTTTGACAAAGCAGCCTGGATTAAATCTGTAAGTAAACGGATTTATGTCGTTTAGTGACTCAGATTTTAAAACACTATGAAGGCTCAGTGCATTGCCCTACTCTTACAGGAGCTTATGCGCTATTCCCACAGACAAAATGTATTAAGTTGATTACATCATTATTTTCTAAATAAAAATTCTCTACATATTTTAGTAAGTTGCCTCTTAGAACCACAGTACACAGAGTCTAAGAACTGGTAAGTTAAAATAACTTCTCTTTGGTTATCTCTGCTTTATTTCTCTCTAGAAGCCTTTAAGCCACTCACAGCAGTCCCTGACAGAATGTGCTGGAATACAATAATATGTCAATTAACTACAGTCAACCAGCTGCTAATACTATTTCTCCAAAATGTCTTCATTATTAATGGAAGGCACTGTGGTGTGGCAACATGCTAGAAGACTAACTGAAAAAGAAATTATGACCCAGTTCCATGAATAATTATATTGCATTTCCTAACATTTTCCTGCCATGTTAATTAGTACAGTTGTGGTTTTAAGTTCACAGATACAATTTGACCTCTTTTAGCAACAGCCCACAGAGGCCACCCAGCCAGCAAAACCCTATGCTTGTCATATATTTTCATTTGATGAAGCTTTATATATTATACACCATCTATATGGCTTTGCATTCATAGATATTTTCAGTAACCACTGAACATTTATTCAAAACCACTTTCTAGAGCATTTAGAAGAAAACAATCTGGAATAAAGGTAACAGCTCTAAATGACTGTGTATATAATCACTCGCACAGGTGCTAATTAATCTAGTCAAAAACTGGGACGTGACGGCTCTGGAGACTGTTATAAAATATAGAGCCTTTTTTGCTTGTACATCATTGGGTCAAACACAGCCCAGGTGATGCATGTCTGAAAGCAGATAGCAGCTGGGGCTGCTTGGTGGCTTGTGTGAAATGCACCAATTGTCTCGAACCAGTTCCAAAGCAACACGCGTCATCAACACAAAAAAAATGCTGCAGGAGCTGGCACAAATTGACACCCTTGTTGGCAGCCTCAGCGGTGGTGCCAAAGGCTGAAGAGGGTTTGTGATTGCTCTGTTCTTTTGCTCACAGACGTCATTTCTGATAATGCTGACATCTCAGCACATCCACAGCCCAACACCCTTCAAACCCTTCCTCTTCACATCCTGCTGGGCAGTGTCACTGCCTTGGGTGGCAAAATCAGTAAATTACCAAAATACCTTAGCTGGCACATATAGGCTATTTCTAGAGATACACTGTAATTATGTTTTAATCTCATTACTTTTCTAAACAAATATAAGTTTGAGCAGTAATGCAGTGCATAATAGACAACAATACATCATTAAAACAGAGGACTGCTGCGTTATAGTTCAGAGATAGTAAATGGTTTCATAGCATTTCATGTCCAATTTTGTTTTAAATAACAACTGTCTGTGCATGCTTCTCTGTGTCCCTCCAGAAGAAAAAAAATCTAATCTAAAGCTAATACAGAAATCTAAAGCTAATACAGAAAAAAATAGTACCCCCTTCCTCTTTTCCAAAAGGAATTCTTCAACTATTCAGTCAATTCAAATCTAAAAATAACTGGGAAAAAAATACTTGGAAAGAAAAAAGAATGCCTTCCTAATTGCACATTAATTGCTATACCCAATTGTAACTTTCTTTTGCACTAGCAAGTAACATCATTTGTGCCATTATAAGGCTCTCGAAAATCCTGCCAACAGAGAATGTGCGTGTCAAATAATTGATTCAACCTGCCACTTCCCACAGGGTCAATAAGGAGCAGCTGGACTTGAAATCCCTACCTAAAAACAACAGCTGCAACACACAAGATAGACTCAGAGCAGAGGTACAGTCTTTGTTTCTTCTCTCCTGCTCCAAAGCACTTAGTTAAATGCCCAGGCAATAGAGCAGAATACAAAGAGACAAGTTCACCACTCATGCAGGGGGCAGAACAGGGATGACAAAGGGAAAAATTGCAAAGTGAAAGAAGGTAAAAATGAGGGGAGAGCAAGACGTACTGAACCTGCCAGATCTCTGTATCAAGAGTTCATTTTTACATTATGCAACTGCTCCGGATATGTAGGACATCCAAAATCAACTTTTTCCACCAGCAAGCTTCAGAAAACCCAGTAGCTAACACTGCACTTTCAAGGTCTATGGCAGCTTTCCCTTTCAACTAGGCTATCCGGGAACTAAGAAACCAGATCAAATAGCTCCTCAGCACTTCCCTCTAAAGTTCCCGCAATACTCTAGGTAAAAGGCAGAGTCAGCCTACCTTGCTCCTCTCTACTCCCAGTCCTGACCAAAGGGAAAGGCATACACACTCTTTATGGCTATCCACGGCTTGACATCTGCCCTCTTTTGCCAGACCACATCATCACCACATTTGCTCATCCGACCACAGCAGGATCCCTTTTTCCCCACATACAAAACATAAAAGGTAATCACAAATTGTCAATAAAGACAGGTTACTGACCGTTTACATGGAAATCCCAGTACCTTGAGCAATTTGACATTGAAGCAATATTTATACTTTTTCTTATCTGCCCGTAAAGAATTCTTTATTTTCTTAATAGTCTCTGAAAGATCAGTTACTTATTTCCCTCTCAGCTTCTGCTATTTGGAGGCATCATACAAGCTAGATTTATTTTTGTAATACTGTAACTATAAATTGCTGTGATGGGATTCTCCCTCAAATACATCTCTGTCTCAAAGTGAGCATTGCAGAATCTGAAACACTATGCTTACAACAAAACAAGCGCTAGTAAATATACAACTATATTTTCTGTAAATACTTGTATGTTCAACGTGGGAGCAAATTCAGCCTTTTCATGTACACCCTGTAACAAACATTAACACTGCCATCATTACAGATACTAAATACCCGCCGTTCCTCATTAGCAACTGTGATGCAAAAATTCTTTCACTGCAAAAATGCTCTCTCTGATGAAATTTAAGAGAGCTTTGAGGACTAGTGTTAGTCTATGGAAGTCTTACCCTCTGGATTTACACTCAGAGCTTTGAATTACAAGTGTCTTTGATCATCTGTTGATATTGCAGTTTCTTATATATGTTAAGTCCACCTTGGTAATAGGAGCTGCAGTACCAACAGCATCCCAGGCACTTTCCAAATTCCCATGAAGACTCAGACCCCATCCTGAGGGCCATACACACACAATCCACCTGTAGTTACAATGAAATTTTATTCTTATATGCCCCATAAAAATCACCCTGGAAAAAAATGCCTAGGGTATTCTACAAATATAAATATGAATATTAATTAAATATTGCACTTAGGCTACATAAAGCTGTGTGAACACTCATATAATCCAACAAAAAAAATCAAGGGCGGTTGTGCCTCAAATGTCCAAAGGGAAATCTATTTGCTTTGTAAATATTAATGAACTTAATATGATGTCTGTAGGGAGAGATTTTAACAGGGAACACAGAGCAATGAGGCAACAGAGTCACAGTGAAAGCCAGTAGGACTTAGGCATGTCATTTTTATTGGGCCTTCTGAAACATTTCCCCATCATGAGGTTATCATCATACAGATCGTATATTATTAGTATGCAGTCCCAAAGGAAGATGCTTGTTTAAAAGTCTGCAGGGAAGAGGTTATCATCTGACAGGTATCAAGATTAAATTCAGGGGATTCAAAGTGCTATGTGATATGTTTCTTTCATATTAGGGCAAGGTTCATGCATTCACCACTTCAAAACAGTAAGCAGCAGTGCAAGTTCAAAGACTTTTTACACATGTGATAAAGACATTTGACACATGCTCTTGCAAAACAAGGTTAAAGTAAAAAGAATTAATTAAATTAATCAAATATGCTGTATTTTAGCAATAAAACAACAGTTATAAATTAATATCTCAACTAAAGGATAAGACTATGAATATGCAAATAGAAGACTAAGGCTTTTTAACCTTTTGGCTTACAAAACCCAAAGGGACTTTAAATGAAAGGTGAGATTTCCAGCAGAAGAGGATGAAAGTCGCATATAAAACCCTTTCCCCCTACCTGAGAACACGTAGCTGGATTGAGGCTTAAAAACACAGTCCCTGGCAAGTGTGCAGAAAAGCTGGATGGAAGAGTGCAGAAAAGAATATGGAACCTGAAAATCCCTTCCTTGTACCTCATTCAAATCCAGGACATTTGGAGACAGGCTCGTGGAAGACCCTAGTTTCTTGCAAGGGGGAGAAATCAGAAAAACACTTATCCCCCTGGGTTTATTGTGCATTGATCATGTGGGTGAACATGTAGGAACTGGTTCTTGGGATTTTATTTCAGACTGCAGTACTAAAGAGTATTAGCATGTGGTCTGTTCAGTCTAATAGCAAAGAGAAGACAAATATACTGGCTCAGAAAAGTTCAATACTTCTGGTTCTGAAGAGTACCCCAAATTCAGTTCTGTTAATATAAAAATGCACTCCTGAACAAGGATGAAGACAGACAGAAAAGCAGAGAGACATGGGCAACAGCAACCTGTTTATTTATAAGGCATAATTGCAAGTCAAATCTATGCTCTGTGCCATAGTGACTTTTAGTTCAACTATAAAATGATGCTGCTTTTAGACCTACTTAATTCTGCTTTAACCCTCAGTCAGTATTTGTCTTCTTAACCACTGATCGTTTTGCAGTTATTTTACTAGTCCCTAAGTACATTCTTTTTTTTTTTAATGTAGAAAAAGAAAATAAGACTGCAATAAATTAATCCAATTCAGATTTAGTAGTTGTAAACAGCCTATGCTAGTAAAAATTAACCTTCGCTCTGTTATCTCATGAGAGATCACGTTAGGAGCAAGGTGAGAACCTGAACAAGTCTTTTTGTAGCCTTTGCTCAAAAACTCTTCTCAGGAAGCACTGTTTATTCCTACTGAAGTAAAGAATTTTATAGCTCATCTAATTTATTCTCCATTTTTTCATTAATCCCAAAAAAAGAAAGTGTGACACAACCTGTCCTGAAGTCTAAGTAGGAAGGCGACGCACACCATTAAACTGTGCTAGCGTTTGAATTTAAGCAGTCGTTCTGTATTAATTATCAGGTATTTTATCTTGGAAGCCCGTCAGTCATTCCCATGTTTCCACAGGTCCCTACTGTCAATGCTCCCCCACATCCACAGGGCTCTTCTCATCTGTTCTGTTATTTCATATTTAATAGGCAGACCCGTTTTTCACCTTCCCAGGAATACAGTGTGATACAGAACCTATGAAGTATGTGACCAATATAATCTAACCTATTAAATGTCAGAATCGTATATCTCACACTATATGTCAAGATGCTATAGTCTAGCAACAATAAACTCATTTTGTTCCTCATAGGGAATGCACTCCGGCTCTAAGAATCCACGCGGGTTTCATTCTGTATAGATTTGATTGTGATCTACTGTTGATGGCTAACATGCTCGGAGATGATGGTGGGAACTGGACAGATAAAATCTCAGATGGGAAGACAACATAAAACTTAACAAAATATCTCCTTTTTCGTTAGCTAGCTTGTACCAGTTTGGTTCCTTGTAGAGTGATCCAATGCTTGCTCCAGTGTGAGACTTGCCTAATTGTAGCTTTATATTTTATTATTATTTCATCCTCACAGGCCATACTGGACATTCTGCTTTGGGGAAAATTGTAGGCAACAGACCTGAATTTAAATCGAACAGAAGCAGCAGCTTTCCAGAAGCAAACCAGCTATGTGAATTTATTTGAAACAGAACACCAAAAAGCAGACATCGTACGCTCTGCAGGATGCCAGAAAAGCGCCAGCAAAACAAAGTATGTGCTCTTGGCTCGTGTGGAAGGGGTGCTGCCCATGCCAGCGGAGTGGCTTCACTTAGCACCGCATTGTGTGCTGCGGCTGGCCACGCAGCACAGCCATCAGCTGGTAACCGTCCGCCCCAACCACACGTGCTTCCAGCACATGCTGGGCTGCACAGCTAAAGCACTGCCAGGGCACTCGCAGAGGCCCAGGACACATGGACAGACGTTTCTTGTCTGCAAAGACTGACAAACGTGTCACCTGAGAGTCAGTTCAGAGAACTGAAAACTCTGTGGTTGAAGGAAACCCACTCCGCACAGCGTGGCTGTGGAGCAAGGGGCTGGGCATTGGGCTCCCTGTCCTGAGGCCAAGCCAAAGGGACCCTCCCCTGGTTTCTACCAGCACCCTAATGAAGTCTGGGTGGCTGAAATGGCATCAGGGCCAGACTTCATCTGGCCACCTGGTTTATATGCTGCTGGCGGCTGCCTGGCCATACCCATCCTCGGCAGACAGCTTCGACTGCGAGTCTCCCAAAACTCCGTCTTCATGATGGGAGCCTCCTTGCAAACTTCCACAAAGCCAAAGGCAGACCTTCTTCTTCTTCTCACCCCATCTCAGCTCAATTCCTGCTAAGATCCAGCTGTAAGCCACAAATACAGTTCAGTCGGACATGAATGTATAACAAAACATAAATCACAGATTTATTAATATGAAGAGCTCAGAAGCGAAACAAAGATTGTAACAGCAATTCCTCTTTCACTCATTAAGTATTTTATCCATGTACCTCACTAGAGCTACGTGGATGGCTATTCCTCATTTAATTGTCTCTTTATTCTTATGTACCCACAAGGTGAGGAGCACAAGGCATTTAAAGAAAAGCGTGTCCAGAAAGAAGGGCAACAACAATAACGGAATCTTTCCAAAATGAAGGCTGGAGCTCTTCTGCATTGGGCTGATTCCACAAGCCAGTTGAAATTATTGTGATTTCTGTCTGAAAACCAGTACTGAAATACAGGGATGTTATCATGATCTCTTTTGTCATGCAAGAAGTAACAGGAAAGGAAAGAAAAAAAAAATGTAATTTTGTTTCTATTTATTTTTAAGGTCTTTTCACGCAGCTCTCCACAGTACCCAGGCCCCTCCAAATGTACAGAAATCAGGAGGGGAAAAAAACCAAATCACAGAAACAAGACAAAATCTCAACTCTGAACTAGTAACAATTTTCTTAACATAGCTACATGCCTGTACAATGTTCAAGCTATTCAGGTTCCTGCTATCATAACTGCCATCAAATTGTAAGGATAAAAAGAATAAATGCTTTGACAAAATTCAATTATTAGATAGTTAGCTACTGTAAACACAAAAGAACCCATGCAGAGACCTGTCTTGTATTAGTGACACTCATTAGCTGTAATGGAATTACAGGAGTCATTATTTATGCAGTACACTAATTGTATATAAATCTTTACAAAGATGTATTCACTGAAAACATCTACACTATGCATAGAAGTGTATTTCCTTGTATCTTCAACAAATTTGAGGGGGAAAAGGTGACAGGAAAACGTGTTACCAACTCCCTCCCCTCCCCTCTTTTATTTGGGTCACAAGCGACTAACTTGGATGTTGGTCACATGGGACATCGGTCACGTGGGACATTCACAGCAATCACGGGCTCTAACATTTTTTACCAAGAGGGATGCCTTCCTGCCTTGATCTCTCACTAGCTGTATCAAAACCAAAAAAAATTCTGAGGTTTAATAAACAAAGTATCATGCGTAACGAATATGGCCTTTGTCTGCTGCGCTTTATCAGCCTCCTACCTGAATGGCAGTCTGAAGAACATATAAGGAAGCATCGCTGCCTTGGCAGCTTACTTATCATTTCAGAAAATGACTTGTCTGTTGGGACGGTAGTTAGGTTTGGGCTTTGGGGACAGCACTGAATCTCTTTGAGCCCAGTAAGAGAGCAGCTACACGGAGCAAGTAAATCATTTTAATTTTGTACAAGTTGAAAAGCATTTTTTCCTCAACTTCAGCTAGATGACAGTGGCATGATGGCTGATTTTCATTTCAATCAGAGCAGCATATGATTACCGCCTAATTAGAATGTAGAAATAGAAAGGAGATCATTTTTTAACCTACCCAAGAGAACGGTGCTGGGGGAGGGGAGGGGATTATGTTAATCAAATGATACTGGCATATAAGAGCTACCAAAATAGCCGCCTGAATTTTTATTGGCACCCTTACTGTCCTTGAGGATCTGTCAGTGGCCTCAATTGAAACCTGTGTTTCAGAGCTTTATTTATGAGCAATAAACATACTTGAAAATAAATACATGTCACTGCAGTCCCAAACTTGTCATAGAAAATATCACCTTAGGTGTAAATACATTTTTTTTTTTTCAAAATTACGTATAGTTTTGTTGACAACTGTAAAACTGTAAGCATAAAAACTACCCAAGCAAACTCAAAAGTCATACTATCTAGGGGGAGCTGTTTGCATTAGTTATTTTTTTTTTTTAAATATATATTTGATTTCAATTAAATATTGTCAGCCAGCTACTCCACTCCTTTTTGGAATAAACATAGAAACTTAATTGCTCGGCCTAGGGGAATATAACTGAGGTTACATTAAAGGAAACTGCATCAGACAACGTTTTCCAAGACACACTGTCTCCATATCCATCCTTCTATAAAGACAAGACCTCATCTCAAGATGCCACTTTGTTTAATTGTCTCTAAGGACTAAAGAGCCAAAATTAGGTTGCCAAGACCACCAAAGGGAGGGGGGGAAAGAGCAAGTTTTTTTTTTTTTAAAAAGGCAGTCTGCAGAAATAATGAAATTGGGTTGCCCTGATGTTTTCAGAGGTAAAAGCAGTATTTTGTTAGCTGCCTGACCCAATTTTGAAAGGCGAGATAAGAGAAACGTTCCTACCCTGCTGTCTTACCCCTCCTAGGTATATGCCTACATAACGTAACACTGCACAGCATAGATACTTCCAGACTAACGTGGTACCCAAATGGATACCATAGGGTGCCATGCTTACCTGCAGAGTGCTGCACATAACACAAAGTTGTGATGTTAGTTTTCCCCCAAATAAAGCTCTAGTGCTTTTAAAAGCTTGCTGAGACACACCTGTACTACCCTGCCTTGTGCAATAGAGAACAGATGGCAAGACCCTTTGCTCTGTCCTCCCATGCAGTGGCTGTCCAGGAGGACCATCTACTGCTTTCCAAACTAGGCACCATTTTAGGTGCTTGGGATGTCCTGCCTGGCACACAGATATCCCTCTGGAGGCCAACGGCTCTCCTGGGGGTCCTGTGCCATATCTGCCAGCCCACGCAACGCAGCAGTCATGTTCTCCCTCGAGCACGTAAGAGTAGTGTTCTTTTTATTACAGCAACTCTTTTGAGCTGAGATGCCTGTAGCAGGCTTAGGCCTGTGTGGCCAATACACAGTGCAGCTGGTTTAAGTCCTGCTGACACTGTCAGCTGTGTCTTACTCTTGAGGAAGCTGCTCCCTCACCGCACTACTCTGGCCCTTCCTTACCAGGAGGAGACACCTGCTGTAACATCAGGGCAACAAGCTCTGTGAGGACAAGGAAAACAGCATAATCCCTGAAGTTCTGCCTTCTCATCACAGCCCTTCCCCCTTCCTCGAATTCCTACACACCCTCCGCACCCTTAGAAATTCAATTGCTCAGGCAGCTTTTGTTAGCAGGATAAAAGTCCCTCCAGTCACATCCATGGTCCCCACTGCAGGGAGCATTTCCTCTGCTCTCATACGCCCACAGCTCCTGACGGCCAGGCAAGGCCAGCCTAACCCCTGCGCGCCACCAAGGCGCAAATGCATATAGGAATCAGCGCACAGGAAAGAGAATTCCGCTTAAACTATCTCAGAAGTGGAAAATGTCATTGTGATTTGGATGAAACACAGTACAAAATGAAGCACAGGTGCAGGGCACCCGTGTTGTGGTGTGCCTAACTTGACAAACCCGGTGTTTCCTCCTGAAAATTTTTTGTAATGAGAAATATAGCAAGTGTGATCCTGTCACCCCACTGTAAACAGAGTTCCACTAATTACAGCTGTACCAGGATTTGCTCATCCTGTTTTGCTGGAAATGTACATTTAGTTATTATTTTTTTTTTTAGCAGTAGGATGATGCGTGACTACTTGCTAAAACATGGGGACCTAAATATCACACACTTCTGGCAAAATAAGAAAAAAAAAAAATCTCTCTTCGGTAGTAATTCTAATGAAAAGGAATCAGGAATGTGTTGATTTATTTCCCATCTATGTGCTTTTAATCTGCATCAGTTATTTCAATGGAACATATATTGCAATCGCACTTTCCTGGTTGTTGTTCTGCTGGGGTGAGTAATAAATGTTGTGAGATATTGTGCAAGAGAAAGAACAATACTTTGAACTAAATGTGCTGTTAAATTAAAATCTTTTCTTGAGCAGTGAAAAAGTCCTGAGGCTTTTCATGTCAATGACATAAGGTAAGGCAACCACTGAGCATTTTTTATTTTTCACCCTTCTGAGAAACATAGGATGGTATGAAGTAAAAGCAAATAACCATTTCTAACATTGCAAATCTTCAAAGATACCCGACTGAAAAAACCAAACATAACCTTCTCCCCACCGCCCCCCAAAATATAGGGGTGCAGTATTTAAAGGTGTCACAACTCTTTTGCGATACCATTATGGGAAATCAGGTGTCAATATCTCAAACCTTGCCAAATTGTCCCCGAAAGAAACATTCTGAACTGTTCAATGAGCTTAATGTGCATTCTTAAATGAATCCCAGTATATGATTTCCTAAAGGATGGGATCCAATTCTATTCTGTCCTCTGAAGAATTCTATTAAACCTTTAGTGCACTTTGTGAAATGTGAAAATGCAGTTTGCTGAAGAGATAGCCTAGGTGGTCTGCAGTAAATTAACCCAGTACTGCTGACTGTGGCCATTCTTGTGAGTTTGCTCCAAGGGATTTCTACGTTTACGGTGTAACACCATTTACCAGCTTCTAAACTAGATTTGCCCTCTGGCTTTCAGTCAGCAGACCTTGGTGTAAAACATGGCCCGAAATTAGTTTGACTGAGTTGCATTTCAAGACCAGAACAATTCTGTGTTACATACAACTAAGTCTAAACCATTACTTACAATAACGTTGTTTTTCCCTAGTGGACTTTATGTAGTTATGTTTTAGGCTGCTAGACTATGATGGCTGCTGCCCTGCCTAGCTGGTATTCCCTGTTCAGTAAATTACAATAGAACTCTCTCCGTGTTGCTTTGTAACAATTAACCTCAGAAAGCAGCTAACTCCATTTGCATGGTAATGAGACATTCATCTGAGCAACATCGGAGTTAAGCATGCTAATAAGTTTTTATGCAAACACCTGAGGGGTCAAGCACAACAATGGACTTGGATAAGAAAACCCTTTTATTAAATGCAAATCACTTTTCTTGTAAATACTATGACAGAGAACTTCATGTGACTCTAACGGTTTGCAAGAATGGAGTCATTTAGGTTGTATTTTCAGGCCCCAAGGCTGACTAAGGAATATAGCCACTGATTTATATATATTTTGAATTAATATCAGTGTGGATAAAATCTTCATTACAGCATCAAAGAAGAGAAGTACTACAGGAAGGTAGAGAGGAGGAAAACAACAATGTTGCCTTTCACAAATTTGTCACAGTTTCTTGGGATGCAGGAAGGCAGATAAGACACTGCTGCTGTAGAGCACAACAGAAGACTTAACAACTTTTTTAAGTTTCCATCTTATTCACCTATCTGTTTTTGCCAGGTGTATTGTTCTGTAGGCAAATTTCCTAGTGAGCTGGCTATCATTTTGGTCTCTATCTTGCACTAAAACTTCTCGAATTCATTCAATCAATTCACATTCTACACTCAAAGAGTTTGAGATTTTTAGGACAACCAGCACCAAACATTACCAAGGGGATAACTAGCTGCCAAACGTCTTTGGGACTAAAGGAGCAGAACCTTTTCAAAGGCAAGGCAGGTTGCACAAGAAGGAATGAAGGAAAGAAGCTGCCTTTGATACATTTAACTCTGGCAGAGCCAAGTGCGGTAACCTCTTTTGCTCAGGAGGGGCTGTTAGCAGGACACACTGACTACATTTCGACAGCGCAGCCAGTGTCAGGGGAGTGGTTCTGGTTAGCGATAACAGGAGTGAAACACGGGCAGCCCTCTGAAAAGCTGGCCGCGTGGCAAATCGTTAGAGGTTTTGCTCCCAGACTAGAACATGTGAATTTAAATATCCAGTGGGTGTAGTGGGAGTTGCTCTACCTTTATGACAGAAGGTTATAGAAAGGACTATATAATACGGTTTTCTGCAATAAGAGGAGACTATATTGTTGAAACACAGAAAGCCCCTTTCATTTCTGTTGCTGTATGGTAAGCTACTTTTTGGAAAAGTTTGGGTGATGTATAATATTACTATGCAAAGCCTAAAATGGAATCAGAGGGAGTAAAGTGTACAGAACATAAAACGGATCAAACTGACACCTATCATAGAGCTACATCAGTTCATTTAAAAAAGGTGAACTACACTCACCTTGCTATATGCATTAAACAACTGACACAACAACAGTATCCTTTGCAAAGACACCCTTTCACTGTGTAAGTTACTTCTACTTTCAACAGAGTTATTGAGTATTTTTATTTTGCTGCTGACCAATTTATGACATGTAGAACTGCTAGTATGCCATAGTCTAAAGTCCAAGCCAGTAGATTGCAGAAAAACCTTATGGGAAAACGTTGTACAAGAAACTACAAAGCTATGAATAGCTGGACCCTCAAAATGTATCTTGACTAAAATCTAGTACTCCCTTTGAAAATGAACAAAAGCTCTTGGGATTAGCTCTAAATTGTGATAGTAACTGATATGTAATAATTGCATCAAATGCATTCCATGTACATCTTCAAGTGCATCAAACAGCATGAGCTCTCAATTTGGTGAGTTTGGGATTCAGGGTGTTAGGAAACATTTAGTATAAAAGCTAGCAGCTACACTAGTCCAAATTCAGAAAACAGCAGTGACATAAGCTCAGTAAAATAATTTTTAACAACTATTTTGTAGTCAGGAAAGCCTGGGCTCCCTTCACTGTCCAAACGTTGTAAACTACAGCTACTTATTTAAGAAGAGTTCAGATTAAATTGGAGTTTGTGGGGAGGAAGACAGAAGGTTTAGAGTTAGGCAGCTAAGGATTAGAAGGGAATACGTTACAGAGAGTACGTAAGGCCAAATCATGCATATTCAGTGTTCATAGTTTACAGTAACCTGTTTGGACCATAAATACAGTAATATTTTGCAGACACGGGTCAAAACACATAAAAAATTATAACTCAGGTAAGGGTCATGAATGTATATGGCAAACACTGTCACTTCAATCACTGTCTACTATGAACCTTAAGTCCTCTTCCGAAACAGACCTGGAGGCTTTCAGATGACAAGTGGAGGAACTCACTTGGAGTCTATGGAGGCAACCAGAAAAATGCATAAGCAACACACTAACTAAAAGAAAGATGGAAAGGTGACACACAGGGCACATGGGAGTTTTCAGACCAGAAGAAGGTGAAAAAAGGGAAGACTCAAAGTGTACTGAATGTTGTCTTACAGCTGAGAAGCAATGGCTGAACCACAGAGCAAAATACTTCAGAAAATAGTTTTTATTGAGAAAACTTCTACACTTTTGATAGGCAGGCTACCAAATGAAGTCAGGTTTCCTGTAATACCACTGTAATTAAGGGGCGTGTATACAATACATGCCCATCTTTTGAGGGACAAAAGCTTACTTCTGGAGCCAAAAATTATTTTAAATTTTTTTAAATTATGTGGTAAAAATGCAATTAAGAGAAATCATAAAATGGCAAAGCAGCGCAAATGTAGGAGTTCTAGCTTTTACACTTAAGGGTTAAAATTACACATTAACAGACCAGACTGACAAAAATATATGTCTAGAGCTAGGCTGATAAGCTAACACCTAGGCACCATAGTGTTAACAAAGACTACCCATCCAAAACTCCTGCTTCACCTCTAAGTCACAGGAAGCTACCAAGAGCTCAGTGCTACAAAGAACCAGTGTCCAAACACATACCCACTCATGAGTGGAAATCAGATTTGGAAACTTCAATCTACCATTCCCATCTCCGAGTATTTTCTTTCAATTCCAAGTTGTTAAAAAACCCAAAAAAACCACAAACACCCGCCAAATTCATACTCTCATGTATCACATTCTCTTGATAAAAAGGCCCCCTGAATATATTGCTGGAGGAAAAATACTACTAATTATGTCCCTGTATCCAGTGCTTCTCCACTGGATGCTTTGTTAAATATTTTCAGACAAAAATACTGAACAACTCTAGCTGTCTGAAATCTGCTGGCTGTCATCTTGAGGAAACAGTCATATCTTCAGTTTAAGACATCATGATTATTTTATTTGTTCTGTCATTTCTATGTTGCATTTCTCCAGTTCAACACTAGGAACTATCAGCCTGCTAAGAACTCAAACCAGGAAAGATAAAAACTAGAAAGAGGAGATATGGAGATAGTTCTGTTGAAAGCGGTTTTTTTGTCTTGTAAAAGTAATCACCATCGTGTTGCCACTGGAAGATGACCAGTCTTGTCAAAAAGGCACAGTTGTATCACATATTTAATGAGTGTTCTTGGGAAAATGAACACTTAATTGTAAGCAAACCAAAAATTAATGAAAATAGAAAATACTATCACACAGCTCTTTATTGTAAAGCGACCCCTGGAACACCACTGACCTTTGGTGGCTCTTTCCACTGACAACTATTATATACACTTCCTTTCCAAGAATCTCTTCATTATTACATGAAAACTCTGACGCTCAGAAACAGACTAAGAAGAGAATAGTCTTTTACTTTGCCAGGAAAGATTAAAATGCACAGGAAATGCACAGTACGGTTTCAAACAAAGGCACTTCCCTTCAACTCCAGTGTAGCTTTTAAATATAACAATCTTCCTCTGGCTATATTGTCCTGACCTGTTTTCATTGGTCTTAGACAAAATAATAAAAGACTCCAAAGCTCAAGTCTATGTTTACTCTTCACTGTTTTGGACTCAAAGACTATAACCTTGAAGAGAAATTTGGGAAATTTATGTTTTATTACATACCTCATTATGATTCTTGCTCAACCATTCCTTAATAGTGTTAAGGGCAATGACAGCAGCAGGCTCATTTGGAAAACCTAAAGACAGAAGAAATGAGAGATAAATAAAAAGCACACGTTTTTCTACACATACCCAGTTTTTTATTTTCTCATATTTCCCTACCTCTCATCCTCCCCCCCATTTTTTGGACTATTTATGGATTACAAGTGGTAAACTCCCTTCTTCACAGATTTGTATAAAGGGTTTAGGTAACATCAATTACTTTTTTCTCCCCAGATAAACAAATTGAAAATAGACCAGTCATGTTTTATTGGATTGTTTTTGGTTTTTTTTTTTTGTTTGTTTTTTTTGTTTGTTTGTTTTTTTTTTTTAAACTCTAGCTAGGAAAGCTCCACAGCTCAAGAGAAGTAGGAACAATAGAGCGCTATAAGTGCGTCATACTAGGCAGGCAACAATCTAACACATACATCACAGTAACAAATATTAGGCTTACATTTCATGGCATGAAAGAAAAATTCAGACGTTTCTTAAAGCATAAGAGCTTTCTTAAGGCTTTCCTTCTTTAATCCATCTGTCAGCAAAACTATACAACACTATGATCCCAATGCCATAGGCCTTATAAGGATGGAAATTTTTGAGTTAGAAATCTCTTAATTTATGACCTAAAACATAACGAACAACTTTGGAAATTAAAGAATTCATGAAGCATAAGCATATGAATTTAAGGCCTGATGCTGCATGATATACTAGCAATAATAACTCCCCCCAGCACTAAACAATACCAGAAATCTTTCCAGGGATACAGACTTTTTGCTTTGATGGTCTCTATCTATCAAGTCTAAAGATGCTTTCATTACTTAGGCAGCCTTAATTTAATTTTCCTTTAAATTCCTAACTTGAGGGCAGCAAATCACTTTTGTGAGGATTTAAAAATAAAAACCCATAAGCTGCATGAATAGCTCTCAGTAGGTTAGATTAATAGAAGTCTTTGAAGAGGTGGAGCTGCAGGCACAGTGTACAAGCAAGCAACGGGGCTAGACAAAAAGTGTCATGAAATTTGGCATACAGCAGCATACATATAGCCTTTCTTACATCATACATCACCCTAGGACCATAAACTGAAATGCAGACACTGCAAAAATTAGTAGATACGTCCAGCTTTTTGACCTAACACATTATCCTCCAAACTCGTATCTCCTTTAACCCTTTTTCAGAACTTGCACACTGCTAGATTAAAAAAAAAAAAAAGGAACAAAATCCCTCCACCCTCTTTGAGCCACATCCCCAAAATATTACTCCCTGTAACTGGACTTCACAAGGATTTTAGTATGCATGCTGCTGGACGTTTCGAAGTGACAGATGACAACTATCCAGCAAGAGTAGCAAGTAAAGTCAATGTTTGGGTAATACTGACGTTTAGCACGTGCTTCTTTTGCATGCGTGTTTCTCAGTAAAGCATATTTTTAATTTCTTAAAAATCTTTTCTCCAGGTCCAAGATAGAAAATTAGCTAAGATCCTACAAGTGTTACTGTGGATACTTCCACTGCTGCTGGGAAAATATATTCTTATGACATTTAATAATGCTGCTGATATCATCAAGGCATATGTCTTATGACACAAACTAATGAACATGAACAGAACCCAAAGCAGGGACTTCCAACAACCTCATTTTCATCGTACAAAAGAACAGACCTCTAAGCAGACCAGCTGCTCAAATTAGTAATATCCTCTCTAACAAACCAGGACTTTGTAACATAGAAATTCTGTACCCTGAGTATGGTGTATCTGCCCGGAAACAACGAACACCATGCAGAGGGAGAAATGCTTATTTCAGATGACTGATATACCATTGTTTATGTGCTGAATGGTTTATTTTCAGAGCAATTCTGTCTCCAGCAAGATTCACTTTTCAGGCTTGTTTTTGACTCCTTTGCAGCAGGGTCTTTGCCCAAAACTGTGATAAAGCACTGGCAATTTTAAAGAATCATAAATCTCTCCTTAAATTGTACATTATTTAGAAAACCGCTGCCACGCTAACCAATCTTAAGTAGAACCTTATCTAGAAAACCGCTGTTCAATTACTCTTAAGTAACCACAATGTCAAAGAAATAGTTCAGCCACCAAAATAAAAAGCCTTGAATTCTGCATACGATTTCAGAAAGTATCTTGGAATCCATAGTAGCCTTTTATGACCAGTTAGCAAAAAAAATACCTAATTAATATTTTACACGCATTTCTGGTAATTTTAATGAAAGGATTACCTTATTGGCTTTATGCAGAAGCAGAACGGAATTAGCCTCCTGTTCCATAACCTGCACCAGCACAAAAGACTGTGTCTCTGATTCTCAAACAGAAAAACATTTTGTTTTATAGGACTGGGTTAAAGGGAGATAAAGTGAGATGGGATCTTTTTAAACACGTTTTTGCGTTGTTTTTATCTCTAAGCTATATTTGTCTGCCATAACATTTCTGGTCTGCTCTCATACACACGCCCATCCCCCTTCCCCACTTTCCTTTCAGCAAAAAAGCAATCTCAGTGAGCACGTGGGAATCAAATTACTTGAGAGAAATGAGCTCAAGGAGCCTCACAGTTAACCGACTGCGGGAGCAGCAGCTCAGGCAATTCTGGCTAAAGGCTCAATTTCACAAAAGATAAAACAGGTAAAGTAATAAGAGTGACACTGGCCCATGTTACTGCAGTGAGTGCTCCTCCAGAATACTGAAAAGGACAAGGGCACAAAGCGGCAAAGAAGCATTAGCCATAAGGTACGGGCAAGCAGTGCTTCCATAGGACTTCACTGGGTTTACCTGGCTGAAGAAAAAGGGACGGTTGGCAGGTGGTACGTCATGGACAGGTATGGGGTGAAGCATGTACCTACCCACACACAGAGGCCTCTAATTTGGGCTGGGCTTCCTACATCTTCCAGTGGCAAAGCTGATATTTTGTCAACAAATCTCGCTACACCACAAAATGGGTGCAGGCTGTCTTTGGTTCCTGAAGAGCTGCTTCAGCAAGTGGGAATTGTACTGCAGCCCTCTGCATTTTGCAGTGCCTGCTAATCACATTTCACCATCTATTACCAGGGTTCACTCCCCTCCCTTCAAGTACAGCAAATCCTAGAAGCGAGCAGCCACTATCTCTTGTGCCCTTCTTGGTTCCACAGCCTTCTTTTAAAGTGGTTTTATTCATTACAGCTGATGCTACAGCGGGTGCAAGCCTGGTAAGACAGTAGAAACCAGGGTCTACAGAATGTCCTTCAGGGTGCAAAAGACATGCTGGGTGATGGAGATCCCACGTGCGTGCATGGCCGCAGCTGAGCTTTCCTCTGGTCGTTCAACGCTGTCAGCTCTGGAAAGTATGTCCATGTTGAGCATCTCCACATGCCTGTCCCTCTGGCCATATGGGAAAGGGCTGTATCACAGCTGTGTCTCCAGAAACACTTGTTACTCAAAAATCTTTGTAATTTGCTTGGAAACTTATAAAAGCTTTCCATGTCTCTGCCCAGTTGCTCCACAGCTAAAATGACACTCTAGATAGGACAGATGCCTTTGTATACACCTGTAGAAAAGCGAGTGCCAGCTTTAACACTGATTCAGGTACCAGCATCAGCCTGGCTACAGCCAAACTCCGAAATCTCCTCTCCCCTGTTGTTAGTAGATGTACCTACCACTACAGTCCAGTCACTCCCTAAAACTAATGACTATGCATTCTTACTCCCCACTACAAAAACTCCATCCTACTACCATCACATAAAATATACCTCATCTGAACTCTATGCTTTTGGTATGTCCTTGCATAGATATTACCATGGTGACAGCCTATGAAAGCTTTTAAAGGTCTTCAAACTTACGAGCTTCTGCACCTCTTTCCAGGACTTTACCACCTTATTCCTGGAAATTGTAACACTGACCTGAGAAATGGCTGCTGAAACAAGCTCTACACTGTGCAAGTTCTTGTAGTCATCATGGACGTAATTTTCCAGAGAAGGCACGGTAAGATCTGGTAGAATTATTTTGAAATATTTGATATTAAATAAATGTGCCATTTTAGAGGAGGAGAGTGTGGAGGAGAACTGAGAAAGACAGTAACTGTAGAGATACATGTTGAAGTTTCCCTTATATTTTGTATTTATTCCCTGGAAAGCAACCAGTAAGAACGTAAGTCCCCCTGTTTCATCAATGTACAGAAAATATGCAATGAATACCCTGTTGTTAGACACTCTAGTGCAAATGCTCAGCCTTTTGTGCTTGAGCAATTTAGCAGAGAAGCTTTCACACTATTGTGAATATCTGTTACTGTATGCCTAATCTGTCTGTGCAGTAACTGAAAAATGTATACTAGAAGTTCTTCAATGAATAAAAGCGCAACAAGGATGTTGTGAGATAAAATTAATAGAAATCTATTTAAGAGATTCCCAAATTGTATGGAGATGCTGGTAGCTTTATCTGTCTCTTTTACTGTGCTCAATCCAATGCTGCATCTTATTAAAAACATCCAACTTACAATCAGGTAATGTCACCTCCCCACGAAAAGCCCATTAACAAAACATAAGTACTAAAAAATCAAGCTTTAGTATGATACAGCTGAAGATGATGATAACAGATTATAACAGCTAGGTTGTAATACTAACAAAGCAAATGTCAATCCAGAAAATCACTTTAGTAGATCCAGGGGTAAGTGTTATAATTTGTCAGTTTAACTGAGATGCCTAATGTTTTCCGTAAATCAACTCATCCTGGTAAAAAAAGTTCCGCATGTTTTTTTGTTAGCACAGCCTAAATGCTAGACAGGTTTTTATTCATTTAAGACTGCTCCCTTCTCTATGGTTTCTGAAAGACTCATCACAATCTTAATATTCTTATTTGCCAGTTTTAATGGTTTAGAGCCAAATGCACATCAACACAAATATGCCTTATGTGGTCCTCATACTTCCTCAGAAGAATATGTACACTGGCACGTTTGTGCCTGTATCAAGATGCAATAGATTACGGACTGTTCTCATATTCTAAAATCAAATCTGAGTCCCATTGTTTAATCAATGTGACTGTCAAAATGTAATAACTTCCATTTATTTACTTTAAATATTTGTCAATGATATTTAATAATATGTAAAGGAAGCTCTTCTAATAGTAGCTCAACTGTCACATTTTGACACTGTGCAAGTATACCGAAGGCCATCTCTGCAGTACGACAAGGTATTGCCACCATGCATCAAGTATTTGCTATGTAGGAATCATCAGCACCAGATGGTGTGGAAAATAATTACTTTTCCCAGGTATGCTTAAAAAAGAAAAAAACCAAAAGAGGCACTAAGTATTTATTCCATATACATTCCAAAACTCAATATTATTATTGTGGGCTAAAAATGCTTTCTGAATCACGACAGACGTGTGAATAACTGAGCTTCATTATGGTCATGTGGGTTAAGGCCAGCTATTGACAACACACTAATTGTAACACTTCAGCCTTATCGCTTTATGACAATAAAAGGAAACAAATGAGATGCACAGCCCAGCATGCCTGAGGTGGGGTTACTCAGTACACTCACTTGTCCTTCACTTGTGAAACTTGCAGTATAATCTTGCAACCAATCCCATATAATCATCTTGTCAAAGATATATTTTAGCAGTCAAAATGAAATCACTCACGCTAGGTTGACTCCCATTACCATGGTAAATCTGCCCTGCTTGGAAGCAGAGAGGGTAGTATTCTACTTACATGCTTAGGTTGTTGCTAATGTCGAGCTTCATTTCTTTTTTCTTTTTTTTTTATAACTATGGTCACATGACGATATGATAAACAAGCTGACGAGTTGATGGCTTTTTTGACAAGCTGATAATTTTTGTGGACACTCGCAACCTGGAAAGGAAGTGCCCTCTCATTTGGGTCAGCTGCATTGAAGACTAAACAGAAGAGCCATGAATCTTCTGCTAAATAACCTACCTTGCCTTATTGAACTCGTTCAGCCAGAGAAAACCTTATTTGCTGTCCTCTCAAAAAGTACCTCTCAGAAAGACAGTGAAATTAAGTACTGTGAAAAGCCAGTAACCTTTCTGTTACCCCATTTACCCCCAAAAGCAAAGCTGCATGTGTTCACGGTATCCCTTATAAATTATGCTAGAACAATTAATTAGCATGCATATAAAACCTCAAGGGAAAACGAGAAATTTTCAAAATGCATAAACAAAACATTCTTCTGAAGAAATCATTATAATGTATCTCGATTCGTCTCAAGCAAGGAACATGCCTTTTCATTTTCCTTGAGTGAGAAAATTCAGCAGCAACAGGAAAAGACATACAGCTCCTGAAGAATGATTGCCAATTGCATTCAATCGCTGACATGATAAAGAGGCAGCTGGTAGAAGATAGTTCATAAAGAAACCCAAAATAAGCATCTAGCAGCTAATGCCAGAAACCAAATGTCTCTGCTCTGATGCAGTGACACAAAGCCAGCAGAGTATTGAAATGATGGAGAGCCCTTCATCCACAGCAGTGCACTGGGTAACTCAGTGATCCCTGGTTAAGTCAACCAGTGTCAATGCTGGCACCAGGGCACATTATACACCTCGTGCAAGTCAGCAAAACCAAAAGAAGTTGCAGGCCGAGACGCGCTGGATCTCTTGACAAGAGGGCTGGCTCAGCCTTGGCTCATCAGAAAAGATGCCCAGTGTACGCTCAGTGCTGTCCCAACTGACAGTGGTCTCTTGTCTCATCAGCACAGCAATCCACCTCCATCTCCAAGTCAGCCGCTTTTTTCTGTATGAGTTGAAAACCTAGACTCAGCTTACGGCCACAGTCAAAGAGAGCTCAGTTAGAAGAAGGTGGATAAGAGGCATGAAAACCCACGTCATTGCTGTTTCTCAAACACACGGTATCATACCATGCTTCACTTCACACTCTACTACATTCATATCATCAGGAAAATACCCACCATGTAATGGTCTTAAAAGCATCAGCTGAATATAGGTGTAGACTATAATTATTTACATCATGTGAACAGATAGAGAGGCTTGCACTAACAAGGTCCTAGGATTCCACTAAAAAACTAGATTTTAAGTTTACTAAGTGGTTTGATATTTGTTAGCATTGGGAGAAAAAAAGGAGAAAAGATAAAAAGTTTTACTGAAAATGCACTTACACTTGGGCTGCTGAAGAGGAATAGAGCTTCCCTATGAGTACCTTACTGCAGGACAAATTATACCAGGATTCTGCAGGAGAGCTGCATATTTGCAAGAATTTAACTTCTCTGCAGCAGTCAGTAGATTAAGTGAAGATTTTGGTTTCGTTCTTTTTCCAGCATTTATAGGGAGTATGCTTGCAGGGGGACCGCATCATAGATAAATGGGTTCTCTAACAGTCTTGTAAAAAAATATAGTGAGCAATACTCAGAGACTCTCTGGGAAGCAAACTGCTTCAGAGCTGTGCTGTTTACTGTGCTATGAGATGGAGCTTTTCTGTCTGTCAGAGTATTTCTAATGCCCATGTGGAACATTAAGCTTTCAAGCTGAGCATAATAGGGGAAACAGCAGAAAAATACCACAGCACTGAAAGGGAGAAGATCTCACTACTCTGGCAATTAGCATTCTCATATGGTAAGAGAAAGTATATACAATGCAAATGCAAGCGAGAGATACACTTACGCAGGTAGTTTCGCAATTATAAAATCTACCTATAAGAGCGTATATGCAATGTTTGCGTAAATTACACAGCCCTTTAGACACATGTATGCAGCTGTTCATGAGCTCAAGTACATTGCTCTTCTTAAAACACTCTACGCCATATCCAGAATTGCTATTCCAGAAGCAAGTGCTGTACAGAGAAACGTTAATTGAAAGAGGTTTCAAAGTGTACACGAGCTCCTCAATGTTAAGTATTTCATCTTCTACTTATCCATATATGGTAAGCAAGTTGTTTTTTTAGGGTGCAAGGTAACACAGGAAAAGTAATTTGAAACACAGTGTAAAGCACTAGTCAACTGTGAAATCTCCGATCATACACTGAATTGAACAGCAATGGGATATTGGCTTCACTGTAGTTACAATTCCAATAAGGTTAAACATCTATTCTATCCACTGATTTAAATAAAAATGCCTTGTTATTCTCTTCTGAAGCAGTGTGTCAGGAATCAATCCTACCTTCCTCAAGTGCCTTGCTAATGCTGCAAGAGATAAAAACAAACAAAACCCCCCATATCCTCTGAATTCCACTTCAAACTGGTAGTTTTCTAAAAAAAACATGGTCCGATGTGGTGACACTTAACCTTTACTGACACTGTTCCAGGCCCTCCTTGACATACAGTGCCTCTAATCATAAAGGGAAGCCTAAGCGTCCAGAGATCTGCTGTTCAGCAGTAGGAATGAAGTAACTACCCTGGACTTTGCAAAGCCCAGTTCCCTATGGAAATGCATCTTGCAATTGATTGCAAACTCTAATTGAAGTCTCTCCTGAGGCTAAGATATTCTCGACGTGCCTCTCACCTCTCCTTACTAGAGTCCCTGATGTCTACTAATGCATCTGCCACTACAGGCTGGGCAGGGGAAGAAGGAGCAGAAATTGCTATGAGAGGCTCACTCTTTCTCCTTGCTGGCAGGATCTTTGTGCAGACAGCGGGAGCTGGGAAAGCGCACTGAAGTGCAGCAGAGGTTGGGGCAGAGGAAGAGGAGGAGAGGGAGGAAGCACAGGAGCTCTTGCTGCAAGATGAGGTGCAGGGTTTTGGGGAGGAGGGCTGAATTCAGCAGAATCAGGGTTGTCGGCTTCGCTGGAGCTCTCAGTATTTTGACTGGAACAGGCAGCACATTGTGACAGGAGTTACAAGTATTTGAGGATACATACGTATATAAGGGACGTGAGGGAAGACAAGCTACCGCAGCAAAATGAGGGGACATGACAGTATAAAGAGTCTGAGAAACTTCAGAGGAATAAAACATACACAGGCAATGGACAAAAATACAAAGTCACGCAAAGACAACAGCCAGCGTTGCCGGCCCAGCTCTATCCTTTAAATCACTTCCACCACATTCAATTGCTCTGACAGATGCAACCCAAAGACCTAGCTGGATTATCTAAAACCAACAGAGTACTTGGTGAAGGCCATACGCGTAGAAGAACAAACAAAACAATCTGACATTATTTCTACTGAAGCACCGTTCTTATCTCCTCTCCAAGGGAAATAAAAGATTTCCGAAGAGCACATAATGAAAATCAGCTGAAACTACATATGCTCACTCCTTGTGAAAAAAAGGAGGAAAAAAAAAGGGGGGGGGGAACAAAGATGTTCTTTTATCTTTTTCCCCAGAAGACATTTATGGAAAAAAGTTATAGGGCAGGTTGGGTGAAAAAGCAAGATACTGTGTGAGGCATATTTAATCTACTTAGTTTACACTTTTTAAAAAATACATTATTGATTCTTGGTTTGTGTATATTATTCACACTGTGTATTTTTTTTTTCTATTCTTGCCTCAGGCAGTGATAAACCATACTAGTGTGTCGCACAGGCCAGCAGCTATTGTATTCAGGAAGCCTACAACAGCTCCAAACTGAAATATATCCAGCTAATCTGGAATTCAAAAATGCCAGTAGGTTTTGGAGGAACAGAGAGGGAGGTGCTTTTTATATGTGATGCTTAATGGCAACAGTTCTTCACTGTACGGTAGGGCACTTCATACTACTTCAACACCAGCTATGTGAATGCTACCAAAAAAAGTGCTTGTGCTGGATGTTTGACTTGACATATCATTGCACTCCCTCGATATTTTATGCAGTAATTTTTTAAGAGAAAGCATTTTTTCCTCCTTGCCTAGACACTGCTTCATTTCTGTAGAAGTCATTTGCCTGCCAAGAGATAAGCTCCATCTGAAAACACATATCCTTCTTTTTGTCCAGCAAGGGTCACAGTATGCCTTATTTGGTTTTACACTACTGTATGTATCAGCAACCAGCCCAGCTACTCTAAGTGCATAACTTAATTTCAGGCTATATTGCAGCAACTTGATGAACAAAAAGTACATGGAAGCCACTAACAGCTATTCTACCCTTCCTCCCAATGCTGTGCTGAAAACTTTTTTGCTTGTTCTGTTACCTGAGGTTGCAGCAATATACACAAAAGGAGACATGCAATTAGAAAGAGTTTTAGGGATTGGATTAATGGGAATGCTGGTTTTAAAGCAAGGAAAAGGAAAACTTGAAATTTAAAACTCTGATTCTGCAAACCCGAACTGCTTACAACTGTGCATCTCATACTCCCAATGCTCTTAGCAAGTCCTTATATGCTAAAGAGAATAGAACAAATGATTAAAGGGTAAAATAAAAAAAAATAAAAAAAAAAAGCTCTTGGAAAAGCCTGACTCTTCTTCTGCCTTTTTTCTGTTTTTTAGGACTCAATCACTCACCTGCTAATTAAATATACCCACATTAGCACCCCCTTATTGCAACACTTCTCTTGACTGACAATCAGCGCCTCCATCAGCCTCTTAAACCTAACAATAGCAGTTGATCAACAAAATATCCCAGATCTCATCAGGTTCTTCAGCGTGTGAAAAGATCACAGCACTAATTGTCAAACAAGTATTTTTTTCAAAAATATGATTTTTGATAATATCACTAATTTGCATTTCACTCACAATTATGCATTTACTGAGCCTTGCATACTTCAATCAAAAAGAAAATTAAATAACTAGTTAGTGGCACTTCCAATCCTACAAACTCAAATCCAATTTAGTCTTGATATGAACTTTAGATCTTATTAAGACTTGTTTTAAATAACATTTTCCGCATGTATTCTGACAAGTTGTCAGTAAGATTTTTTTTTTTTTTTAAATCATTATACAAGCAAATGTGTTCTGCTTTAGCAGGTAATGGAAATCCCTAATGTTTAGAAACGTTTAACAATTGTCAACGTTTCTGGTTAGACCAACATTGATAAATCCAGCTTTAAAGTAAAATGATTTCATTTTGTGAGATGCCATTCTTCACGGGGAAAAAAAAAACCAAACATATTTTCCATGTCATTTTGAACAAGATTCAAATTGATACAGGAGAAAGAGAAATACCAATGCAAATGGCAATTACTGTAGTCAGAAACACGTGTCCATATTTGAAAAGAAGGAGCCTATGCTATGACTGGTTAGATCAAGCAGCGAAGGATATGGAAGACTAAGAAATTTCTTTTGTCCAACAACCCAGGACAAATAAAGAAGCTGATATAGACAATTTAAATGTAAATTTCTTACCACCTGTCAGACAAGTGAGATTAAAAGACCTCCACTTAAAAACCAGACATCTCCAATCTGAGTCTTTAAGTGAAAATTGACCTCCCACCTCAATTTCCTTGTAAATGCGGCCATGGGGCAGCAAAAGGGGCGGTTCATTCCAGCACTTTATTAAATTTAGCTTGTGTGGACGCTCAGCATGAGATGATCCACACTATGCCTGGGGAAAATGACACTTTCGAGGCAGATCTCCACGCTTCGGGCAAACACCACCAATCCTCTCGGAAACATGGCATCCCAGGTAGAGCAGCAGCCAGCATATGGAAGAGCATTTAAACTTATTGGATGGAGAAATATCATTGATTATTAAGCAATGAAGCAAACTACGGAAAATAAAAGACCTTTAATTAGGGCAAACGTAAAAAGAAGGTGCGTCAGTTCAAACGAGCTTTTTACATAACCAAAACTGAATGGAAGTGTTAAGAGTTGAGCTTATGGAGCTGCTTTAGCAAATGGGATTTCTGTCAATTTTATCAAAGGGTCCTCTCTATATACACAATTACATTCAAGATCGCATGCATCAACATGATAGCTGCACATCTCCAGATTGTAAAAAAAAAAAAAAAATACCACTGCAGTACTGAGTTGGATGAGGATTATTTCAGTGAATTATCATTATGCAGATATCACCCTCCACAGCCCAGCCTTCCCCACATCTCAGGGGACAGGAACTAGTGAAAAAAAACCTGCCAGGAGGAGAGAAAACTGTCACAGCATAGGTCAAAATCTAGAGAAGTCAGGGGAAATCAGGCAGATTTACAGAGGTTTTACCGCAGCTTTCCTCACAAGACTTTCCCCGGAAGAGGAAAAGGGCATCTCCCACCTCTAGGCCTTAAAACTGAAAAAAGGCGTTTCACAAACTCTCCTCCTCGCACTGCAAAGATCATGGAGAAGATGGCAAAGAACGCGTCTCAGCTAAAATAAAGCTTTGTAATATTTCCTAGTCCGTAGCTAAGTTTTATTCTCTTGTACCGCGGGCGAGCGCCGAGGTGCCAGCGCGGGGGGGGCTGCGGGGCCTCTGTGAGGAGAGGTGGGGGCTGCCCTGAGCCGGACGCAGCCGGTTCCAGGCGGTTCCAGTAGCAGGGCACGGCCCAGACCCTCCGCAACGCCTGCCCTGCCCTATAAAACCAGGGGAACCTGGTTTTATAAAGGGCAAAACAGCACCCAGCACTGAGGAAAAGAAAATAAAATGTGAGAAAGAGCCCTCGAGCCCCCCTGGCAGGAGGGAGTGGGGGGATTTTGGGGTGACTCAGCCTGGGAAGGAGGGGGCGCAGGGAAGGCCTTTGTCTCTCATCCAAACCTATTTTAACTGTCAATAAATTAAATTAATTCTCCTCAAGACAAGTCTGTTTTGCCCATGATGGCATGAAACAAGGTTGATTTTTATGAATGAATTGCTAAAGAAAGGACCTCCTCAACAAAGCAAGAAAACTTCCAGTACTGATGAGTCAAAACCAATGGAACAATATCTATGATTATTTGAATTATACATATTTATATGAGCTTTGCAAAATAATCTCTTGCAGCTTGATGCTTATGCAAATAAAAGCTACTGAATTTACAGTAACTACCTAGAGACAAGAAAAGAGTAACAGACAGACTTTGTAGCATTATGCCACTGAAAGTCTGAACATTACTACTTTAAATTATTTCAAAAAGCAAACAAAGGTGCAGTCGCTATCTAAAATAGTTAAGCAAAACCAAAACAAAACTAATTATACTAACGCTGTAATAGATACTAATCAAGCCACGTTAAAACCACCATACATCCAGCACTCAGTGTTTTAAAAACTTAAAAGTATTCTAGGGATAGAGAAAAAGAAGTAGCAGAAATTCAAATGAAAAAAAGGATCTCCAAAATTCAGAAGGGTTAAAGAAGGAGATTTTGTATTCCTTGGAAAATAGGAGATGACAACTAAACCTCTAAGACACAAATGGATTTGAAAAAAACAGAAAGACTAATTGCTACAAGGTATCTGAGTTCAGGTGAACACCAAAAGGGAAATTAACTCTAATTAAGAACCCCCTTCCCCAGTAGAAATTTGGGAAAAATTTCCCCATACGGAGAGCAGAAAGGAGAAAAAAAATGCTGAGGATAGCATTTGTAGAGACTAGCTTATGTAAACAGTTTCAAAACGGCTCAGAACACTATTTGAAGAAAGAGGTAGCGTGCAATAATAGTACTAAGTCAATGGAGGAAACAATGAGAGCGTGAACTTCTGGGACGTTTCTTTTGCTGAAATTTTAACATGGATCTGATGGTTCTCATCAGATTCTACATATACCTTTCTCATGTTCTGTGTATATACGAGTGGGATAATACCATCAGCTGAAAACAACTGATGATACAAAAGGATTGAGGTACTTTTGAAAATTCAGTAAACAAATTAAAAAAGCCCACACACCGATTTTAACAAAGCAAGTTCAGAGTGTGGAAAAATATCACCTTCTAAATCCAGTTGTAACAAATAAAGATGCTACTGCCTCAAGCAGCTCATCTCTGTTCCACAGGAGTTATTCCACGCTCAGACCTGCTGGCCGAAATGTTTGTGTGAACATCCTTTGCTTTGGTCCAAATCAAGCAGGATGGATTAGCTTCAATCTAGGTTACTGGGTTTTTGTTTTTGTTTTTCCAGCCACGTTCATTGGGATTGGAATGGATTAGCAAACAGTCATGCAGTCAAGCAGACAGACTGACAGGCCTGAGGAGGCTGTGACTCCTGACGTGGGGTGACCGAGGGAGTTGTTGGAGGGCAGGCACCCTCACAGCAGGTGGAAGTGGAATACCCAAATAGTGCTTAGATAGGACTGCTTGGATGTTTTGGTTGTGGTGGCTTTGCTTTTTTTTAAAAAAGCAAAGTATCTTTTCAATAACTGCAGCCAGCGAGTGTTAATGTGATATCGTCTTAAGTGCTGAAAATTATAGACAGATAATTCAGAACTGGATTGAAGCACATGATTACCTCCTAACATTTCCAAAGTGGATATTTAGATCTGTTGTGAAGGAAAAGGAAGAGAGTTTCATCACCAGTTCTGACATTTTAGCGGAAGAGAGGAGCCTTATAATTTAGAGATCCACAGACATTAATGTATTTAGTAGGCAGTAACACAAACAAGCAATAAATACAGAGTAACCTAAATAGCAGGGATCATACATTAAAAGTTACAAAATTAAGACTAGAGGTGAAGTTCAGGCAGAACCATTTTGTTTAGTAAGTAGAAAACCAGTGAAATATGTTGACAGTAAGAGTCATAAAAACAAATAATAAAAATAAGTAGGTTCAAAAAAATTGTGGAGGTAAGAGAAAATTTAAGACACCAAGAATGATGAAATGTGGAGCCAAGGCTGAAATATATTCAGTGCAAATATCAAGGTGACCTCTCCCTAGCTGGAAGCTTTGATACTGTGAAGCTTCAATAATTTGTGAAAATTGGTCTATTAAGTAAACATAATTCATTATCCAATGTAATTTTTTTAAAGTATATAACCTCTTGAAATCATATGTAATTCAAACATAATATATGTTTATGAACTACAAGTCTATGTTTTATTGACATAAGTGCTGGTGGAGAAACATTTCTATCTATTCCTTTTCAGAAAGTGTTCGGCTTAGTTAAGGTCAGCATAAATGCCACGTAATCAACACGGGAAACTCAGAAGAAGGTCAACCACTAGGAAAAGAAAGCTTGAAAACATGAAACAAGCTAAGAAAGGATTTGGATGTTAATTCTTTACCATCAAATGCATGAAATTCCACAACTAGAACAACACTGTGTGCCTTGGTAAAACAGTTTTGAATATACTGGCATTATTAAAGAAATTCAATAGTAGAGAAGTTAAATATTTCCAATGTCACTTCTGCACAATTTTGAAAAACATCAACTGAAAATATACATGGGAAGTTGCTAAAACCTTGTGTGTGCACATAAATTAAACAGCTAGAGATTCTTGGACATTCAAGTTTTAGCACATTTTCTACTTCTTGGTTGCCAAGCATGGCAAGTAAAATCACTGCTTCCGATTACCTATATTCAATAAAATGGTGACAATTAAACAGGCCATACAAAAGCAAGACTGGTATAAAAATTCCACAACCCAAAATCCTCATTAGGGATGACACAGAAGCACTGCCAATATGCACCCTCTTTACCTTCATCATGGCTGAGAGCTTCGACTACAAGGGAGCTTTAAATCTCAGATCTTCCTTTGTGGAGATCCTACTATACATCAGTAAACAATTGCTTTACCGAAACTAGTGAATTATAACTTATGAAGTAAACAGCAAAATAAAACTAGATTCCTAGAGCACTGACCAGCATGGTCAGCATTTAAGTAGCGTCGCTGTTTTCTTCTATGTTGTATTTAGTACTGTGGAAAATGCAGTGACTTTTCCTTCCTTTCTCACATTGGGAACTAGGCTTTGTTTCTCTAAAAGGGACAAAAATCATCTTCTCTTAATTAAGTAATATCTGTTTAGCAACTGAATTATTCTTTTCTCTCATTCCTAAAGCCAGGAAAAAATAAAAAAAAAAAACAAACAAAAAAAACCCCAAACCACAAAACAGAAGACAACAATCAGCTAGCAAATAAAGCTCAAAATGTTGTTGGCCTTACAGCAGTAATGGCACTCGGCTAAGAAAAAAAAGTTCTGAACTCATAATGGTCTGCTATATTGTGTTTACTAGCTACAACAAAAAGAATGGTTAAAAACCTATCAGTGGCATGATGTTTAGCACCTATAATAGACACAAATACAACCACCTTACGGTAATTAAAGGCATAAGAAAATGATTAATGTTCTGAAGCCATAAAACTGCATCAGTTGAAAAGCTATTATGATTGCACCGTCTACGGCTCACAGCCTACACTGGGCAATTTACACCGATACGCAGTCTGCATAAAACTGATACTCATTTTTTTTCCAACACTGGATAATGAACTGGAACATAAAGCTTAAACTGCGCACCACACACTGGTCACTGCTGGTACAATCGATTCGCTCTTATCCGAGGGATGCGACTATATTTTGGGGTGGGGTGGGGTTGTGTTTTGGTTTTTTAAGATTAGGTTTTAGATCACCCTATTCTGTATTCTTCTTATCAGAATGCCCAACAGTTCACACTCATCTTCTCCATTTTAGAAATACACTTTTGATCATAAAAACTGAGAAACAGGAAAACAGATACAGAAAACATGTTACCCGTTTGCCAGCTGGCACAACGTGCTGACATTTATAATGGCTCTTATTTAGCTCAGCGATGTCTGAACCAGGCTCTCCCCATGCAGGATCAGCGAAACATTACTCATATCGAACGGCACCTTCCTCAACAAGTAACCTGTAAGTGCTACTCAATTTGACTAAGCAAACCAGAATTTGTTTTTTGACAGAACAAGTCACAATATGTGATGAAAGATGGTATTTTCCATACGGGATACTTCCAGCTCCTTGACAGTGAAGGTTTAATGTCCTTATTCCAGAGGGAAATGAAAATAGAAGGGGACAGAAAGTCTTCCACTGCCACAGCATCACATACAGTAAATTATTACCCTATAAATAGCATTATACATTGTTTCTGTTAAAGGGTTCTTTCAAATGTCACAGAGGGAAGGGAAGGGGGGGGGAGGGGGGAAGTGACATGCTGCATTGTCCAAAACTAAATTGGAAAATGATAGATACAGTTTATCATCTAGTAATATATAGGAAAGCAAACACTCCGCATATAAGTAATGTTTTGAAAGGAATAAAAAGAGATAGAGACACAAATAATTTAAAAATCAGACTTTAAAGTAATGTTACTTACAACGGGGTAGATACTCTTTCAAGAAAACTAAGATAACAAAGTCTTTTCTGCTCAAAATGAACATTATAAGAAAGGACATTGGACAGATTTCTTCTCTGCTGAAGTCAATGAAGTTAGAGGCAAAGCGAATAGGGTCAATTACAAAAACTACATCTATTCCTCTAAATGCAATGGAATATTTCACAGCTAGTGCAAACCACTATAAGCTTCTCTGAAACCAAGGGATATTGATTCACTCCAGCATGAATTTAGCTGTTTCCACTTTAGTTACAAGATGGAAACCTAAAGCCATAGCAGTAGAGAGTATAAAGAACATTATTATGAGTAGGTCAGTTAAAGTAGGGTCTCATATTCCAAATATAACCCTAGAACCACACACATGCTGCACTGTTCCAAGAATTGTGTAAGAAGGAAACTCACTAAAACATCTACCAAAAGATCTCAAGTTTTTTCCATAGCTGACAGAGTAAATCTAGTTCTTTAGGCTGATGTTTTTTCCTTTCCATCTGGAACCAGCTTAGGTCCTATTCCCTGGGACAACTTCACAGGCTAGTTATCCTTACTCAGACCTGCTAGCAATAATCACTGCTGTGACAGGCTTCTTGTGCAGTAGCCATAACACGTCCACCCAAACCAAGGAGCCATTTCAGTCCCTGTGGGATCAGACACAAAAAAACCCAAACCAAACCAACCAACCAAAAAAAAAAAAAAAAAAAAAACCAAAAAACCACATCACTCCTCACAACATAATTTAGGTTGGGCTCTCTCCAGGCATCTTGTAAGCCACGGCACAGTGACTCTTCCTCCTCAGGACTAATCCAGGTGATCCCCATCCCACAGCAGTGATCGACGAGCTGCCGGGTGGCACTCAATAACCTTTATCATACCCGCCAAACCCTCGTGCTGAGAGTGAACAGTTTGTTTATGGGTGGTACTGGTGACAGGCACACCAACAAGTCCTCTTGTTCAGTCTAACAGGGTGAATTGAAAGATTAGTCTGTCATGCCAGCATGAGGCCTCATTTTTCTTCCGTGCTACATAGGTCGCCCCCTTCCCTCAGCCTGTATTTGATTGTGATTAATTTGTCAAGGCTGGCTATAGCATGGAAATGAAGAAATGGATTGCCAATTACAGTTAGTCTTCTCACAGAATACCCCTCGAACCGGTGCTATTCTGCTGTAGTGACAGCTCAGAAATAAACTGAATTCAGCTCTATTGAGCAGAAACCTAACTCAAAGTGTATTTTAAAGCAGAAGGTGACTTGTCCCACCCTCCCTCTCTAACCAGTGCTATCAGTAAATGGTTGACTTCTATCCTGCCTGGCAGGTACACAAAAAGGCCGTCCACATTTATTTTTGTAGTCACCTTGTTAAGACATACTGAACTTCTGACTTAACACTCTTCAACAAGGTGCACATTTGTTTCTGAACATCTCACCCGGAGTAAGCCTGAAGGGGAATTTAATATGTATACCATTACTGCTAAGTAAACAGAACCAGCAACGATTCTGCTCTGTAGAGAAGCTCTTAAAAGCATTCAAACTTTTTTCCTGAACAGTACTCACGGAAAGGTAAATTTTTACCTCTTGCTGCATTTCCTCTGCTGTAAACCTCATGTGTTCTCACAAGATGTTTAATATTTCATTGATATATATGAGCCTAAATTGAATAATCAGATTCTGGTAGATTCATCAAATAGGAAACAATTCCACAACAACCTGATTTTTATTAAAAATTATTAATATGGAATTTGAGAAATAATGCCTCATTCCCAACAATGCATGCATACAATTTTATGCAGTGGTACAACCACCAGAAAATTACTCAAGATGTATAAATTCATGTATACAAACCTACCACTCTATTACCTTAGAAATTCAGCTTAAAAAAAAAAAAAAATCTTTTTTCCCTCAAGAAACTTCAGACCACTGCAATAGATGCTTCCTTCCATTGTTGTAATTCACTGTAATTTATACTATTGTCTTGGGTATCGCATCTTCAGACAGAAGAAAGGTGAATGTGTTTCCAGCAGTCAGCAGCACACCATGGCTTTAAACACATTCTGAAGACAAAAAGGCACCACTCTCTTCCAGGCCCAAGGTGGCCTTCCATTACCACCACCAAGACCTGCGGTGTGCAGAACTGCAGTACACGTCTTTGTAAATAGGATCCTGGCTTAGAAACGGGATTAGTCATTCATTACACTGAATCATCTGACGTTGCTATTCTTCTTCTGCCTCAGCGGCAGTTGCCCTTTCCAATGATATATGGTAGCATTCCTGTCTAACAAAGATGCAGAAAAAAGGACAACACAGTGAGTGACCCTTGGAGGCAGACACACCTTTAAATCATCTTTCAGGTACTTCAGCGAGACTCTCAATAGCAAGTCTATTTGGTTGATCTTTTCTTTCGTTTCAGAAGAAAGAGAAAGTATTTCCCCTAACAGCAATACATTTTTACCTTTCACAGGCTGCCTAAACGCGCCAATATTCTCACACATACTTCTTCCACACTCCTTGAAGCAACCTTCAGACACCAAGCGTATGAATGAGAGATGATTTTGGTATCGTAGAGAAAATTTATGTATATGGTGACTTTCTGTATTTGTACTGAGGTAGTATTTAGTGTCTCCCAACTGACTAGGCGCATTATGATAAGTATTGTATAATTACACAGTAAGATACAATGTCTGCTACGGAGAACAAAAAAATAGGACAAATAAGGGGCAGGTCCACAATATTCTGTGGCCAGGCCAGACCAGAATATCGCTGTGTGCTAACAATAACGAAAGATTAATAGGAGCTGTTTTCCCAAGTCAATTACTAGCTAATGCAGGCACGGAATTTCAATAAGATACAGTTAATACCTTTGTGTTACAACTAATTGATATACATCAGACTACAAATATTATTCCCAGTGAACTTTACTGTCTCAGGGCTTTTACAAACTAAGGATATACAAATGTATGTGCATTCTGTTCTCAAGGAATAAGTTTTAAGTTGTGAGCAGGATTCATTTTTAACTGAATATACTTAAAAGTTTTCATTTGTAAATGCCAGATAAAACAACTGTTTGATATTAAAATGACTGTGAGTGACGATCTAGGACTGAAAAATCTTACCCTAGACACTTTTCAGATCTTTTTCTAGCTCTGAAGTGTAGAGAATTTGTGAGAATTTGTGTTGTGTAACTAAGATTACATACAAGACTAGTTATGCCACAGTGCACGGGTAAATGAAATCACTGCTAATACGACACACGTCAGCTCTAGTGCAAGTTTTCAAACCCAGGAGTAGTTTTACAGCTGTCAAGATGATATCTATTCTTCTTTAACTAGATTAATTTTATATTAACTTCCTCCTTTCAAGGAAGCTCAGTTGCATCATGAAATTTGACTGAAACCATTAAACTAGCTGTCTGTCTTTTTACAACATGTTTAAAACTCAGAGGTAACATACTTCATATACAACATTTTCTGTAGAAATGGGGAAGGCATGAAAAAGATGTTCTTACAATTACCAAGTTGTCACACTACATTTAATCATGAACATGGTTAAAAGACACCCACAAGAACAGAGTGTTTTCCTTTTGGAAAGAAAACCTGCTTTGCTATAGCACCAGATAAGATCTCACCAAGGAATCTAAAGTAATGGTGTGATTCCCTGATACGAATCTCACTTGCCAATGAAGAAAACACTTAAGGAGCTTGGAATCACAGAAAAACCGCAGTTGGAAGGGCCATGGCACCTCTGGAGGTCCTCTGGTCCAACCTTCTGCTCAAAGCAGGAACAATTTCAAACTTGGATGATGTTACTCAGGGCGTCGGAGAACCCCAAGGGAGCGCATCTTTGTCTTTACTTCTGAATGCTGACTTCTCAGGATGAAATATAAATGTAGAAAAGTAGTCATGAATAGCAATTTACACACTTAACTGGTTGATTTAATTATCTGAATAGGTATCCAAATGCTTAGACTAGTTGCTAGGAACCTCTTAACTCTTTGAGACAGTTATTTTTAAGTTATCTTGGGCCAGTTCATTCCTTTATATACATTTAAAGCTAAATAAAGTGAAACTGCATAATTTTGAACTTGGGCATCGTTCTGTCGCTGGCTTCTTTTGCGATACTGTGGGACATTCCATGCTTGTTAAAGCCAATGCAAATAGTGGAACTCACTAACTGACTGTGCTCCAAGTTTAGTTTGAGAGACATGCTTTCTTTCTGGGGGAAGGGGCAAAATTACATCAAAGTCAATTTTTGGATAGTGGTAATTGGGCCTTTTACCAAGAATTATTTTGTACTTCATGTATTGTGTTAATTTAATGTCCCTAGGACAAGGTCCTTATATCTTATTTTCTTACCAAGTCAGCTTCTAAGAGCGTTAGCTTTTCCTGATTGTAAAGCCATAGAACAAACACATAGATTATCTTATTGACATTAGCCAGGAAAATTTAGAAAAGGGAACTAAGCGATACTGTTGGTATGTAACAATGCGGAGTTTTAACTTTCATCGTGGTAACGGAGGCATTCTTAATTCTTTGAATGGAAAACCACAAATACCAAAACAAACACCATATCTGACCAGCTGAAGCCCTGTTTGTGATATTGGCAATAAGTTTTCTGAGTACCAGAGATCTTTTCCAACTCTTTTATGCTTTGCAGAGTAGTNAAAAAAAAAAAACATAAAAAAAGTGAAAGGAAAAAAGAGGAAAAGCACCCAAAGTGCAATGTGTTTTTGACGCCTTTTAAGAGGCTACTGGCTTTTCTTCAACAGTCTCCAGATATCTATATAGCTCATTGCAAGAGCAACAAGACATAAGCCACGCTAGGAGCTTCCAGATGTAAGCCACCATGAAATCAGAGCAAGAGAGCACACAATTGTTTCTTGTAGAGTAGAACCAAGACAGTGAGGGTTAAAGACTGTGGGCAGAAGTTGCAAAATTGAAGGGGGCAATTAATATATGCAAATATAAACTCAAGCAGTGAGCCTAACAAAGGAGCCAGGCTTTCCAGGCCTTACAAAGCCTAAAGTTCTTCATAATTCTGCTCATTTTGAAAGAAAAAAAAAGTAACTATGTAAACTCTCTATCTCTTCCTAAAAAGAAAGGGAAGAAGACAAAAAGCAAGGCCATGAGGCAACTGAGTATTCAGTGTTCGGTCTAAGCTTTTGAAGGGAAATTTTTAGAGACGGTCACTAAACACCATTTTAATGAAGGACAAGATTTGTCCTCTTACTAGAGCCTTTCAGGGGAAAGGCTGTAAGTTGGACCAGTCAGCAAGAACTTCAGAATAGACAGAATTCTAGATAGTCTAACTACAACACCCATAAAATGCGAATTTGCACTGAAGAAGTGAGATTATTAAGTCTCTCATCTGGAATCAAGTTTGAGCTTCTCCCTGCTATGTATGACACAGGAATGTTAATTTTTGATAGTTGAGAGCTCATCGATTTACACTTTCCAGTAATAATTTTTTCAGTATTTAAAATATGGGAAGAGACTAATTAGTATCATGGACACTGCACTGTCTGAAATAAGAACACTGTTAAATAATGCATGCAACAAATTTTTAGACAAGTAGTAATTAGATTTCTAGGATTACTTGAATATTGTAATAGTCATTTCATAGCTGTTACTATTCTTAATTTTAATAATAATCTAAGTTAACTGGTGATCAGTCCCAAAATAAGCAACAAAAAATGAGCTATTATACATCTTAATTTCTGCTAAAACATTACATAACACAAATTATGGAGTAAATAAAATTACATTAACTTCCAAATGAGTTACAAAAAATGACTGTTAAAACCACACAGTAGTGTCAAAAAAGCTGATGGGGATGAGGGATGAGGAGCTGCTGATCAGGTTAAAAAAATTAGCCTAGTAATGAGAGACAATCTCCTTAATGGGAACTTTCCTTGTGTGACCTATTGGACTTTTTTTTCTTCCCTCCCTCATCACAGAGAATTTATATGATAATATCTAATTTCCTGGGTCACCACAGACATCACGATATTCAAATGCTGATGATTACGTACAGCGTCAGGTCATCGTGATGGTTACAGGGACTCAAAGGACCAGAATTAGAGATAAATACAAGACTTCTCCATGGTTACTTATTACAGATTTGTGTATAGTGACTCTGAAAAATTTGCAGCGAACTCCGTACTTGGAAAGATGACAGTGCAACTCTTATTAGAATTGCTCATTAAAGAAATACGTATTTTAGGAATGACACACCAACAGAAAAATGAGAAGAAACAGATGGGAAAGATGGAAATAGATTGCCTCAACCTTTAGCCCTGGGTCAGGAATTTATTCTGCCTTTGAAAACGTTTGGTTTAGTCCTCCGACTCAGATTTTCAGAGGGGTTTTATAATCCTTCAGTAGCGCACCTGTCGGTTAATCCCTTGTTCTAATCTATCTTGGATCACCTCACGAGGGGAAGAGCTGATGGATATGCTCCCAGCCCTCTACGGATTGGCAGGATGAATTGTTCTTTGGATACTGAGGAGGACGCGCCGGAGGTCGGGACAGCTGTGACATGAGCTGGCACTTGACCAGGGGACCTCTCTCCCCAGATAAAGCAAAGCAGAGAATCTGCAATACCTCCCCCTGCATCCTGCTTTGAGCACGTATTATATGCTTCTATACACACTGCATACTTTGCCTTTTTTTTTTCTTTCCTTGCTTTCTAAGCTTGCATTTCAGACTCTCCTTTAGCAGCACATAATAAATTTAACCTTGCAATGTTTTGCCACGACCAGGCCAAAAGCTACAAGTAAGCGTAAGTGGCCTGATTCTAAAAGAAACAAGTCTCATTCCAATGTAATAAAGGTGTTAGAAATGCGGTGAACCTGTGCACTTCCACTGCCTAAATCATCGCAGACATTCTGCACTCTCACAGGTTTTAGTCTTTTTCTTTCCCTTTCTGTCCCTGCGTTTTTAGCAGAAATGCAAACATCCATTCATAACAAAACCTAAGAGCTGCCGTTATTTTTTTCTTTCTCACAAAGGATAGATGATAGCGTTTTAGTGAAAGTCAAGCTAAAGTAAAATATACAGCTACACTCACGTAGAGACAAAAAGAAATACCAACTGGAGATTTCTCTTTTAAGTTTTCTTCCCCCCCCGCCCCTTTCCTTTTTCCCCCCCTTCCTTAAGTTTAAAATAACATTTAAATACTTGCTTATCTTGCCAGAGAGCAGTTTATGTTGCCAATGTAAGTCTCTAGGAACAGAAGCCAAACCCTGTATTACTGTAAAATAACAGTAAGAAGAACAAATAGGTGTGCATGGACCATAACATCTTCAACTCCGTCCAGATGTAGTCCATCCCATAATTATCTCTCAACAGAGTACTGTGACAAACATTGGAATTCCTGTCTTCTTATATCCATCGGCAGAGCCTTTGTTTAATTTTGCAGCTCATAAGGTTTGTAACACTATATCAGACATCCCTGTTCACTTTGCAGGCTGCAAATACCAGAATTTGTGGATAGCTTCTTAAAGACACAATAATGAGGTGCTCTTCCATAAAACCTACTGAAGAAAGTAACTTTTTTTTTTTCCTTCTGGCATTACCTCAGACATAACAAGACGGTAATTATGGGGAAAGTGGATGTGTAAATGGTGATTCACTGTGTATAAGGTGAATGTTTGACACACTACAGCCTAAAATAACACTTTTTACCCTCTGGACTACAGATTTATCTGTAGATTATTGTTACCACTTTTTAAATTTTTTTTTAATTTTTTTTTTTAAACAGACAGTAAAATTGCTTTGGAAAAGGGAGAGACAAAATGTTAAGAAACTCCCTAAAAATCTAGCTGGCCTACAGAAAAGCTATGATAAGGCTAGGATTTCACTCTTGCTCATGTTTGAGTATTACTGAACAGCTACTGAGGATCCATGGCTTGATACTCCAATACCTCCCCAACGATACGGGAGTGACGTGAGTCCTCTGTACTCCTCCTGAAGCAGTTTTGTTTATGAAAATTTCATGCTCGTGTTATAAAGGGAAGCATTTATGACAACAGGAGAGAGTAACCCAGGGGTCCACGGGGATATAAGTCTTCGCAACCTTTGTTTTCTTAGCCTGATTATCAGTTTATAAGCATATTAGAGGTGACAGTGATCTCTTAGGAAAACATAATGCCTCTTTTCCTTTCTCCTCTAAAATGCCTGTGGGTAGACCCTTACTTGTTTTGCACTCCTTACAAATATTCAGCATTGGTTCCTTTATACTTCATTTTTTAAAGATTTCATCCCTCATTTGAAGCTATTAGACTTCTAAAAGAAAGATCCCTCATGAGTGAATTTGTTGCCAGCGCTCTTTAAATAGGAGCACATTAAAATCAAAGTTTTGACTCCTGGCACAGTGTCTTAATGGCAAATGGCCGTCTCGGGGCTTTAACTTGTTCAAGCTGGAACATCCACAGTGCCATGGGTGGAGAAGGAGGTGTTTGGGAAGGACATCAGGGAAGTCTTTGGGAAGGAAAGGCAGACCTTTTCTCTATCTGACACCCTCTTATGAAAAGCAATCTGCCCTCGGCCAAAACCTCTGGAAAGAGGTTTGCTTGCTTGTGTCTTTCCCAGTTTCCTTTTCACGGGAGAAAAGGAGTGCTCTGCAGTGATGCAAACAGGAAAGGATTGCTCTCCAGAGAAGCGTGACCACTCTCTCCCGATAACAATAGAACAGGGAAGCAATCTAAGCATTTACAAGAATTTGAGCAGAAAGCAATCCAGATTCTTAAATCAGATACACTCAGTTGATCTCTTGCAAATTTGTCCACTTCCTTTTGGAGGTGAAACCCAGTTTTTAGCCAAGCATTTCTGAAGGGAGAGCATTGGTTCGTATAGATCTGAGGTGAGAAATCAAGGCTGTATGTTCATTCAGTAACATTTATTGGGATAGCCCAGTGCTAACCGCACAATGCATAACACAATACTAATCAGCTAGGCCACCAGGAATGAAGTTGATCCACTTGCTTGTCTAGACACTGACTTTAGATAAAGGAATGTGCCTGTACACAGTGGGAAAATCCCAACGAACCAGAAAGATGAAAGCATAGCTTTGCGGGTTTTGGGTGTACTTTACATGTCAAACACATCACGTTGCCTAATTTTAGCACTGCAATTGCTATCAAACATTCTGAAAATATTGACACCTGATGCAGGGTTGACTGTTTAATTACTACTCTCAGGCAGTACATCACAGTCTGGAAAGAAGGTTTTTCCTCCTTTCCCCCAAGCTAAGTATTTTTTTTCACCGAGGAATAGAAACTATTTATCAAAACATAACCAGAAAAATCAATTAGAGATTATAGCCCAAAACAAACAAACAAAAAGCAGCCTCAGAAAACCAGAGTATTTTAGCAGATATGTGCCTTAATTCACTTCCAAAGGTGAAAACAGCAAATGATTACTGAAATAGCATCTGCCACAGCATATAATGTTTCAGTAATGCCACAGCTTTCCAGTTAAAATCAATGCTAACTTCAAGAAAAGCATCCATTGCCTCAGGAAAAGAAAACTCAAGATTCCTACCAGAGATCCTTTCCAACTTTCTTTATTGACTTCAGGGAACCATATTCCTCACCTGCTGAGACCTTTTCTATTAACTAGGCCAATTCTACAATAAAAGAAACTATTGTTATTTGTACATTCCACTTCCTAGTAATTTCCATGTACCATGTCGTGCCTGTTTTTGTAATCTAATACGAAAATTGTGTCTATGTTAAAGATCAAGATTTAAGCCGAAGAGTCAAGAACTAAAATGCAGAGCTCCCCTGAGAGTTCAAGAGGGCGACCTGAACCAAGGACCAAGGCCGAGCTTTGTCTGAAACCTGATTCATATTCAGTGGCTTCTAGTGTTTGTGGAAACAGCATCTGCACGTTCTTCTGCAATAATGAAATTCCAGTTTAAGTAGAAAAGGATACAGCACCCAAAGTAATTTAAATTCTACCTTCTGAAGCCTAATTCAGATTTACAATCATCAATCAATTTTAAATAAGAGGTCCTTAAAAAAGAAGAAACAACCCTAAATATTCCTGTCACTGTTTTTTCCCTGCATCTGCAGTACCTGATTAGTCAAAACTCAAATTAACTTAACTAAAAGTTGCTGTATGTTATTTTCACACAGCAGCAGCACCGTCATACTATGGTGGTACGTGATGACTGCATTTTTATTTACTGCTGCTTAGCTTGTTTCTCGAAACCCTTGAATTGTACAAGTAATCCAACCCACCACCCATTTGAATGCATTTATTGAATCTGAATGAAAGAAAAATCAGCCTGTGCTATTTTTAAACGATTTTTTTAAAATTTGCATGTTCTCTCATAAATTTCTCCATATTTTTTCTAAATATTGAACAGCTTATCTTTTTCTTCCTTCAAATATCATGCCCACTTTTTCCACAACGTCAACCATAAAGCAGCTGACTATTAGTGATGAATTGCCTTAAGATTACAACAAAGCAAGTGACAAACTTCTATAATAACCATTTCCCTCCAGCTCTTCAGGCGGTACTAATTTGCACGTAAATTAATAAACTAAAAATGTCGAAGCGCAACTCAAGGGAGCTAAGACAATTTCATGTTATTCGAGCAAGTTTGCTGGAGGAAAACATACTTTTTGCCCATCTTGGGCATTGAGGAGCCTTGCTTACTTGGCTTCTGGATCGAAAATTTTGCCAGCTCTATTTTTCCCTGTTGAAGGCACAGCAGCGTGTTTTAGAGACACCAGAGCTGCAGAAGTGTAATCCTAGTTGCGGGCCTCGGCTCACAGGCTAAGGGCTGTGCTAAGGGCTGCACAGCAGTATTCCACTTAGCAGCATGCCAGTATCCAGTCACAGTCAAAAGCTTTGGGTCTCCGTTATTTAACGGAGTATAAATAGATTTGCAAGCTGAAATGACTGAGGAGACATCTGATATGAAATATCACTGTTTAAAATAGTAGTAATAGCAAAACCAAAAACTGAGTTAGCAATAAGTGACATCTAAGGTCTTACTCACCATAAATTCCTGTTGAAATACAGGGAAATGCCTGTAAAACAAAAGAAAGAAAGAAAAAATAATCAGTGGGATTTCGGTTTGCTGAACTTTTTATCAAAAGCAAAGGTATTTTTAAATGCCTGTTTTTCAACACCTAGAGATTACATGTTGTAGCCTTCACTGTTACAGCACTGAATTCACAGGTGTTTTCATGTCATTATATGAAACATATTTCCTATGTTTTCCTTGCTGCCACGTCAATAAAGCCACATTCTTTTGCTCATCTTGAACTATGAGCAACGTTTGAACCCAGAATCATTATTAAAACTGCCTTTTGAGCTAAAAATTAATGCCGCAAGTTAGTACTGTAGAAAAAAGTCATATTCTCTGGGTAGAGTGAGACAATGTTTCTTCAGTAGTAAAATAAGCTTGTCCAACTTAAACTCTGCCTTCCCCTGCCTCTTTGCCGTGCCCTCCTTCACTACAACCTCCTTTTTTGTTCCAGAGCCTTTCATTTTTAACCGCAGTTCTTGCAGACATCTGGTTTGCAGTGTGACCCAACACAGCTGTATCGGTACAAGTCAAAGGCTTGCAAACTGGTGCAGAGAGAGAAAACTAGAAAGTGCTGCGTGAAAAGAAAGGGAATATTTTTGGGTCAGCTTGGACACCAAAGAAAACGCGTTGTGCAACAAAAAGATGGTTATATACACTGTGCCAGCGAGAACGACAATTTACATTTCTCCTAGCTGTACGTGTTGTCTAGAGATTTGCATTTCTGTGAGCCAGAGTCAGTTTTCCACCAGGAGAAACCAAAGCCGTACTAGCGACACGGTTTCACAAGAGAGACAATTTTCTTTCTGCGCAGTTGATATGTGATATCACCTCTGCCTCCCACCTCTGGACTGACGGCAAACACAGCTCAAAGGTACAAGAGCACCTGGGACCAAAGTCTCAAATATCCACCCTCAGGCTCCCTCCAGATCCCCTGGCGATGAGTCACCACACAAAAGAAAGGAATTCTTCTTTACTTAATCACACAGGAAAACATTATTCAAGGCTAATGCTTGCTTTATATTTAACCAGGGAATTAATTAGGGAACGGTGATTAAGAAAGGAGAGGTCTAATGGAAAGAATACATCCTCCCCTCCCCTCTGAAAATACTTAAGTAAAATAAAGTGGGGGAGAATTATAGTCTTATTCCTTCTCACAACCACTACAACTTACATCCTGAAAAATACTTAGCTTTGTAGTTTGTACCCAAATAAATCAATGAATCAGCTCTTTAAGGAAATGAGGAATGGAGCAGAAAAAAACCCCAACACACACGGTTACACAGCTCAGGCTGAGGTAACAACAGAGCTGGAGCAACAGATGCTCCAGCAATGAGAGAGGTAATAAAGGCTGATTTTGTCCAGTTTAGCAACACATTTTAAAATGGACCACTGTTGAAGTTTCACATATTAAGGTAATTGCTCCAAACCAGTGTTTTGTTTTCCCTTTTTTTTTCCACGACTCAAGAAACAGCATGTGCTTTAGATACTCTTATTGGTCACAGAACAAATTACGGAGGATTCTGGTTCCTTCTCTTACTGGCCCTACCGCTCCAGGCAAGGGGAAACAATCCTCCAGCACCACAATGACTTCAGATCCCCACAGGGATGGCAAAGCCACCTGCCTGGGGGACCACAGGTTGGGGAGGCTCTTGGTGACCTTGAAGGGATGTACAGGACCAGCCGCTGCACTACGGGACAGGCTCAGCACACACTGGCTCAGGTGTGTTTACCGAGGCCACTGGAGCCCAGTGCCTGAAGGGAACCTGCAGCTCCAGGGGACTGGGCTGCTTCTGCAGCTCTGCTCAGGGAAGAGAAGGTTAGATAACGGCATTTTCGGCATTGCAGACCCTTGTCGCATTTGTTCATTCACAGAACACACTGCTCTGGGACTGTTCAGCAAGCTTTAGCTAGCAATCTGTGCTAGCAATCTGCACATTGTGCGCGTTTCTTAATACCTACTTTGAAATCACTGCGTAGACACATCCTCATCGTGATCTTGCTTTCAGTTTCTGTCACGCACCTGAAGCATATCTGTATGGAGCTACAAGAGTCTGTAAAATCCCATCAAGCTCCTTCCGAATAGCAGTCTGTGCCATAATTTAGATGAGCTCTGCCCTCTCCCTCATTCAGAGATGATCACGGCCTATAACCAGCAGATGTAATTTCGTAAAATGTGACAGTGCTTTTATTCATTCAAGAAAGGCCCATGCCTGAGATCACATATCAACCGTGTTTCCTCTTGGCTCCTAGGGAAGCAATTTAGTCTAGATGCCAGGTTGAAATTACTGGCAGAGCAGTAATGGGGAACTCACAGCATGGATATCAACATACTACAATATTTGGCGTATGGACAAAAGATGTTAAGGTTTCTAACCTTTTCTGTGAATAATAATATCTTAATTATATGTTTGATTTCAATAAAAAATACAATTTCACAGTAGGAAACAATCATGCCTATTTCCACAATAAAACATTTTTCATCTTAATTTGTTACCAGTAACTGCTATTTATTGACTAACCTTTAATTTCTTTGCTACCGAAATAGCGTGTTTGCTTTACTCCGTGGCTCATAAGAAATGCCACCCTGACAGCACTCAAAACAGATACAACTCTGGAGTAAAACACAAGTAATAATGGTAAGAGCTTCCTACTACGCTGCTGCCATCATCTTGAGAAAGAGGCCAAATTAAATCAATTGCGTGAATACTGTAAAACTGAAATGGATTTAATTCCTGTAGGAGAGGATGCAGGCACTCACCGTCTGGTACTTTTTAATCTAATGTTTCTTTACTATGGCTACGGCAGCAGTGCTAATTAGGATGAAATGTAATGTGGTTTCACGAGGAAAATTTACAGTAGTCACCATGTGGAGGCCAAGTTGGACTCTTAAGACATTTCAATAAGAGAGACCTGAGTATTTAAATGCTTAAGGGCTTGTCTACAACAAGGGGTTCTAGTTCACACTGAGCTGCAGTGTATTAACCGCTTTACATTAGATGAATACAACTGCTGTGTCTACATGACCAGATGCCTCCTACTGCAGTCCTAATAATGGCATCCACAGAGCAAGAACTTCCTTCAAATTAAGTGCTCGGCATTCTGCACTGGCATCCCAGTGTCATTTCTGCCACAACCAAGCCACATCCAAGGTAAGCACTTTTCTTCCAGCACATAACACAGCAGACAAAAATAACATCAAACACAAATTGAGCTTTCTCTAATTTCACCGCATCACCTCATGAAAGCGGACTATCTAACTAATACTCGTGTTTGAGCGCCATTCCTTTATGCAACTTCCATTACTGAATCTTCACAAAGAACTCATGGACTTTTTTAAAAAAGTCTTTGTTTTTACTAAAATTTAAAGTAGAAGCTCCTGAGCTACCTGCCTTTATCCCCTCGACATTGCTAGGAGTTACCTGTTGACAGCCTTTCTTTCTCACCTTCTCCCTCTTATTTGCCAGCAAGCGGGAAGTAGCCCTGGGTCTCGGCTTTGAGCACTGCACCAGCGCGACTGTATTTTCCATAGCGGCCAAGAAAATGACAGGCAGTTATTTCTCTTTGCCTGGTTTTTAGGGACCAAAAATAATCAACTAGCCTTCCACTTTGAAAGACTATGCCTACAGCACCTTAGCTGCATTAAGAAATTGCAGAAGCACTAATGCCCAGACCAAAGAAAGACCTGGAGCTCCAAAAACTTAAGTGCCAGAACACTCTCCATGTCAGATACGTAGAAACTTGAATCCTTGCTTCAACAAGAGAAGGCCTCTCTCCTGCCACTCAGAGGACCTGATCCAAAACTCAGCTGAACTGTGCTCTGTTTACTATTTTTAAAGTAGGACCCCAGTTTTTGTTTTTCAGCTTCCTCCATTTGTATCAAAATATTACAGTAAGATGAGTTTCTCTGTGCAGTAGGCGTTCTTGTCTTAGAAGTAGTATAGTGAGCACCTTTGCGAGATTGTTTGTCTTGCAGTTGGCGATTGCCTCACGAACTGGAGTGGCAGGTGAGGGGGCAGGGAGAAAATTGCTTGTTTAAGAGCAGCCCTGACAACACCGCTCTGCAGTGATTCACGAGGGCGAATGCCAGAGGGACTCTGCTGAGGTAAAGCACAGGGTTACGAGGGAAAGCTGCCTATGCTAGAATGAGCTCTGCTGTGTAGGGCTGAAGTACAATTTGGGACTTTTTGCACCTTAAGTTCCCATGTGTGCTTTCAAAAAGCTCACTGTAATGTAAATATATATTTGTAATAACTTTGCAGAACATCACAGATTAATAACGTTCTGATTTCCTTGGCACTTTACTACCTCTATGATTTGACGTGTCCAACTTTAAAAAAATTTATTTACTGCCTAAAGCCTATGCTTTCGGCCAGAAAAAAAATCCATGTTTAGATGGCATGCTATGAATATCTTTTAACATGCAACACCAAAAAGCTGTGGCATGTACGTCATGGCATTATGAAGTGCTGTTATCAAAACTGTGGCACAGCACTATGAAAGCTAAGCTTCAGCTAAACCACACAGTAAACTAAATTAAACGATGTCAATTGTTGGAATAACAATTTATTTTCACAACAAGATTTTATGATTTGAATCTAGTGGCTGGTGAAAGAGGTGTGGTGGGGAACACAGCAGTGCACATTTATCACTTGGAGCACATGGTTGAGATGCTACAACAGCAGGGAACGTACAGGACCTCAGCCAGGAAATGGGAAGATGGGAGAGAGCTTGGTGTCGTTCAACATAAGGTGTTTTTCATTTCCCTTGTTTAGCTGGCGTTGTGCATTTTGTAGTCCTTACTCCCTCTAGGTACGGCTGACATTTTGAGATGAATTACGGTTGTCAAGATGGACTATGAAATGGCAGAGAAAGCATGGTCCTAGATGAACTTAAAGAAAACCTTTCAATTCTTTTAGTGGCAGAAAATTACATTTAACCATCAGCTGCACATGCTCCAAACCCATTGCAATCATTATTTTCAACATACAAGCAGAGGGATTCAAAACTGGAAACTCTTCAAAGCTCATCCATGCCCACAAACGTAACACCAGGTGTGCACAACAGCACTACTTCGTGCTGTGGCACACTCCCCACGGCATTTCAGTATGGCACTGTATTTCAGCCAGTGCTCCTGCGCCCACTTTATATTAAATCATCTCTGTTGTGCAGACGCTGACTCGTGGCTTGCAACCACAAATAGCACCATCTACACCCGCAGTTCAACCGGAGGATGATCTGTAGACCTCAGGGACAGCGAGAGGGACGTAAGTGCAGTAACCATCCACACCTACGTCCAGCATCAAGCAGTGCGAGTTAGCACCAGGAGAACCAGCAAACTACCGCTCCTTTCACCTTGCCATGGCCATTAGTCTGCCGTAACTTGATTTCTGTCAGCCTAAACAGTCTGAACACACTTGTGGCACCATTTTTCAGCATGCATCACCTAACTTCAGTATCACTACACTGATATTGCCATTGATCAGCCAAAGCTCCTAAAAGAACTGGGTGCCTTAGATACCTTTCAAAATAATATGCTCTATAAAGCCGCCTTACTCCAAAAAAGCACATAAACCTATAAACTTCAGGGCCTATTGCGCCTCTTAAGCTGCACAAAATATTAACAGGGTACATACATACATTTTACAATATCAATAACATCAAACATTCAGAGTCAAGTTTCGCTACTTTTACTAGATTAAACTTATAGACCAAACCATTTCATAAACCACTAACTATAATACTATCCCCGTTGCCTTTTAAAAATCCTTATACTACTATTTGGAAGAAAAATAAAATAAAAACTTATTGCCACATCAATCTCCTGCCATAAATTCTATATTTATCATCATTCTGAACTTTAATTTAGTGGACAACAAATTTTGCAAATAACTATAATTCAAAGGAAACTAATTCATAGAAAACTCTAACGCAATGCCCTATACTGAAAATGAAGAGAAAAAAACGAAATGGAAGAATTGAATATGAGAATGTTTAAACTCAGTTTCATTACGGACCATATTAGCATGTTTATTAATCTGTCTTGAAATAATACAAAAGTAATTATTGCCTCAAAAGCGAGCCTCTGGAACACGGCAGATCACATACAGACCTTCAGGCGTTCATAGGAGCTTGCTCATCCCCATGCTGGCAGGTTGATAAGCTACACCATCCAGCTGTTCGGCACGGGCAGAAACACCTGGCATGCAAGTGCCAAAAACCAGGTGAGGGCAATTTCCTTGTAGAAACACAAACGTCCGGCTATTTTACATGCCAGCCATCTGAAAGCTCTAAAAGGATGCTGATAGCTGACAAAATACCTGTCAAGCAACTGCAGCTGAAGTTCAGCTTCAGACCCCATGTGAAACATCTATATTGTGGCTCAAGACTTTTCTATGCACCTTCGTTTACCAAAATGTAAGTTAATACGGCACTATCAAAGGACAACAGGTTTACAAAGTTATACACAGCAGTAACTAAATGTAAATAAAAATCTAACAGCTGGGTGGCAAACGATTATTGAGAGACAGAAACTGTCGCAAAGCTACTGAAAGCTGATTAAAGGACTCCTATTTAGTAAAAAAAGATTTGCAACAAGTGCATAGAGAACTTCATCATAACTCAGACAACACAGAAATCCAAACCAACCATATGACAGTTTTTCAGAGGATCTCCACAAGTCTCCCCTGCTGGTCACACTTAAAGACTTCTCTGGGTAAATATTTACCGCAAAGACTGCAGTTTTTCTTTAAGTCTGTTTATTTTTACAAAAGGGCAGTTACTGAAAGAGGCCACCTGAGAGGTTAAAAGGGCCAAAAGAACAACTTTAATATTTCCTGTTAACCAAACTAAATAGATCAAGGGGCTGTGGGGGAGGTTCTTCCTTGGATGACCTGTTTGCTACAAAAGCTGCAACCTTCTCATTATCAAACTGCATGTCCCACCTCACACAATGAGTGGCGATTTTATTTACTTTTTACTGAAATAATTAAAAACTTCAAGCAAAGAACATCCACTCAACAATGAGAATGCAGGGGAAAAAAAACATTGAGGAATCACTACCAAGATTTACAAATTATTTTTAGCAGCTGCGTATTCTAACTTTACATGAATTTAAAACATAATTTTGAAGACACTGAAACCAGATGCTACAATGAACTATGCAAGACAGTAAGTAGAGCACTGTAGTATGGAATTAAATGAAGATTCACTACTTGAGGCATCTCACAAAATTTTTATTTTAAAATTTTCAAATTTATTATCTTTCAGTAATTTAAAATAATAGCTCTATTAACTGGACCCAGACTGAAAGTTGGTCAGATAATTTACTTGTTTTCCCCAAGTATAAACTCAGCTGTGGGGTAGAAGTTGTCTGTTTTTTTTTCTAAACTATTTGGACATTCGTAATTAGAATGAAAAGCTTGTAGCAGACCTACAGACTTAACAGTTTGGTACATGTTTTTAAAAATCATAAACCCTTTACATTTAGAAATCCTCAGAAATGAAATCGTGTGTTTCAAACAGCCACAGAACAGCTAAGATTGGAAAGCACCTCTAGAGATTGCCTAGTCTAACCTATCTGCTCAAGGCAGGCCACCTAATGCCTGCCACCCAGGACCATGGCCACTCAGGCTGGAGTATCTCCAAAGATGGAGACTCCACAACCTCTGCGGGCAACTCGTTCTGCTGCTTGACCGATGTCAGAGTAAATAAGTGACTTCTGTTTTTCCGTTTGGACCCATTGCCTCTGGTCCATTCAATGGGCACCACTGAGAAGAGGTGCTCATCTTTACTCCCACCCATCAGGCATTGATACGCATTGACAACAACTTGCTGCTGAGCCTTTCCCTCTCCAGGTTGAAGAGTCTCTCAGCATCTCCTCCTGTGAAATACAGTCCATCATCTTTGTGGACCTTCATTGGAGTTGCTCTAGCATGTCCGTGTCTCTCTTGTACTGGGGAGTCCAGAGCTGAGTAGGAGGAAGGATCACCTCCCTTGACCTGCTGGCAACAGTCTTCCTAACGCAGCCCAGAGGGCTGGTGGCTTTCTTTGCCTCAAGGATGTGCTGTTGGCTCATGGTCAGCTTGTTGCCCACTGGGACCCCCAGGACCTCTGCAGAGCCGCTTTCCATCTGGTTGCCCCCCAGCACACACTAGTGCACGGGGCCATTTCTTGCCAGGGGCAGGACTTTGAGTTTCCCTCTGCTGAACTTCATGAGGTCCCCTCTGCCCAATTCTCGTGCCTGCCGGGGAGCCTCTGGAAAGGCAGCACAACCATCTGGTGTATCAGACACTCCTTACAGCTCTGTATCACCTGAAAATTCCCTGGGGTGCTTTCTGCCCCATCAATAAGTCACTAATGAAGAACTTTAATAGTATCAGCCCCACTATTGGCCCCTGGGGTCTACTACTAGTGACTGACCTCCAGCTGGACTTTGTGCCACTGACCACCACCTTTATTCCCAGCAGCTCAGTGAGTTTTCAGTCCACCTCTCACAGAGCAAAAAATATAGACAGAAACATAACAATTGGGTATATAAGACAGCATCTGCCAAGGATTTTCAGAAGGCATTGCCGTTGAAACAGCAATTAAAGCAGCAAAAGCACAGATGATGAGGAGGAAAGAATAAAACATCAAATAAGAACTTAGAACAGATTTAAATTATTTTTTTTTTCCTTTCTGTGCCAACCCATGCCAAAACAGGATTGAAGGTAATGACAAACTGATTTTGAACCACACCTGTGCTGTGCTTTTAGCCCCAGTAGAGAACAGTTATTAGTTTCCTTCATACCAAAGAACAAGAAATTCAAAATCCCTTTGCCTTTTTCTAAAAGAGAAAGGGACATTCACCTGCGCACCCCGTATTGCATCAGCCTCTCGGCACTGCAGAGCACAGAGTCTTGTTAGATTTGCCTCTAGAGTCCCTGAACTATCAGCGTCTAATTATTGTGTGAAGAGCAGCTTGAATATGCACCTTCCTTCACGAGAACAACACAGATACAACCCTTATTACTTTTTTAAATGAAAGGTATTGACTATTTTCAGAGGACTAATAATACCGTTTAATCATACTTCAAAAAAAACCCCGGTTGTATTAAGGAATTCCAATTCTTTAGCCTCAGAGGCCACGTTCACAACAGCATTTGGGCATCTCACCCCCACCGACATATTTCCACTCACAAGATCCTGCAGGATCCACTGACCTCATCTTATGTGCACAGCGCTAAGGGGAAAGCGAGGATCCAGCTGCATCCCAGTTAAGCCATTTCAAGGGTGGACTTCTCGTCTAAGGTTCTCTCTACAGTTAATAAAGAAGGTAATTCAGCTGTTTCAGGTCAAATGAACGGCTCTCGTGGGGAACCGCTGACTACAGAGTGAAGCTAGATACCTAAGCTAAATTTAGGTGAAACAAATCTCTCCCCAAGCACAGGGAATCATACGTATTTGCCAGAAAGTATATTCAGGAACTCTCTTTCTCTTGAGTCCTAACCACAGGAATATTCTTTCCATTGATTCAATACAAAATTACTTCTAATGAAAAATGATGGGCCAGACTTCTCCAGCTTCATGAGATCATACTGTATGGTAGTCAGCCTCACGGGTGTGATGGCAAAAGGAGACCTTAAAACAGTCCAGGAAAAGGTCTGTCTGGCACAATCCTGCCTCAGACAGAAACACACACACGCCAGCACTGAGCAGGCACCTCCAGGCCAGACAGTATGCTCTGTTTCTCACAAGGGCTAATTAAGAACTACACAGCATTCTCAGTCCTGTGCACTGGTCCTGTTTGCAGGAGCACAGCTGTGGAAGTCGGGTCTGCTGGCCACAGCGCAGGCTTCTGGGAGTCCAGGGCAATTTCCACCTCAGGGGATGCAAATGCCGCGACGTACGTTGTGCTCAGAAGACAGGGACATTGCAAGCCTGGCCGGAGCCCACACAGGAGAAGACATACCTAATGCAGCATCAGCATTTCCTGCGTACTGGTTGTTACACTTACTAATCCATTCTGAACACGCTCAAATTTAGCGTGCAAGGCCCTGATTCAAATCGTGCCACGTCTACAGATCAATACTAGCTTTACATTTATAATATTTTTCAAATGAAAAGAAAAAGGAATAAGAACCCACAAGACTACATTAATATAAAAAACATTCGAAAGGAGACATTCAGCGACAAAATTATTTACCGACTGCAGTGCGATAACGGCTTCATCCTTAACACTTGGCTAGCCTGTCCTTACTGCTTCATCTAAACCAACATACCCAAGGAAACACCACTGCACCTTTACTGTGGTCTGATTCAGATCTGAGCCAACCTTGCAAGAAAAAGCCATTAAATGACATTAACATAGTACTGAGATCATTCTCTGACAACCAAGAATAATGAGGTAAATTAAGGGCAGATGGAGGTTGAGGCTTTCCTCTAAATGTCCTTAATTTTGTAGGTTTTAGACATACTGTCTCCTGAACCTCGGTGCAATTTTAGTTTTACTATTTGTGATATTTATAGCTCCCATTTATATAAGTAATATGTAATTTTAATGCAGGTCTAATAGTTCCAACTGCCATTGACACAGATTGTAAAATGAAAAAGGGAGGATACCTTGTTGAATAAAGCGCTGTTTTATTTCCTTCCTGCCACCTTAGCCACTGCGATACAGTGGGTTAATGTCTTATTTGGATTCCAGCTTTGTCAACACATCAAAGATCCTCCCAGGTGAAGAGGAGCAGGGCTATGCAATTGATCTCCCCTAACCTGTAACGTCTGTGTCACTCTGGTCCAGGGTGAGCGACTGAAACGCATGTTTCTTTTTGAGAAAGGCGCTGATTGCCTTGAAGAAGTACATGATGATGAAAGGTATGAGACAGGAGTAGACCTTGGGAAATGTCAAGGGAGATCACAGTCAAAATTGCCTTCTTTATCCAGAATAAATAACAGCAGTTGTGGATTTCGCGACTGTAATTCTGTTGAGGAGGTCTGGTAACATAAATCACGATAAAGATGACTTGAGACTCTTTTTAAAGACCAAGGAGGTTATTTGTATATTTCAACTTACCTTCTACTGTTCCCAGGCACAGTCTCTACAGATGTTTCTATGGCTGTCGTGAGTCCCCTCAATGCAGTGTTTTTCCCCTCCCTATTTATTCTCTGCTGTCACCCCACTCCAGCTTTTTCCTTTCTGTCCTTCCACCCTGCCCCAGATGACAGATTGCTGCCATCCGCCCCGTTCGGAATTCACTGCTTCCATTATCGCTTCCCTTACAGCTGCGGCACATCTGCTTTCAGATCCTCTTTACAATTTTTCCTCAGGCCCTTCCTTGCATTCAGCATTGCTGGAGTGCCTGAGCAACAGGAGCAGCAGCTACAGGAACCTCGTCACCATCTGTGGCTTGATTCGGAGCCATTGCAGGCAGCAAGAAAACACCCATTTCGACTGCAATCCAAACCCTGTTTCTACCATTTTCCCTCTTTCAAACTGCTGTTGAATGACACAAATAAACAAGCTAAGCTGCACCAGTACTGCCGAAAACGGGTCAACAACTCTGGATGCCTCATTTCTGGTTTAGTGGGGTCGGTTCACAAAATGGAAAACACCACACTGTCTGAAAGAGGTTTTGGAAAACTCAGTGGCAACATGTTCAAAAAGGCACTCAGAAAATGAGGAGTCCTGAAGAAAGGCCAATCCAGGTTTGCAGGTTCTAACACTCATTCTGAGGAACCCCAACAGTGTTTCTACCGAGTTGAAAGAATTTGCATAATGCTTCACTTGGCACCAGTAAACATGTCAGGATACGTCTCAATAAAACTTCAATGTCAACACAAGAAAGGCCATCACACACANAACCAAAAAAAACCCAAACCATTTTCTCTAAATTCTTCCAGCTTTCGTTCTCTTACATACATTTACTCTTTCTCTCGATAGGTGCTGCCGCAGAAATACAAGGTTAACAATTTGAAATGGAATTGTGACTTTAATTTTCTATGTCCTCCTCTTTAATATAATGATCCAGGCAGATTTTTGTACTGGATTCAAGTAACGCTTAATGCCTTTTCAAATTCTTCCTATTTTCAAGTGGGTTGCATGGAAATGACTGGTAAGTATATTTTTAAAATAGCAGAAGTGGCAAAACTAGACAAAAGACAAAGATTTCTCTCTTTTTTTAAAATACATATTTCCCAAATGAAGAAAACTGAAGAAAAAAAATGTAACAGAAAAATATAGCTATCGCTTTGATTTCCCTGTCTTTTCCGTTTGAGTTGGCCCAAGAAGCCCTTTTCATTTTAAAAAAAAACCATATTGAGATCCTTGTGCTGTGGCTTTTATTTTTTTTTTTTTTTTTTTTTTTTGTTAAAGGAAAGACAGACATGAAAAGGTCTAAACCAGAGACGCATTATTATTCAAGAAACGTTATAAGGAACAACCGCTTGCATTACTAATACTTTATCATTCATGCAAACCTTTTAGCTTGACAGACAAAAGCAGCATATATACATCTAAACAGCTACATATGCCAAATAGATACCAGTTCTGGAGAACAAGTACAGCACGGGGTGGGAACACACAAAAAGTCCCAAAGCAGTAAGGGAAATGAATGAAATTAAGAACTTGCATCTGTGGATGGTAAAGGTTTAAAGGTTTAAGAGACTCGTTTCTTGTTGTCAAATGAAAAGAATCACGAGATAATTGAAAGGTTGTGTACCACGTGCTATGGTAAGGACGGCATAAAAGAGAAAGGGAAATGCTAGCATTAAGACCCCAGTTCTTTCTGTCTTTTCTCCAAGCTCCCATTGATTTCAGCGAGAGTTCCGCGCATGCAGTGACTCCAAAGCGGGGCTCTAATTGCTTGTGTTTTCAGAATGATGCGAAGGCATTAACACGGAGAAATTTCCATTTGCACTAATGGGATCTGTACGGCCAACGATACTTGTTTTTCTTCCTGAGCATATTCCCCTGGTTCTTGTTCTTTTGAGATCTGCTTCAACAGAACGCTTCTGTCTTGCATTAAAATACAGTTACGAAATTCATAACTAAACAGTACTTTAAACCATATTGTTTAATCTATGACTTTTCCTCTGACAAGTGTGAAAACGTGTGCAATATGACAGAAGGTTTGCTACAGTAATTGCATGTTGTGATTGAATGATAGAGTAACAACCACGGAAATAACTGTCTTGCTGAAACTGTCGCAGAAGGTAAGTTGCTCCTGTACAGTTTTAACTTATGCACCATCTGTTTTACCAGTCCTTTAAACGTTCCTTTAACTAGTTAAGGGATTTTATTGTCGTTCATATAGGCATTGCCAGACTTTCTCTGACCTTTTGCGCATTTTACTTTGGAAAGAGTGTCTTTCTGTCCCTTTCTGTCCCTCTCCCCACCTGGGAACTCATTCATCCACCACCCACATCTGACAGACCTACCACCCATGTTTTCTGAATTGTTGCCACATTAGCTAGCAAAGAGGAGATTATATATGGGCAAAATCTGTAGGTCTTTTTGAGTATTTTTCCAGTAGATGGAGACACATCCACAAACTGTTTATTTCTCTAAAAAGCTGACATTATTAACCATCAGTTCGAGAATAAAGTGATAGTCCAAAATTACTGGTATAGTCAAGACTTACCAAGTTGTGAGAGAATAAATATAGTTGGATAATAATCATGTTGTAGACTTGAATTAAAATGCTAAATCATTTGCAATATACCACTAAGTAACACTACATTAAACTTAACAGATTATCAAGACACTAATTCTATATTAAAAAACCAACAGCTGAAGTTAAAAAAAAAATTGAACAAAAACCCCCTTTGGCTAAAGCGTATGCATTGTCCCCTTTACACATCAGCAAAACCCTACAAGGAAATAACCAACACAATAAAGCTGGGTTATTATAGCGTGGCACACAGTGACAGTACATTACGTTACAACAATAAGAACTAAGGTTCCTTCAAATCAAACTTTCGGGTGAACAAAAAAATAGGGGGTACCAAACAAAACCAGAGCATTGCAAGTTCAAAACAAACAAAAGGAGATGCTTCTTCATATAAAGCAGAGTGGATGCCACGCTAAAGAAAAACATTTATGGGAGCTGAAAATCAATATTACAAATTCACCTAAGAAAAAGCCAACAAGGGATTTAAAGCATGAAGATAAAATTTGTGGACCATAAAAAGCCCCTAAGCAATGAAAAACCAGGGCTGGGGAAGGGCTCTGACAACTGCCATCAAACGCTTGCCCTGTCCTTATGCTCCTCACTAAGCATCAGTTCTTGGCCATGGCAAAGGCGGGATGCCAAATAAGACGGACATTTGCTCTGACCCAGCGTGGCAGTTCATACAGTCTTCAGCAAACTTTCTGCGTAACTATCGAGAAAAGCATGGACAGGCTGTCAAGAGGAGGGCTTTTTTGTAGGCTACAATCTGTGAAAATAAAAAATTGCATCAGGACAAAAATTGCCAAATAGGAGGAAAGCCACTAAAGCAGCAACCAGCAGACATGGATCATTGAGCCAAGCGCTGGCTCAGGCGAACGCAGCTCCCAGAACCCCTGGCGTGACATCGACCATCGAGGAGAACGGCACACACACCGGATGGACACCAGCCAGTGCTCACTGCACCCTCCATCTCCAGTGACATGAGACTCTTCCTACTCAGTGAACGACTCCTCGTGCTTTTACCACGACTCTGCAGAGTCAGCAAAGCTCAGAACCAGAAACACCCTAAAAAGGACCTATATAAGAGGCCTTTTTGCAAAGGGGAAGGAAAGTCTCCATCAGACAGAAGCAGCCCACGAGCATCCTCTGCCCTGCCTGAGACACGGGGTTATGGAGAGCAAGTCTTTCATCCCATTTTCTGCCATGGATGGCCTTTAGAACAACCCTCACCTGGAAAGAGGGCGGCAGGCAGAGGAGTTTGCTGTGCAACGTGCTCTTCCTTCCCCATGGCATGAGCAAGGAACACGGATCACACTAGTCAGTGCTGATCATAAAAGGGACTATTTTGCAAATCCTTATCCTTGCTGGACTTGCCTCCAGCCACAAGGAAGCTTTTTCACTTCCCCTGTGAGGAGTTTTGTCTCTCTGGCCTTCGCTCCTTCTTCCCAACGTGCTACTGCGGCAGGCTTTAGGAAGGACTTCATGCTCGCACAGAGAACAGCTCTCTGAATCAGAAAAGTAAAACCCTACATCGTCTTATGTTATTATAGCCCTCTTGCTTTATGACAAAATAAACATGAAGATGAGGTATGGCTTAGACTTTCCTTTCGTGAACATATTGAACACACTGACTGTCATAATATTTTAAATATTTGACAGATCTTTACTATTCCTGCTCTATCCTTTTTTGGTAACTCACTGTACCAACTGATCGCAGCATTCACGTTATACACCCCCCTAAAAAAATATCATCCCTAGTCACATCTTAAGAGCTGAGCACTTTATTTGCCTTTCCAGCCAGCACTGTTTCCAATAAGTCATCCAAAATCACTTTCAGAAAAATTTTCCCCCAAGGAGTTAGAACTAATTAAGAACCCATACGTGGTTTAGTCATTTACATGATTCCATTGTGAATTCTACAATTTTTATCTAAAGTCTTTGAAGTTTATATATAACATCAGTCATTCTGAGTCATCAACAAATTATAGCCCTCTTTACTGCACTGCTGGAAATGCTGTTAAAAATATAGAGCAAAACTGGTCCTGACACTGCTCCCCCTAATACTACTGTTAACCTCTTTCATCAAGAGAATGGCTTTTTTATTCTTTATTTTCATTTCTCATCTGCTAATTAATTTTTAATCCATAACTTCCAAAGGCTATCAACTTCCCCATCTTTTGACTATTTTTTTTTTTTTTTTGTCTACTGTCAATAAACAATGCTGCTTGTTTTCTCAACAATACCTGGCAGTGAAAGGGAAGCTGTCTCTGCAGCAAAAGCCTTCCTAGCCTAGATGCTGCCAGGAATAAAGCAGGAGACTATCTCTGGGGCTGCCAGACAGTCAAGACTTCCATCCTAAGCTGGGTGAAGGGGGGGCATGCACTGCCCAGGACAGACAGGTAAAGCTGGGCAAAAAATAGCCATACTAAGCACAAGTGGAAGCGAACAGAAAAGAGGGAAGCCAATACACCTAACATTTCAGTGGAGTTTTGACCTGTTCTAATAATAAACGAGGGAAACGGCTTGAACGCTACATGTCATTGAGCAGTGGTCCCTGACCTTTGTCAGTCCACACACCGCAAGCAACATCAGCCACTGCCTTCCCTGGTGCCCGGACCACTGTGATAGCAGCCCTGGCTGCAGCTACGTTCCTGTAGCCACAGGATGGAGAGCACTGGTAAAGGTCTTTGGATTTTCTTCTTAAGAAGAAAAAAAAAAATTATTTGATAAATGTTATGACAGTAAGCACCACTCAGAAAAACAGTGGTAACACTGATTAATGCTACATCAAAATATTGTGGTTGAAGCCAAACATGAAGTATATGTTGGGTAATTTGGCTGACTACCAAAGTACCCCAAGCAAGGCACAAAGCTGTCCCATTTCTCTCCTTCAAATTATTCCTTAAAAACCTTTTCCTTTTACATCAGTGTCTAAAAACCTTAACAAAATGTAACCTGGTGTTATGCTGAGCCTACTTCAAAATCATAACAGCTAACACTGCCTCTTCAGTGGGCTCCTGGTCTTTAAACAGCACTCTTAAATACACCAGCAATAAAAAGGCATCAGCTGTGACTGATTTGGTCTCTTCAGCTGCTGGGGTCAGTAAAGACAACCCATAAACTCTTTACGGACTAAAAAGCAGAACACTAAACCATACAGATTAAGCTAAACCCACTTTAATATAATTTAGAATTTTGGCTGCCACTTCACCCATAATTAACATCAACACTAAGATGTTTTACTGTATTTGAACAAGTATAGCCATAAGTCTAGCATTATGGTACAGAACAGAAAGTATCCAACTCCATAATGTGACTCCAGGAAAAAAAAAAATGTATGTGATCTGGCAAATTGTAGTCCCTTCTCCTGTGTCCATCCCTGCAGCTGCAGTACTTCCTTCATGGGGTCCCAAGCCTTGAGAGTTTCTGGGACGTGTCTGCATCATCCTTCAGGACAGCGAAGGGTCGGTTACAGGACATGTGTAATAGATTGCCATTTACAGAAAAGCCTGATCTGGGAATTGCAATATTATGCCCAATTAAGGAAAACTGGGGGATGATGGAGGGTAGAAAGGGAAAGCTGATGAGGATACGAGTCTTACTCCAAGAACACTTGTCAGATCAAAGAGATTCAGAGAGCATTTGGCTGCAATCGCAGACACCATAAATCTATTGGTATTCTATTTTAACGTAAAGACTCCAAGAATAAACAAGTAGCAAACCTACTTCATAAAATACTAGCACGTTCCTCCTGCAAAATAATTTACTTCACTGCATGTAGCAGTGTGGACAAATAAGAAGGGCGGGGGGGAATGGTCCATCCCCAGCTCAAAGCTTTATCGGCAATTCCCAGAAAGCAATATAATTTGTAGCACGTAAGGTCACAAGATGACTTGTTTCAAGTTTGACTTGTTCCTAGTGCAAACTTCAGTCTGAGCCACATAATTTCCTTTTTAACTATCATAAACACTTATGCTCTCAAAACACCATTAATTATTGTGAAATTCTGCAACCCAGAGTATTTGATACTTTAAAGAACTTTCAAATCACACTGAATGGGCACCAGCTGTACCCTTGGCTCTTGTGTTTTGACCATCTCACTCCTGGCGATACACAAATCCCGCTGAACTACTGCATTATGCAACTGAAGTTGCCAAAATTCTTTACAATGATGGTTATTCCAGAACAGCTTGAACTTCCTAGAGTGTTTGGTATGTTCTCCTCCACATGTCGCTTATACAAAGAATGAGCATCAAAGCCTGCTCGTGCCTGAACGCTTATGGATTGGTCCACGAGGGTAGTCTTTGCTCTCTTGAAGTTGATGGGAGGAGGTCTTTGGGCTTTTTTGTTCTTTCTTTGAAAAATTACCTTCAAAGCCGAGCCTGCAGCTCCCGCAGACCAGCCCAACGCTCCCCACGGCTTTCCACATGTGACGGCTGGTCAAACTTACCTAGCGTCGCAAACTCTCCTCTGCAGTTATAAAGCACCTCCAAGACACACGGGCATTTGCTGTGTCACCGGTTTCCATGAAAAAAAATAACACAAGCTCTTTCTAAGGTAATTAGTAGCTTCTCCTGATCATTTTAAGTTAATTCTCAAGAGGTGAATTAAATCAAAAAAGCAACAGCCAAAATCAATAGTTTCACTATGTTTCAGCACTGTCATAAAATAACTGCTCCCCAAAAGACATATGATGTACATTAGCACAGATTTAGTAGACAGTTGTATACAAAACTGAAATTAATTTTTATTCTTCTCAGTATCATAAATTTTTACTGCCAATGAATAATTCAAGTTACAGCACAACCTCAATGTTGTTCTACTGCAAAATAATTTACCTCATTTCTTGAAGGCCAGAAAGGTCCATTCTTTTGTATTTTGAGCCGAAAAAGTACAACATATACCTACTTCTGTTTCTAATTAGTTAAGTGAAAAAGGAAGCTATTAAATAAATATATTTTAATCCACAAAAAAACTTGACGGATAATACTTTTCACCACAAGCTACATGCCACACTTTGCCATGAAATCCACATGTAACAGTCTAAATCCCGAGTCCAGGCTATGAATTACTATGAGAAACACAGCCTCAACTGATCAAGTTTTGTCATCATTAACTAGAATAGGGCAACTCTTTGCCTTAAAAAACAAAACAAGAACCCCCATCAAGCTCTTATTGCACCGGCCAGGAAGGGAAGGGATCCACGTGTGACAGGGATCTGCTATTGGCAGTATGTTTTACACAGACGCTGCTCCGAGTTGTAGCACTGGAAGGCACTAGGACACTCGGAGAGGGACCCCAGAGCTTTGCCAACCTGGAAGGGGCTGCAGGATCGGCACTGCAACGACTGGGGACGCAGGCAGGCAGCCAGTATCGCCCGTACTCTTCTCTCCCGACATTGAGCCTGCTGTGTTGAAGCCTTAAGCGCTCAAGTTTTGCAATATTGGCCTTTATGTAGCAGAAACAGTGATCTGCTCAAATAAAAATAATAAAGAGTAGTATTATACTCTTCTCCGTAACTGTTCCTGCCGTGGGGACGAAGTCAATCCTGTCACACACAGGACTGCCAATGGCTGCGCCTATGCGGTGCGTTCAGTTTCTGTGAAACATTTTACTTTAGCGGCCCTTGTGTTGATACCATGTTCATTTCACATTTATTGAATATACAGAGGTAGTTTAGCCACAGAAAATATGATTTTCAACCTTGCCAGTATTTTCACTTCTTTCCCGACAGACAATAACTGAGGAAGAAATGATGTGGAAAGTGGCTTATGCATACTATGTGAAATTCAGCTTCACGTAAACATTGTTCTATATTCAGCCAAAATTTAAGAACAGCTAGCTAACACATTGTTAAAACTCAACGGGATAATAAACACACCAAACTTGCCGGGCATTTGGAAACCCTACAGAAAGAGAGCACACAAAAGCCATCGCCCCAAGTAATTCCAGCAGAGGTGCCGCGCTACAGACATCACATATCTCGTTTCAACACAGATACATAAAAAAGCTGAACCTGACCCAAGATGTAGACCTTGAATAGCTCATTATCTTTCACATTTTAAGAAAAACATATTCTGGGTGCTGCCAGAACTGCAGCACTAGGCTTAGCTGAACATACCCTAATGTAGGAGCAGTTTCCCGGCGAGTTACTGTCTCAAGTAGTCCCTTATTGCTGGGGGGGCACGGGCAGGGGGAAGTCAACATTTGCAAGGATTTAAATATTACAAATATGCCACTCAAATTACACTATCTGCAGCATATCAGGATAAGAGATTTTATTGGCCATGTGAAACCTGCAAGCCCCAGGAAGGCTGCTGCGTATTTTCTTGACTAAGCCGATTTCTCCATCAAGGAACTATTTACATATAAACAGGCTTTGCTACAGAGCGTGCCATGACATTAAAGATAGAGGGGGAAAACAAGTACTGAGAGACTGTTACCAAACGCGAATGTATTTGAAGCTTGCAAAGCATTTCCTTCAGCCCACAAAACAATTTTTCTTCAGCCATCTCCATCCCATGTACATTTTCAGAAAGATAAGCTCTCTGAGCTACAAATTAGCCCCTTTATTTCCTCAGAACGAATGTAATAAGACTCTGCATATAAAAAGAGGTTTAAAAATCTTTAAGGCTGCCAATGCAAGGCATTCAAAAAAAATCACAAACCTCTTGAAGTAAGATTGTTCATACAGCTTTTCATTTATTTAACTCTTCCTTATATTATTTTATTTTATTTTTACCAATTCAGTGATGAGCGCCATTTCTTTCTGATGAGCCCAGAACTCGTTCAGTTCACAAAAGCACAATTCAAGTCAGCAGCGTGAACTAGGTTATTTTTAAGCATCTTCTGAAGCGGCTTTAAGCACCTTGCCTCAACTTCCTGGCCTTCCTGACTCTCCAAACCATGCATGTGGCCGCACAGCACTCACTAGAAAGGTTCTGTGAACGTCTGGTTCCAGCAGCGGTATAAACTGGACCGGGATTCAGATGGACTCATGGCTGCCTTTCAGATGAAGGAGCCAGAACGCCATATACAAAGTTTATGTTGGCTTTAAGCTGGCTATACTATATCAGACGGACTCTAATCCAGTATAAAATTAGTGAGGTGCAGAGAGGTAACACCTAATATGACCAGGTTTTCAAAACTGAGCCAGCACGCTAATTTTATGCCAGAGCAGTGTTGTTGAGCGCATGGCTGTGGCAGCCTTACCGCAGCCGTGAGAGCCCCCAAACAGATTTTGCTGTATCATCAAACCATAGTTGAAACAGGAGCAAGTTGATTTCTTGGTGTGGAGTATTCACATGTGAAAACGAAATCAGTATCAGAGCTAGACATACAGCTGACTCATCTCCCCCCCCCCCCCCCTTCTCTTTT
>VXBH01000764.1:406355-417499 GCA_013400035.1 Rynchops niger | reverse complement strand
TTTTACTAGAGATTTGTTACTGCTGGGGAGAAATATGTGTTTCTTTTGATCACTGATGAGCTCCCCTCACACCCAGCCTTTTAGAGCTAGATCAGAAGAACACATTGTGGAAGGAGCACACACCTGTCCCTCAGTTTGGCCGACCTAGAAGGCAACCCTGCAGTGTATCACACCAGTGTATCACACCACCGCACCGCACGATGGCTGGTCCAGCCAACTCCTCTGCTCCCAGCAGCGATGAAACAAAATCCGGGGTCGTGTACCCACAGCGGCGACACAGAGGAAACATGCTTCTTGCCGAGCTCCGGGATTTGTTTCCAGACTTGCAGCCTGAGCACTGACCCGAGGCTGCCCGGCTCACGAAGACGGACCGTATCACACAGCCTGAGATGCTCAGGCTGCCGGCAGCCCTCAAATCACCGCAGCGCTGCTCAGGCCCTCAGCTCTGCCCAACTGCCTTATACAGCTGCCTCCTAACAAACAGCCAGTTTTCCCATTTTCTGCCGTCGAAATGAATTCTTTCTTTACAATTTTGAAACGTTTACTTCTAAACTATTTTTCCACAGAATACAATTTCCAGAGAAAACTTAAATTTACGAGATGGACAAATATCTGAGAAACAAAAGAGCACAAGAAACAAGCCACCCTGCGGAACCTTCTCCTAAAAGCAACAGTTTTTCTCTAACAGTTTAAGGAGAATTTCAGCACCACATGCACACGTGCTTCATACATGCTACCTCCTGAAGGATTTGTTTCTCTGCTGGCGTGAAGTCCCGCTTCCAGATTCCCAGTTCCCATTGCTTGTCAAGCAGCAGCTTGCTCGGCAAGGGCTGGAATTCTGGTGACTTCAGACACCAGTAAACCCATTTATCACATACCTCTTCCATAGTATCTGTGAAGCTCTACAACTTTCCTGTTTCTTCAATAGTAAAACTCGATGTCCATCAGCTGCTCAGTAATGGGAGTCACATTATCTGCCTTCTATATTGAACAGTGTAATATAAGCAGCCCTCACGGTGCGAAACACTTTTGGTCAGACCGTGTCTCGTTACAGACCATGGGAGAAAGCATCCAGCTATATTTACAAAAATAAAAAAAAAAAAAGAAGATATCTTCCCACCTGTAGGCTGAATACAGAGGCAAGACACTTTAGGATTAATTTCCATTTTGGTACGCTCCCAAGTGCAAAATTAAGGTGCTTTTGGTTTTGCTACCCTGATCTTTATGAAATATTCCATTCCTATTTGCATCCTTGAAGCAATGATATCTTGCTATACATCAATCTTTGGTTGGAGACAAATAAAGAAAAAAAAAAAAAAAAAACCAGAACTCATCCTACTAGATTCTAATTACCACAGCTGGATTACGGTCTATCAAACAAATGCTTGTAGATTTTCTCCTTCACTGTTTCTGTCTGGAAAAGCCCTCTAAAACCCTTCTGGAAGTTGCCCATACAGGCTGTGCTATTGCCTTGTGTGCTCCACACAAGTTTTTTTCCGACAACTCCACTAAGACTTTTCTGAGTTTATCTATTTTCAAAGTATCAAGCCGAGCAGCTTTTTCAGAGAGCCCTTGTTCTCAGGAGCCTGCCCTCACGGATCAGCCCACGGCTGGGGCTTCGCAGAGTCGTTTTCGGGATGTAATAAATCAGCAATATGAATCAGGTACATCATTAACATAATCTTGTTAGCTTACAAAAAAAAAAAAAAAANAAAAAAAAAAAAAAATGCCCACACATGAAAATTCTGTTTCCCTAAAAAAGCAGAAACAAACAGCCACAGGCAACTTCTCAGCTCGGCAGTCGCCGTGCCTGCGAAGAGTCAGCCAAGGCTGGGAGGCTGAGCTGGGGACTGGCTCTTACCCCGCAGCAGATGGGGGCTCCTGCCCTAAAGATGGAGCCAGAGCCACGGGCCAAGGACTAAAAGGTGACACAGCGATGGAGCGAGATGGCATCTGCCAGAGAGATGACTACGAGATGTTCTCCACAGAACCTTGATGCCACCCTGGTAAACCAAGAAGTGCCATCTGCCTGTTTCCACTTTCTGTCACACCCACCAGTTTTCATTTCCAGCTCTCCTCACCGAGCACATCCAAGTCTACCACCACTACAGTCACCACCTGCATTTGCAAACAGCACTTCTCTGGTTTTAACAATATTAAGTAACTGCAAAATAAGGTTTCGGGAGAACATTATCTCGGCGGGATTAAACTCACCACCAACATCTCTTTTCCCCCTCTGGTTATGAAGCCCCATGGTATAAAGCTTCCCCCCTCTACCCTGGGGAGGCATTAAGCAATTCTCCCAGGCTCTGCTGGGTCCTGAACTACACCATCGAGTGCCACCAGTGCTCCAGAGTCACCAAACTCCAGTTACTCCTCCTTGCAGGAGTTGTGGTCAGTGGAAAGACAAGTAAGAGAGCTTTCTTATCACAGATGCGCTCTTCAGTTTTAGATGTGGGAACAATACATAACTGCATACAGTTATGTACGCAACTGTACAATACCTAACAAGCCCTTGCTGGGTAGGTCCACCACAGCTAGTTGACAGAGCAAAGCCGAAGCTGATGTGCTGCTGGCTGGATCACAGTAAAAGCCAGAAGATCTCAATAAAAATGAGCTTAGAAAAAAAAAAATTGCCAAAATGATTATTTATCTCCTGCTGTTCCCCTCTTTCCTTTGAGCTCAGCCAGGTTGGGCTGTCTGGGCTCAACGGTACTGCACTTCCCTCATCTGATCTGCTACTCATGGGTTCAAATAGAACAACAGGAGTAAAAATCACTAAGCTTATACCAGCTGTTGCAGTTTACAGGCTTCATATCCATCAACATCCTCCAGCTCCAACCATTAAAAGCAAAATGCCTCAGAAAAACTAACAACAAATAGGGTAAAATGGGAATAACTCCAAATTGTTGATGTTCCTCCTGAAGCGTTTTCCCATTGTTTTGAGTTACAGACACAGCAGGCTTCACCAGCCCTATCTTTGTAATGTGACTGCATGACATAACTTCCTGTATAACGACACATATAGCCATTTTTAAAATTACGACGGTGCTTAGAAATTCTGTCCTGGTTCCTACAATTATACTTGTGCAATGCGCTATTGTTAAAAAAAAAAAAAAAACACAAATATGTATATATCTCTACACACACACACAGATACCATCGCAAAAGACTTTGTGCTGAGGAGTGGAGGGGGCCAGGGATTCACATCAGCTGAATTATCATTTTTTAACCTTGGGGCGGGGGGGAGGGCGGCAGGGAATGAATTCCGCTACTGAATAAATTTAGCATAGAGTCAACTTAATGATCACATTAGTCCCTGTCTGTTCTCCCAATACCCGTTCACTATTCAATTAACCTATTTTTGTAGGTTACTCTTGGAGCTATTTTTAGGTAGTTTAATCTAAGTTGTCCCTTCTCTAAAAGACAGTTACACGAGTTACCTTTCTTCTACCAACTGTGTCAGCGCCATTTGGATGTTAGCAAAGAAATGGTTATGCCAAAGCTTGCTCTGACTTAATTTGCCCGTGTACTGCTGCCCAAAATTCATGAGGTGGGTTTTTTTTTTCCTGGTTCATATCCCAGAAATCATTCCTGCTACCTTACCAACCTGCTAGAAGATGGATTTTCTCCATCCAGGCCAATAACACAATCATCATCATGGGACGATTTAATTAGGGAGGGGGAATAAAAGACCCCATACGTCATTTTCCTGGAACCAAGACCCGCACACCAGAGATCTTATGACAAAGCCCTGGTGTGCCTGCCCGCACTGATTGCGGCTGTAGCAGCCAGAGGGGTGTCTGGTGGTGAATACGCTGACAGAAAAACCTCATTATACAAAATGGGGAAGTGACGTGTATATTCCTTTTGTCTGCAAAGGGTGCAGGATGGACGCCACTAACAAGCGAGGGTTGTTAGCGTGGTTTGTTTGCCGCAGCTCATAGTCAACTGTAAAGCTAGCAAATAGGCAGCTAAAAAGCTACCAAAAGACCTACTAGGACGGAAGCCCGGCAAGGTTTTAAAAATGTACACAATTGCAGCTTAGAGCCCGGGATTTGCCTGAACTATTTGAAAAGGGAACCTCAAAAAAGATCCTGTTTCCCCAGCTGATCCACAGAGAGACTGGGCATCTTTTGGAAGGAATTTGTAATTACCAGGGTAACATTTTGAGCGATTGTGATACTGGCTGTCAAGATGCCACATGTCTTTAGCTGTAACAGATTGCTGTAGACCAGTCTTTCCCTTTGCTGAAAGTATCATGTCTAAGATTTTATCTGGAAATAACAAACCTGTTTTGTTCCATATTCTTAGGGCACCTTTGACTAATCTGCTAGCATAGCGGCCTTTCCATTCTCAATCTCTGCCTATTGAGAACACATCAAACAATTCCTTACCCCTCTAATGGGTAAGAGATGATGTCTCAGGCCTTCAAGTTCCTTTTCCAAAGGATTCCACCTTTGTTTTAGTGAAAAAGCAAGCTTTTTGGAGTTGGGGGAAGAGGGCCATCTCTGCAGAAGACCTTAGCTGCCTCTATTATTTATAATAAAGTCAGCTGAAGTCCCTTAAAACTAAGGGGGAGATACAATGCAATCTCTGTAGTGGAGAATCTATCTCCGTATTCTCTATGCTCTTCCAGCAAGTAGTTGAAGAAAGAAGCAGAAAATAAAGGATCGTCTTTAAAAAGTTAAGGGGATTAAAGAAGTTTTCAAGTAAAAGTCAGAAGCATGTTTGACAAACACGAAAAAAATAACATGGAGAAGAAAGAGAACAAAACCAAAAAGACTAAGTAATCAGAGAGATTATTAGTGATCACAAAGCCTCACCTGTAACTAGATGCCTTCAAATTAACTCAGCGTAAACATCAAACATTTGCCTTTTCTAGCCTTCATCTTACAAAAATAAAGTTCTCTGCTTCTGAAGTATTCCCATACGTATAATAATTATATAGCATTGTTAATAATATAATTGTTAATTTATATTACAGTTGCTGATTACATATCATTGCTAATAATATGTTATTTTATATAAAATGTTACATATCATGTTAGCAAGAAAACAGTTATGGTAAATCTTTCTCTGATTTAATTTACCAGTATACCACTTCCGATTAATAATGAAATCACATAAATCGCTAGATAAAATAACAATTACGTATGATATTATTAACAATGATATATAAATTAGGGGTTTTTATATGTGTGCGTATAAGATCATGCTTCTAATATAGCACATTTTTCATGTTATGTATATGTTCAACAACACTGGAGATCTGCAAGATAAACAATTCTACAACAAAATCTTATCAAGTAAGGATATAATCAGCTATTAGATTTTCTTTCAATAGCAGCAATGTTTTGGTTAACATAAAAAAGCTAAATACAAGGTAAATGTAGTGTAAGTAATTAAAAATGTACAGTTTACTCAGGCTAGGAAGTTCACGGGGGAAAGACAAGAGTGTGCATACCGTAACTATCCATTCTTTTTGTATTGACTTTAACTTCCAGTGTTCTGCTGGGATCTTTTTAGACTGCCACTCTAATTCATCTTAGGAGACAACATATTCATTAATATCAACAACAGATCCAGGATTTGTTATTCGGTTAGCATGCTTAGTAACTGCAGAAAGCAAGAACTGGTGCACAACCCGTAAAGCTCTTGCTGGATAATTGCTCCAAGTTACTATATTTTTTTTTTTCAAGAGTACCATGGAATGTGTGGCTGCGGCTTCTCAGGCATCTGACCGCACCAGCAATGCTCTACATCAGCAAACACCCTTATTAACGCAAGATCTGCCAGCAGATACAATCCCAGTTTCTTTCTTGCTAGGTCTAGGAATAAAATTAGCTCTTCAAAAGGATGCCTGCAAGAATGAAGAAAAGTTGATGCAAATCAGAAGCTGAAACCAATAATGAAAAATGGAAGGAAATTCTGGACTTCAGGGTCTTAAACTTCAACACTCTGTTGGTAAGCTAACATGTCTCTAAGTATTCCTGTCTCCCCCCTCTCCAAAAACCATCAGATTGAATTTGATGAAGACACCTAGTTAAGGAAAGTTAACTAGCATCTAGTTAAGGAGCACAGATCATTTTTTGTTTTCTGAGTTTTGTCCTTGAACACCTTTTCTCTTTTAAATATATACCTCTTCCTGATAACTTCCTAAAAATACTGTAAATATCTTGTAAAATCCCCATTGAGCTGTAAGATTACCTTTCAGCTCTGCTGCAAGTTGATATGCTAACAGCCAGCAAGCAGTAAGCTTTCTTGACCTTGACGGGACAAGCTACTGCAGTAAAGTGGAAGACCGTATTTCCCCAGAACTGTAAAAATAACTCCAAATCTCCGTTCTCCCATCCCCAAACCCAGATTTGAGGTGTTGTCCCAATGAAACTTGGAAATTGCATGTCAAAGGAAGTGTGCTAAGCTCAACGCAAAGACAAATTTCTTTTGTAGGAACTGACAGAGAAAAGATCCGGTGTCTGCAGTGCCAAGACTGATATGTGCATTCACCATCAAGAAAATCAGTTAATAACTACTTGTTCCTTATATTTTCTGAGCTCTTCCGAAGGCACTTATTCAATGCAGATCTTTATGAAGGGGGAGGGGAAATCCTGAAAACAAGTATTTGGAGGTCCAACTGAGAACCGCAGCGATGACAAAGAAATCTTTCATTACTCTTACTATAATGCACATAAGTGTTGATCAAAATCCCCTGTTCAGGGTCAGCCTAATGACTGTGACTATTTGTCTTCCAGCCATCAATCTAGCCTGCGGAGAAGGTTAACAGGATTAGGACTAAATTTGTCATGGTCATGACAAAGTCATATTCAGTATGCTTCTAGAGGCACTGGGAGATCTCTGGCCTTGTTAGGTGCTAGCTCCTTATGGCCAGGAGAAACTTTAAGGGGATTATTTGGGCTATTGGTGCTTGATTGAAAATATTGATGCCGTTCTATGGGGCAGAAGTTGTTGGACGTATAATTGTTTGGTCCTTACTCAAAATGCAGTCTTCTGGAGTCCATACTCTCACCAATTGTATTCCTACTGCTAGTGCCTCCTTTTTTGATTCACACTATAGAGAAAGGCTGCAGAGAGAACTGAAAGGCTTCACATCCTCACCTGATCCCGTGTGGCTCTTTACCTCTGCCCACGCACAGGTAACACCGTTTCTCTTTCCTCCTGGCAACACCCAGGCTCTAGAAGTTTTTACTTTCTTTATTGCTCACTGAGAAATGTCTGCACATGCCTGACATTATTATTATCCTTTGTTTTATGAAGTTAAGCAAAACCTGCTGCCATGCTGAAGAGATGGATGGGTATCACCATTGCCGCGATGATTCTGTACGCTCCCCCGACAAAATAGGACCGGGCATCTCTGCGATCCTCGAGGCTCCTCTCTGCGGAGCTCCCTGGAGCCTGCTCCACCACACCACGGTTCAGTAGGGACATGGGACACCAGAAGGCAGCTCTGAGATACTTCGGGATCTGATCCGTACAGCATCCGCAGCATGAAATAAACTATGGAGTTTCACGGGGGAAAAAAACATAGTTGCTAAAGTAACCACACATTTGAATTTCTTCCTTTTCCCATGCCCTCAAGACAAATTACTTCTATGAAGTTTACAGCCGTCCAAACCCAGAAATAACCACTATAGTAATGTATTCTGACCATACTGCAACACATCCACAGTACTTTGTCGAGTAATATTTATTACTTACTCAGTAATTGTAGCTTACCTGAAGACAGTTCTGCAAAGATACTGAATCTTGCTTTAAAAACTTCAATGGCTAGAGCTTAGAGAAACCCAAAACTTAATTTGAAAACAAAACAGAAAACAGTTTTGGCAGGGAGCCATCCACGTTCATTTTATACCATTTTTCCTTCTGTTTCCCTACCTCCACATCTGAGACTCCTCTCCTGTCCTCTCCCCACCCACCAGCCTGTGGCTTCCCATTATTCTAGCTCTTCACGTTGCAAAGGCCTGGCGTAAAATCCCAAAATCGGGCAGGTGAACCAGCATCAATTCCATTCCACAAGTTTTCTTGCTTTAAGAATTGTTCTTAAAGAAAAGTTGAGGACAACATCCAATTTTTTCCACACTGTTGCCTCCAGTGATTCCGGCTCATGTAATGAAAGAGGGTTTAGTTTATAAAATCTATCAAAACAATTTGCAATCTCTATGTCAACCAATTTGCCCTATCTTCTAAAAGAATCAGCACAGAGGTTAGAATGATATTGTGCTATTACAGCAACAAGAGTTTTTCCGCTAACTTTAAGAGGGACAGATTGTACCTCTTTCTCCTCATTTTTCCCAGCTTCCCCAAGGGGAAAACCTCAAAGCCATGTAAAATTTCAGACAACTGGCTTATATAGACACCTAAAGGAGAGAAACACAGAGAATACAGATGTTTGCAGCAAAATTCACCCTTAGTAATGCAGCAGCAAACTTATCCCTTAAATTTAATAACAGGTGGGTAAAAATAAATAATTCAATTGTAAGGATTTCCAGTAGTCTGTTGAGCTGAACACTTTTACATTTAACGAATTTTTAAAAGAATACTCCAGTTGCAAAAAGATGAAAACCAAAGTATGTCTGCAGGATGCGTGCGTGACCCATGAGTTGAATCCCAAGCACCATTCATAACAGGACAAAACAAAATCACGGTGCCTTTTATTCTGTTTGAGTAAGGCTCTACTGCACCAACAGTCCTTCCAATGTCCAAAAGAGGCAGAGGGACGACGGAATGAGTACCCCAAACGGCACGTAAGGCATTGAATTTCTAGTCTGAATAGCTCACTGCATACATTGTCTATTCTGTAAGATAATTGCCTTAGGACCTCTCCATAAGATCGCTGCAAGAAGCCTTTAGAAAACTTACCAACTCCAACCAATACATTAGCTTCAGTTTCAATTACCCTGCTAACGTGAAATGTTTTTCAGCACGCAGCCTCACAGAAGCCAGTTAGCAATACTATTAACTTCACACTTAGTGGGTGAAGAATTGAGAAAGATTAACATTCAGGCAAAGAAATGCTTAGCTGACTTATGCAGGTAATAATCATGAGCACATAATTACGCCAAAAGGGAAAAAAAAAACCAAAAACAAAAACAAACCCCCACAAAAAAATAGTGAAAGTGCCAAATCTTAAAAACAATCTTACAAGAATAGTAAGGCACAAGATACAGTATTTGTAAGCAATGCTGGCATACAAATGAAACGCACTGAAAGAGAACTGCCCAATATGTAGTGCGATTGTGAATGTTGGTAAAGTGCACTCCATAAATCCATGTAAACAAAAGACATCATTAAGAACAACTCTGTTTGTCAAAATCAGCATACAATAATATGCATCCTTTTACACAAATTCTCCTTTGGTATAACGAATAACTACATTAGCCAGCAATACAATGAGGAAAAGAACACGGTAATCTCTGCAACCCAAACCGCACTGGTTCTTGCAGAAGTAAACGTCCCTTTAGAATATATCTTATTTGCTCTCCATATTTAAAATATAAGATGCTTTTTATCAACTACAATATTCTTGTAATAAGTCTTTGGAAATGGCTACAGTTGCCATGAGTAACTGCGAATTAACAGAAGTTGCTGTCGGTATTTTTCTTCTTTTGGTAAGAAACAGCACGAGCTCTGATTGTGAAAATGGCTTAAATTCCTGCACTACGGCCCACCGCTGAACAAAGCGTTGAGGTTCTTACGTGATTTGCTAAGTTGCAATGAAGTTTAGCGCCTACTTAAATACTTTGCTGAGTCCGAATACAATGTTTTGCTAAGCCCAGCTGCACAAGATTGTATACTCTGCCAAGATAGTACAAGCTGGCGTAAAAAACTGTTCCTGTGCCAAAGAAGGTTTGCTACAGTGCGAGCCTGCGACATCTATTTAGAAAACTTCATGTACCAAAGACTAGGTCTGGCCAGCTGCAGAAGGCCTTTGGCTCTGCCCAAAGTAACCAGGGACAGGAGATGTTTGAAATGCAGTCAGTAGCCTGCAGGTTACTAGTACCAAATCACACGGGCTCAAGAACCTGTTGTTCAAGGGAGACATTTCACCCGAAAGCCAGAGCACTGTTCAGTTCAGGAGGCCTCGATGCAAATTCACGGTTCTGCCTGGACACTTCACCTTTCTTGGCTGCCATCATCCTCTTTCTTTTATAGGTGGGAAACGTCCCTTGAGCTAGTGCTTTGATGTCAAGGGATGAACAAGAAAATACAAGACATCGGTAGGGTTGCTTACTACAAGGCATTGACTGCCTAGGATTTGCTAGAAGACATCTCCTCTAAAAAATGTTCTGGACTCACGACACCACCAGGACAAAATTCCTGACATTTAAAGAGAACGCAGGACTGAACTCCCTTCACCACTGAAGCCAGAACTTGAAAACTTGAAGCCCGTCCTTGCCCTCCTGGGATCCCCTGGTTTTCAAGAAGAATCCAGTTTCTGTGGCACACTCTGGCTGCATGATGCTACGGTTGCCATCTTACACATCATTTCTTACTTATCTCTCTACAGCCACATTCTCGTTACCCCAATTTCTTAGCTCATCTGTCTGGCAAAAATGCTCAATTCATCCGGAATTCAATCTGCCCTCCCGTTAATTAACATATAACTCTAAGTCGCACGATCTCAGCAAACCCAAGCTTGGCATGCTGTGGAAACCTGCTGCCCATACGGCTGGGGACAGACAGACTCCAGAGGAAGGAGGGCCGCCTACCAAACCATCCAACCCACTCTTCATGTGCCTGCAAGTACACAGCTTTTCTTCCTTGGAGGACTTCCATCAAGGCCTCCTTCGGCTCAGACTGCTTAAATCACTGCTTTGCACTCCTGCTGCAGGCCATACGCTGTGCAGGAAACTACTGCACATTTCTAGGAGGCAGAAATCAAACAGAATTGTATTCCTCGGGGAAAAAAAAAAGTAAAATACATCTTTTCCTGTCAGTGAAACAGTTTCAAAATGCCTTCAATGCTCCTCTCCCTCCTGCCTGCAGCTCTGTTTTTCTGAATTGGACTTTCCAGATAATTTGGATGCCAGCACAAATTATTTGGCAACGGCTGGACTGCTGGCAAGTGGGCTGCTACTTTGGCAATTTCCAGTTAACAAAAAAAAAAAAAAAAAAAAAAAAAA
>VXBH01000764.1:383992-406347 GCA_013400035.1 Rynchops niger | reverse complement strand
AAAAAGAAGGGGGAAAAAAAAAAAAATCAATCTACAGAACGCAAAACAGCCAAACAGATTACTCATTGGCTGGTAAGCCACATCCCCTTGAGGCTGTTGATCAAGCTCTACCCCTGGCTGCCAGCCTGCTGTAGTACAGATGGAAAAACTGGCTGCTAAAATGCTTCTCTCGCCCACAGCTCAGCAGGAGAAGGGATCCCAAGCCCTGCTGGAGCATATTTCCTTGGTAACTTATCTTGTACTCATCAGTGCTTTTCCACTGCAGAAGCTGTATTTCTTTTCCTTATGCAAGATCTGGAGGAGATTATCAGTAATTTTCAGGTATTTCATTCAAATCAGTTACTCCTTGCAGAACACTGAGCACAGTTAATTGAAATTGTTTCCTTGCTCAAAGATTTCATTTTCACTGCAACGCAACTGGAGACATTAAAGATAAAAACTTCGCAGCTGTTATTCTGTGGGCTGAACTTCTTGATTTCCAAACATCATGTCATTCTCTTTCAGTAGTTTTGACAAGGTCTTACCTATGTTTATACTGAATTTGCGGTGTTTATATCTTACGCACTACCTGTATATTTCTGTAATAAACAATAAGCTCAAACCCAAACAGGTTCTATATTACATCACAATGAATCAATGCATTCAAATGTAATTTGCTTCCACAATTCCCTAGGTGTATTTAGGAAGTGCGATATGGTTGGTTTCAATCGCAAAGCTTTTTTGACAAAAACAGTGGTATCGTATTGCATGCGCTCTTGCTGACGCCCAGGAATGGAGGAAAACCAATCCCCAGTTATATGGCCCTGACGTTATGACATGGATATGACTGTGACATGTAGACAGGGATTAATCAGTATTTTTTCAATTTTATGAAATCCTGCAAATTTAAACTATAAGTGAAAGAGAAAGTTGGAAGTGGCCAGAACTAATGCAAATGAAAATAACATTCAAATGAAATACAAGCCGCTAAGTGAATCCTGCGAAGACCAAAATCTCACAGACTTCAAGAGTTAGATGTGACTTTGCTTTGGTTTTTTACTTCATTTGTATCGTCCCTTCCATTTCCTTAGCACACAGTATATAATACACAAAACACAAACAAGAGTTTGTTTTTAATTTTCCAGTCTAGTGAGTTCTCCTAACAATCTCTCCATCTCTCATCCCCACAAACTTGTTTTCTCATCCGCTCTCTGACAGTGTCCCCTGGAACCAGCAGATCAGCACAAGGGGAGTGTTATGCAGGTCAAAAATCTCTTCTCCCAGCCCCATCATTTGTTCCAGTCAACTGTCACGTTTTATCTCTATGCACTGCCAAGGACGTGATATTAATCAGCTGTTTGCATTACTCTTGCTTCTTAAATCATATTCTCTGCTTTACCTGGACCTGCTCAGAGCTGGCGGTTTGATTAGATGGCAGCCGGGGGCCCCTCGCGAGCGATGTGACTCTGCGAGCCCTTCAGCCCACGGTTTGGCAGTGGGGACACGCCAGCAAAGCAGTGGGACGCTCTCAAGAGCCTGGAAGGACTTGCCAGTTACTGAGCTGACAGCAACAGCACCTCACATTAACATTGTCTTGTAACTTTATTTCCCGTCTCCTACCAAGTATTTCATTCTTACTGCAATCAAATGCACTTCATTTGTCTTTACTTGCAAATCCTGAATAACAACAAAGATGTCCAGGAGGAGGGAACAGGTGAAGGGACCTCAAATCCCACCGGAGTTGTCACGGCCCCTCTTATTTGAGGATGACCAGGCAGCGCCTGGTGTGGCCACCACTCCGCACATGTTGCGGGGCTGCCCAGAGCCCCAGGCACAGCGTCCCCACGAGCTGCCAGGCTGAAGCTGGGGACTGCTGTCACCGAGAGCCAAGCGGGCGAAGAGCATCCCCACGCAGATGTCAGGCTGGGCCCCTCTGGCAAAGAGCCAGGGAAAAAGGCAAGTTTACAGATCCAGGAGTATTCACATTTGGGACCAGTTTCCCCCTGCCAGGAGTGGAAGGAGAGTCGCTAGCAAAGGGGAAAACGCTTTGATTTTCTGGCTAACACCGGCACGGCAAAAGAAAACAAGCAAACCTACCAGAAATCACTGAGGCAGTGATACTGGAGAAAGTAACAGTCCGTATTTTCAAAGGGCAAATAGAAGGGGGCAGAAACAGGGGACTGTCATAACCAGAAAGGCGAGGGAGATCATAAAACACAGGAGAAAGCTGTTTCTGTACTACAGCCAAAACTGAACCCAGGCTGTAATAAATCTTTGGGGAAGGTGCCCAGGAACAGAAAGGAAAAATACTTCCTCAATCACTTTCATTAGGAAAGGCGACACCAGGACTGGATAAGGGCATTTTTAATATTATTTTTATCCAAACAGAATCAATTGTAAGGAGTAGGGGGAAAAGCAATATAAGAAAGAAAAAAATAAAATTCCTTAAAACGGTAAGGAAGTGCCAACAAGAGACGAAACGATCAGCGCGAGAAGAGCTTGGAGTTCACACTGAAGAGAAGGTCAAGCCTGAAAACCACTAATTTCCTGTTTAATATTTTTAAAAGGTTCAAAACCACCATAAACAGAGGGTCCATCGATACAATTTGATCCCTTTCTAAGTGGCAGCTTCACACTGAACTACCAAACTGGGTTTCTTCCTCTTCGATATTTTCCTCCAGCACGCACATTTGACTCAAGTCATTGCAGTAAATACATGGCAAGCTGGGGAAAGTACTTTTGGCACATAATGTAACTCGTAGGTACTTGGCAGGCACAGCAGACAGTTGCACTGATTACCTCGGTGTTGCCTCTGTCACTCAGTGAAGTCAGTGATAGATTTGGCCGAGCTGCTACATCCTCCTAATGCCACGTTCGGCTCGCTCGCTCTCCATTCATTCTTAAAAACAACATCTTCAAAACCGATGTGTGAGACAAAACACATCACCTAAGATCTACACACAATGTAATTCTGCTACTGAGCATAAATGTATTCCACCATAAAACAGCAACTAACAACAATTCTTGGTGCACCACGCAATTGAAATGCTGGAGCTGAAAATGAAGTGGTGGAGGAGAAGCGGTTATAGAACAGACAGAAATGAAATGGAGCTATTATTATGAAGGTCTTTTAAAATAACTTGTAAACCATAAATTATAAAGAACCAAGCTGGTTTAGCAGCAGCATGCTGTTACTGCCGATTAGGAAGCTGGAAATATGTCTGTTAAGCCTGTCCCCCTCTTCTGCTCCAGATGCCAAAGACTTTTCCTCCCCAACTATTTTCAAAGGTTTAGAGTTTTCCAGGTTACCCATTTACCCTTACTGCACGGTCACTCAGATGCAGCGGAGGCAGGACATAAGCAGTTGTTAAAAAAAAAAAAAAAAAACCAACATCTCTCAATAAACTGTTCAGTATACTGTCATTTCCCCTCCATTTTTTTATAGAGTAGGAGAAAGGCCCAGAGACGCGTTACACAACCATGTGCTGAGATGTACCCAGGGCAGCAGAGCTCAAGAACAGGCTCTTTCATCGTTTTAACACCTTCAACGAGAACAAAACATAGCTGGCCACCACAGGCTTGACTCTTGGAAAATACATGTAGAGGATATTGCAGAATTTAATAGTGGCAAGTTGGGGTAAGCAGGAAGGTTGAGTTCAAAAAGAAAAAAAAAAAAAGATTTATGTTCACATGAATGTATAGCAGCATTCCAACAGGGCTCAATACGTACCATAAATCAAACTGAGCTATAAGAAAATAGCAGTGAAGCTCGACAATATAGGTGCTTTATGGTATACAATAATTACAGCAACTGCATGGCTGTACTTTCATAATAGTAATAGAAACACTCTACACTTAACTTCATTTTCCCTTGCCAATAGCAATTATTTGTAATACACTATCGAAGAGAAAGATACTACTTAAAAGAAAGACCCACACATGAGGCACATATCTATTCTGCAACTAGGAGACGCACAGGCAATGTCACTGTCCTGCTCCTGTTTATGGGAAGTGGCACCACCATGCAGGAAGGGGTTTTGCATGTTTTGCATCTCAAAACCAGCACACGCCACAAAATATGATGCAGGGAACGGGCAGAACGGTCTGTTTTAACTGAACTGAACAGAGCACAGGCATTTTCTTGCCTTAGAGATCTGTCTGAGAGTGACTCCTGCTGTTGGCTTTGACTTGTGTACATGACGTGAGTCGCATGCCAGGAGAGGAATCGTTTTCACTGCCCCGATGTGGTATGACCCCTCTTTCTGATGGCTACGCGGCTGGACAGCACGGGAGGCAGAGAGGAAGATGAAAGCACGCAAACCGCAAGATGATATAAGAATAAATTCCGTAAGAAATATATACTTGGAACGTCTAGTCCCTCTCAGAGATCAAAGTGGCAGTGAATGAAACCGAAAAATAGTTGAAAATGCAAACAGAATATCTGCTTCTTTGTTTTTATGCAACACAGAATTAACTATGGAACGAACTGCAAGAGAGTTAAATCGAAAAAAAAGAACCAGATAAACAGTATACAAAAATATCAAACAATACATTTGCACGCAAGATGTTTGGCATTATAAGCATTCCAGAAGGATGCAACGTCTTCTTGCATGAGAGCTGAAGTTAGCCTCTGCTAACAAGGGATTACAAGCAGGTAACGGGCAGGATGTCCTGTTAACTGTGTGCCACAGGCTGTTTTCCTCGCTCTTCTGAAGCAGCTGTCAGACAGCAAACTTTGAGCAAGGCGGACTCCCGCTCTGATCCGTAAGGGCAATTCCTCCACAGCCCTAGGCAGAGCGCCGACAGCTATGGCTGAACTCTTTGTAGAGCCTTGCTTGTACATATAAATCTTGATCTAAAGCACACCCGTTATTTCAGCTCTAAATTGCTCCCAAATCAGGCAAGCGAGAAGTGTCAAACTAGGTGGTTGTTCTGCAATGTCGACAAATGCCAGCCCAGGCTGACATTACTGAATTAATTTTCTCTTCTGATCAAAAGAAGATCTCGTTTCTTGGGGCGAAAGACTAACAACTAACCTAAAGTTGCTGGAAAACCTGGCAGTACCGTGGTATCATTTTGGTAGTTTCATCCCCTCAAAATTAGGCTAAACAAAATGGGAGCAAACTGGCAAAATTATTACCGGCAATAATTTTAAATGTACAGCAGAAACCTGAACTAGGTTATTTCTGTATATTGCACAAGTGTCACTATAACTCTACACTAAATGTTCTTCTATACATATATTTATATACAATATAAATCTATCCATAGATAAAATCCATGTATGTGTGGATTTATAGCTCCACAGTAACTGGAAAACCTTGGATTGATGCAAATGAGGAATGCAGTAGTTATTTTAATAATGTGCAGCTCCCCGGCTGACCGCAACAGATTAAGCCTTTAAAAAAAAAAAAAAAGTATAATTCTTTAACCAATGCTTAACAAAATTGTCTCTTTTGCCCACAAAAAAGCCATTAAAACTCTTCTAATTCAATCAAAAATTTCAAGCACTGACAATGCTAAGAACAGCACATTCTTCAGATCTTTTCCAATTTCCTAAGCTATCACAATCAATTTCTTTAAGACCTGGAACTTATCCTAATTAAGATCTTTGCTTTGATATGCTGAGAATGACCTCAAGGATTCATTCTAATAAACAGAAATGATTCTTGGTAGGTCTGTGGTCCTCATAAGCCTTGCATCAGAAATTAGTTAACTCGTTCCATGACAAAATAACTTGTGGTTGATCGTTCTGTCCCAAACAGTATCTGTAACACACTGATACAGAATTGAAAAGCAAGACCTGGGTTACTCGTCCAAAAGGGAAGTTTCCCAGAAATAACTGTTTTGATGATTTCTTCTTAAAACGCAGCATTGACCAATAAAATTAATCAGCCTCGTCAGTGGAGAGCAAAAGAATTTATTCCAAATTAATTGACACCTTGCTGAAGTAGGTAACGTGATTCATGCCCCCCCAAAGACTACAATGACTCAGTTATCTCCATAGGCTCAAAACTCCTGATCTCGCCCAAGCATCCACCCAAGCTGACAATATGCTTTTCACAGATTTCAGCTGGAGCTAGCTTAGAGTAAGTGACCACAGTGGAGATGTTATACAGGTCTGCAGAGTTATTTATAAAGTCCTGGGGGTTTTTTGATTATTGTTTTTAAATAAAGTTTACCTTGTCTTCCCACCCTAAATTAACACTTTCCTAAAAAAAATGTAGACTTTGCATAAAAATTCACTGGTTACCTGTTATAACAACACTCACCTACCGTGAGGGTGGTCAGACACCAGAATAGGTTGCCCAGCAAGATTGTGGGGTCTCCATCCTTTAAGATATTCTAAACCCCAACTGGACATGGTCCTGTGCAACCTGCTCCAGGTGTCCGTGCTTTGAGTAGGGAGGTGGGCTAACATGATCTCCAGAGGCCCTTGTCCAACCTCAGCTATTCCGTGATTATGTGAAAAATATTCATGAATTAGAGAGCGGGAGATAACTACGCTGTAGTCTGCAGAAGATCACATTAATTTTAGTCTGCATGTGGCTCATTAAAAACTAACTGCAATTACCATACGGAGACAGATTTCACACGGATGAACCCCTGTCGTCACAGAAACATCTTGCCCCCTCACCACAAAACAATTCTTTATATCAAGAAGCTACTCCATGCAGTTCAAACTTCAGTTGGCTTCTTATGCATGTAGAAAAAAAATCAACACTGAACAAGGCTTTGTCAAACGTCTTTCATACGCCACTGGAAAGGATAAGGTCATATTATTAAATAATAAATCTTACCTGCTTTTACAGATCCCAATGTATTACTGAGAACTGATATCAAAATGGGAGTACTGGAAGCCTCTGTTAATGAACCACGTTACCGTGCCAAGTCAGCACAGTTCTGCTATGCTTTACTGAGGTGATTCCCTCCACACTTTGAAAAAAATAAAACTCAAACAGTCTTATTTTAGAAAAGAAAGACAAGACAGCGCTGAGGAATCAGGCTTCTATGTAATCCCCAGCCCCCCATATTATCATCAGGGGAGCATACAAATGTGCTAATATGAAAAATCACCTCCATTTTCTACTGCCTCACAGAGAAAAGCAATTTTATTCTGAATACTCACTCAACTCTTGGACATGTCCAAGTGCACAAACGGGCAGTAGTATATTCATCGATTGAGTAAAAGCGCCAGAACTGCTTCTGGATGATAACGTGAATCTTACGGTTATAGTTTATCAGGGAACAAGGGGAATGCAAGTCTTTTACTCGCTATTGCTTATTTCTTATGTCTATCTCAACAAACATATTCTTTTCCCCAACTCTGTGTTTGGTCACAGAATTCCCTTTTATAATCCTCCATCTTCATTAGTGACAGTTACAGAAATATTTTAAAAATAACTAATTTAATGGTCCCTTAGAGAGACAGATAGTTCAAACGGCTCTACAGATAGTTTTTCAAACTTTCAAGCCACTGACCTCAACAATGATCTGTAGCAAATCTGTTGCAAAGTGGAGAAATCATTCCACTTTCATAATGGCTCATAACATAAGCCTCTAAGGAACACAAACCCCCACCAATCCTGCGCAAGTATTTGAGGTAGTTTACCCAGAGATCAGAGCTGTGAACTTCAAGCTCCTTTGGCATGGTAATATATATTAAGACACAAACCACATATTTATCATTGAGTTAGGGTGCTATGCAAGTCCATTCATGCTTGGGTCTCTGTGGAGCAGTTCACTTCTCTCAGCTTTACCACGTACACATAGGTGAGCCTGACAGTAGGAACAGAAGAAACTAGCACCCACTTCGATAATAAAAAGCTCAAACCACCAACCAAGCCAAAAAATGGAAGTATGGATTTCCTTCCCACACGCCAACAGACTAAAACTCAGATTTGCTGAAATCCATCTTGCGATTTCAGCAAATCCAGTTATCTCCATTATGCACCCTGCTGTCTTCCCATCTTTCTTACTCCGAGGTCAAAGGTTAGGATGGGGAAAGGCCGGATGTCTTTAGATCTCCGCAGAGTATACAGTGGAGCCTGTGGAAGACCCCAGCCCTGCAAGAAACACTGCAGAGCTGTATGCCCAGCTGCAACATCTAAGAGAGCATTACTTTCATAGCCATAAGGGAATTTCTGAAGAACACCATATTCCCCATTGACCATAAAAACATTCAGAGAAGGATTTTCAGTAACTTCAGAGCACCACTCTATCCGTTTGTTACGAAGTCAGGGTAGAATTGCAATGGACTTCAGTGAGCTTAACATACTTGAAAACCTTCAACCAGACTCCTGACTAAAATTATTTTCTCATACTGGTCTAAGGTAAATTAAAATGTACTGAGTAGAATAAAGCGTGCAACACACAATGTTCACGCATATTTTTCCCCAATTCCAGGTACATTATTTTTTATTTTTAAGCTACATCTGTAGTGTGTACAACAGTTTGACCAAACCAGTTATGCAGAAGTTAACTAACTGTGCTTGCATCAAACATGGCTAAAGTATTTGGGGATGGATACGTGCCAAGCATGAAGTGTAGATGCCATTTATTGTCACTACTACAGTCACAGCTAAGTGGAAGACAGCGATATGGTGCTACGACATCTGCAAGGTAAAAATTTCACNCCCCCCCCCCCCCCCCCCCGCATTTGCTATAAACACTTCTCTCGCACGCAGACTACACGTACATCTCCTAACTTTATTACAAAGGAAAGTGCACTGTTCATTAAAAGACCAGTATTTTCACTTTCAATACCACCACCACAAACAGTCAAACAACTAGTACTAGACTAGCAGTAGCACAGCACGTGCAAACCTCTAAGGTAAGTGTTTCTCTTCTACAAGACTGTTTAGACGATGCTTAGATATTACTTGATGGAGTTGGACATCTTTGAAAATGTAGAGGAAAGTCTTTACTAAGAAAGCTACCTCCAAAACCAGAGAGGAAGATGGTAGGTTGTGGGTGGAACTGCCATGACCGCACAGGAGCAGTATGTGTGTGTCTCCACCAGCCATTTCCAAAGGAGTTTTGAAACACAAAGGTATTTCTTTTTCCAACCCAGTCTATCCTATTGTATGTAGTGATGAGATAGCTTAAAATCCACATGGAAGAAACATCAAAAGTTGAATTCATCTGAATTGAGCATAAATATTCCTCTTTGACTGGCTCTCTCTCTACCAAAAATAATATTGCAATCACTCGCATATTTTGGCCACGTAGAAGGAATCTGCTCATGTTATATAGGTAAAAGATAAACACATAAAGCCAGAAAATATTTCTTGTCCTGAATGCTTCGCGAAAAGGAGCCCAAGTCAACCAAACTCGCTAAGCTTCTTCCACATGCTTTATTCCATTTGTGTTTGCTTCGGAATGATGCCAACACACACCCTCTGTCTAAACAGGGAGAGGGAGGTAAGTTCAAAAAACCTGGAATAGGCAAGAAACTTGCTCCAAGTATGCACTGAAACATTTCCGTACCTTACGTGGCATTGTGTTACAGGACTAGGATATTCTTTTTTATGTAATAGTGTTTTAATACTTCAGTAGTTACCTTTCATTTGTCAGAATGGCACATTAGTAAAACACTGGTTTAAAAAAAAAAAAAATCAATCTGTCAGGCACAGTCTTATTCATGTTATATATAACATTCATACTCATACATCACACATAATGATGCACTGATTCGTAGGCATCTTTTCAGCCTGAAAAGACTAAAGGAAGAGAGAAAACGTAGCCTTTGCTAATTTTGGGTTCACATTAGGTTTCACAAGTGAAAAGGAACAGAATAAAAGTTACAGAAACTTTGGCAGAGAAATTCTCAAAACGGGTGAGAAATATTTGGAACCAATTTTACTTCTGCAATGTTCTGCTTAAAATAGCATCCACATCCACCCGCAGCATTAACACAGCTAAATTTATGGGTAGTCCTTACGCAAATTTTACCTCACCTCTTTCTCAGGTTATTTGGTCAAGATTTGTCTTATTAGATAATGGCTAATAATAAAAGGTCTTGTCGTGGCAAAAAAAAAAAAAAGTCTTTGTAGTTAACAGAGACTGGTGATTTAAGTAATGAGATACAATTATGTATCTGATTCATAGTGTTAAGGTCGGAGCTATGATATACAGTAAGTGAAGACAAAGATGCTTGGCCTTAGAAACAGGTACAGCAACATCAGCAAGGTTGCCTCTGCAGGCAGAACATCGTCAAATGAAACAGCCAGCCCAAGCACAATCAAGCTAGAGCGGAAAAAAAAATAAAAGTTACATATCATTTGTCAAAGGCTAACTTCAGGCATACAATTGTTAAACATTTCTTAGCTACTGGACTCATTATTTCTTTGGGCATAAAATACTAAGAGAACTGAAAAATGTATAATCACTAATTCCATCTCTGAGTTATGGTAACTAATTTCACAAAGAAGTGCATCAAAGAGACCCAGTGAAATCAAGGATACAAAGAGACAAAGGCACTGGCAGAGAGAAGCATTGAATATACACTGTATCAGCTATATCTTCATCTTTAAAGGACACCATGCAGGACCTCCCTCTGTCCCCAGAGCTTCTCAGGTGCTGGGTCAGTGGTTCCCAGCCGATGGCCGGCGAGGCACAGCCAGTACTTGCAGCTGCTACAGCAAATCACAGTGACCGGTAAAACTGTCACCATCTCAGCTCTAAAACATTCAACAATGAAGAACAATGATGTTTTTTCTCACACGCCGAGACCCTGAAAGCAGCCATTTCCTCCAAAAAGTTTGTGAATCGCCATCTTGGTTGTCTATTATATGAGTTAAGTCAGAAGTGGAGGGAATTAATGTACTTGCTTCCGTTTATTCTCAACTCCAGCGCTAGAGACTTTCTAAATTCAAACTATAGCACTTCAGCCTAACAAAACCTTTGTTCCAAAACAAAGGTTTAATGCCTCAAATGAAGGTCATAACTATTTGCCCGTCTCTAACCTAGATTCAATATTTCCTCCATGTGATTTGAAAAGATCAGAACAAAGGTTCTAGGGTATACTGTAAAAAAAAACAAACGCCAGACATCACTAAGACATCTGCCCTTTACCCAAACCTATCTAATCTTCACTTGTGTGCAATAATATATTAGGGAATTAATATTCTGTGATAACCAAAACAGAATCCTACCTTAATTGTTTGACAATAATCTGAAAATATTTGCCCAGAACCAAAAGCAAATGAAAGAATAAACGAAAATTGGATTCATTCTTTCCCCGAAGAAAAGGTTTTCTTAAATGTCATCAAAACTGCTTACTGCAGTCAAGATAAAACACCAGCTCCTCCCAAATTAGTAAAACAATCAACCATCACCTAATTTTTAGTAATTAGACTCATTAACATTCCTTAGAGGCTGATTTGATTCACTACATGAAACACACTTACTTCTTACGAAGCTTGGTTTTTAACCCCCAAGGAAAATTCTAAACAAGTACCAGGGATAGTGAATACTCCATTTTAGCATCTTAAAACTAACTGCCAGTGAGACAGCAAAATGGTGCCATTAATACGCAATAGTCTTTGATTAAAAAGCAACTCAACATCTAACAAAAAAACCTTATGCATGCTTGATGAACGCTGTATTGAACTCAGGAGACTAAAGAAAGAGAAGTTATCACGGAGCAATCATATTATATCCACCTTTGACAAAAAATAGATGTTTTTTTCAGCAATAGACATAGCCACAAGGTAGCATACAGCAGGTGGTTTACTGAGGTAGACCAATTCCAGAGGTGGCCCATCTGACATCTCTTTCCAACTCCTATGTGTTTTTTTAACTTTCTGTCACACAGAGGACACAGCTTTCTGCTACGATTCACTAGAAGTTTAAGATACACAAATCAAATAACGCGAAGGAAAGGTCTTCTCAAACCCGTTGAGAACCAACAGCTATTTCTTCCATATTCTCTTCATAAATGTTCCTTCAGTGTGATAGAAAACCACGTGGTATACGGTGACGAAAGCACTTAAATTCCTTTTTCCACATATTTCAAGAGCAGTTCCCTACCTAGCAGGTTGAAGAGTTGGGCTCTCAATCAGTCTGTCTGTTGAAGGTGCTCTGATTTATACAGACGACGCAATATTCACTTGCTCAGAGGGGCCTGGACAGACTGGTACTTGGAACCTGGGTCTCCCACACGATGAAGAAAACCCTACTCTCTAGCATCAGTCTCTCTCTCCATATCTGTATCAAATATTCATCCAAATGAATATTTATTTATCTGTAATAAGTAAAACAGGGACATCAGGAGAAGCTGAGGAAGAGGCTGACAAAAACCACCTGAGGTTTAGAGAAAAGCTGCAGCGCCATGGAAGCACGCATTTTTCCCAGCTCAGGAGATTACCCTACCCACGAGGCTCTTGCTTAGCCTAAAGCAGGGTTCCTACACCTTGCTTTGCCTGGGGGAAAAGGGTTGTTTGGTCATAAAAATATTTTTGTTTCATCCCAAACAGACCGATAAATTCTTTGAGAAAACTGGTCTTTCGAGCAGTTCAATTATTAACATTTCGTTATCCACGTGTTTTAATTAACCAGCCTTCAAAATTAGAGAAAAAAAGTAGTAACATCCCAACCCTAGAGCTAGAGAATGTTAGCAAAGAGGCTTAGACAAATTGTTAATAGATTTGTTAGCAGGAGTTTATCAGAGATCAGCTGCCCAGCTATCTATACATTAAATAGTGTCAGCTTTGAAGAAAATGTCCCTGCTACTCTGTTTAAGAATAAAATGTAAAGAAGCATCAATATCCTCAACTTGATCTCCCAAATCATTAGCAAAGGCTTTTGCCTTGTTTTCAGTAGGTCAATACTAGAATGGCCTCTCTGAAGGACCCAGACTCGCCAAGTGTCAGCGCTGGGGATGGGAGGACATCCAGCCTGATGCAGTTCAGGTGAGTCCTATGTCATTACTGAATCTAGAGGGAGGGACAACAGCTGAGCTATGACAGCCTGGTTGGACTCTAGGAATAAAAACAATTTTTAACATCTCGCAGGCATTACGCTATTGAAGGTTGTTGAAAAGAGAAATAAGATTAGGAAGAAGTTAAAGTACGAGAGAAAAGATGTTAAACGGTATGGGCTGGAAGACTGCCTCAAACATCAGCCCCAAGGCATCTGCAAGTTATGCCGAGACTGGTTTAGTGAAGTATCAGCAAGTTAATGCTGAAGAGCTACAATGCATTTTTGGTACCGGGAGTCCATGAAATTTGGCATCCTCTGCTGAGACTCTGGAAGCGTGCCTTTGTGAGGACAAGTCTACAAATACCAAAAACACAGGGGATGACTAAACAAGCTCTCATTCAGTAACATCTACAGTGAGGTAATGATTCTGCAGTGAGACCGTGTGGATAGAATAGTGAGACGCATCCCATAAATGTACTCATATCATAATCCACCGGGTAGTAAAGCTGCAGCTCTTGCTCCTAGAAGCCAGTTTCTGCACCAGAAAGTCAATCTCACTTTTTTTTCCTAAAGAAAAGCTGCTTGCAGTTGTGCAGGTAAGTGGTCCAACTGTAACTGACAAAGTAATTACCTGCTTGTGAATGCAGATCCCCCAAGAAAATATTTCTGAGGTTCAACCTACTTCATGTATGTCAATAGGTTAGTAACACCACAACCTACTGCTCGGGTGGTCCTTTGCTAATCACGTTTTTAGGGTGTAAAAATCTATGTGCACCCATGAAGTTTCAGCTTTTGAGATGGAGGATTCCTCCGCCCTTGTGAGACCCCACCTGGAGTACTGCGGCCAGCTCTGGGGGCCCCAACAGGAGAAGGACATGGACCTGTGGAGCAGATCCAGAGGAGACCACAAAGATGATCAGAGGGCTGGAGCACCTCTGCTATGAGGACAGGCTGAGGGAGTTGGGGTTGTTCAGCCTGGAGAAGAGAAGGCTCCGGGGAGACCTTATATTGGCCTTCCAGCATCTGAAGGGAGGCCTACAGGAAAGATGAGGAGGAACTCTCTATCAACAACTGTAGTGACAGGATGAGGGGTAACAGTTTTAAACTGAAAGAGGGGAGATGGAGATCAGATATCAGGAAGAAATTCTTTCCTGTGAGGGTGGTGAGCCCCTGGCCCAGGTTGCCCAGAGAAGCTGTGGCTGCCCCATCCCTGGAGGGCTTCAAGGCCAGGCTGGACGGGGCTTGGAGCAGCCTGGGCTGGTGGGAGGTGTCCCTGCCCAGGGCAGCCCAGGTGGAACTAGGGATCTTTAAGGTCCCTTCCAACTCTAACTGTCCTATGATACTGTGAAAAACAACTTATTACAAGATATATAAATCGTACTAGCAACAGCAGGAAACTATCAGCTACAAAATAGGCTGTAAAAATTTAGGCAATTTAAACAAGTAGAATCTGTACTGCCCACAGAAATACAGTATCAGAGAGATGTTGGCAGTTACATGGCAGGCTGCAACTGGTGGAAAGGGAAGAGGGCAAAAAGCATTAAAAATCTGAACTCAAGAGTTTACCCCTACCCTACCGCCCTTGTTCATTTTTACAGATTTAAGTTAAAAGAGCTAGTTTTACTTAATGTTTGAGTCCCTGATTCAGCAAGTTATTTAGCTTAATACAATCCCTTCCCAGGCCTACGCTCTTGCTAGATGGATTTTTACAGATTAATATTACACCAAATTCTCTCAGACTTTTTATACTAGATGGAGGAGCATGCAGAGAAGTAGCTTGAAGATTGTCTAAAACACGAGCATTTATATTTAAGACTATTTCAGCTCCACTACGGTCTGAAGTTTCCACCTATCCGGCTGCATTCTAAGCTGAGTTTTTCCAGGTACTCTGAAGAAATTGATTCAACCATTTTTTGCATGAAAAGTCAAAACACTTTTTTCATAAAAATATAATTTTAAAAGGCCTTTTGTTCAACTTCTTCAGCACTGAAACAACTGGGTGTTGAAAAATTACTTTTTTTTCTGGAAAGCATCCCTCAGTAACAAGTAATTAAGTTTTCACTTATTTTGATTTCAGTAAGCTTTTTGAAATTATTCACAGAGGATGTACAAAACTCTTAAGAACAAAGCAGACAAATTAGATTAAGTGTTTTTTCTCAAGGAAGGAGTGGTATACTGCGCAGGTAGGTATGATATGATATAACCAAAAGCAGTTTTTGCTACCTTGTACCTCCAGCCTCATTTTCTCCACTCCTTATACGCAGGCAAGAGGTCACTGACTGGAAACCATGCAATACCCAACTTAGAGAAAAAAAAATTTCACCAGGAACATGAAGGAAAAAACCCAAATACATCAATATTTCTCCTTGATCCCACCCATGGGTTTTTATAGTTGCCAGTCAATTCAGAAATCTGTTTTATCCTTCAAGAAGGGAAACTTCCACTGTGCAGACATTCAGGCTTTCTAGATTAGCAGTAAATAATGTGTAATGTTATGTTTCTAACCACTTTATTTTGCTTACTGCGTTTGTCTTTCTATGCATTACATAGGAAGGAGCTTCCACTCTTCCTCTTCTTCGCCCCCTCCAAAAGACAGAGGAGAAATGAACATACCTACCTAGTAAGAATTTATCCATCGTATGTCCAGATGCACCAGCTGTGCTGAAAAGCAGACACACAACAGCGCCATGACTTTGTGCCTATCCAAATGTGTCACTGTGGAACAGTTACCAGTTATGCCTACAGCAAACAGCTATGAATTTAAGAATTTATTTATGAATCAATGAATACAAAACGTTAGAGGAAGCTTCCCCAAGAGTCTAAATCATTGTACGCTTCCCAAAAGCACTACAACCCTTTAAGCACTTAACTTAGTTTAAGCAAGGCTTCACGGTGCAACAAGGAGACATGCCACTAGCTCAGCCTCAGCTTCCTGCTACTCTTCCCCCACCAGCTTTTTTCAGCTCTCACTGTTTTTCTTCCTGCAGACTGCCTAGGGTATTTGCCTTTGTGAAAATCCAAAATGAAACTGGGAGATAACAAGAATTTTCCCCCTGGCTCCCGGCTTCAGGATAGCTACTCTACACGGCAAACCTAACAACAATCATCAGGTGCTTCAAGGAGACAAAAGAAACTAAAACAGGCCAAAAAAAGCTTGAGAAAGAAAGGAGAAAAACCCTAACACGTATAGAAACTTTTGTGGTTTGGCCCGCTCCCAGAACGAATCGTCTGCAATTCCTATGGACTACCTCAGCTTCTTCAGAAGTCCTCCCATGTTACAGCAACCAGTCATTCTGTCCTACTCTGTCATCTTAAGCTGTGCCGTGTTGGTATAACTAATGAAGAGAATAATCTATTCCTTCTAATGTGTATCATCAATAACATCATGCCGATGCAACTCTTACGTTTCTCATATTATTAAGCGGCCACAAATCACAATTACAAATGTAATTCTTCCAAACTATCTATTCGTACAGAACACTCTGCAACTTCAAACAAACAATCCTTCAAACCTACGTATTAACATTTTACATTGTTCTTTTACATTTTTGAAAGGTTCTGAATAGAAAAAATCCATAAAATGTTTGGTCACGGGATATGCTTACAGCATTTTAAATAACCTCATCTTCCTTGCTTTCAAAGTAGCTAGAATGTTGAAACAACTCGGACAAGGATTCTCCACCTCTCCATGAAAAAGTTCTCCAATAATTTAACTGTAGTATCATAACTCTAAAATAACACGGTATTTTCCGAGTAACAATCAATATATTGTAATGCCTACACACAAAAAAAGGAAGTTGGTGGACCATCTACTTACTCTTGCTGTACCTTTCCCCCTCCCAGTGCAACACACCATCATTACATTTTAAGTACATTTAAAGATATGTCTAAACAGAAAGTTATTGTGTGCTATGATTTTTGAGGGACAAGGGAGCTGAACAACATTCGCCACCACTGTACAAACCAAGAGGGATGGTACTTTTGAAAGAGTTTTGCTTTGGCAATTCTGTCCTCAATTAAAATCATAGTTTCACCTTTTGCACATTGGAAAACTCCCATTGTAGAAATGCAGCAAATTGCGACACAGACTTCCTCTGTATTTCAAATTTCTCTAAATCTTAAAAACCCCTAACTTGATAGAGATCTTCCCTTTGTTTCCAGTCCTACCCTGCAGACTTCTGTGCATGTGTAAGTGCACACTGACATCGGAGCATAGGAGAGTATCAGCTTTTCCAAACAATTTTTTGAACACAGCAGAATAGGAAAGAAAGTACCTTTAGCCTTAAGGAAGGGTGAGAAAGTAGAGGAAAAAAAAAACTATCTGAGGATATTAGACCACATTAAGCATTCGAATAAAGTTCATGGTCTGACATTAATAAAATCAAGTTAACCCAGAGTTAAAGATAACAAATATTTCATAACAGTTCCTACGTATTTTGATATTGCAAGAGTGTTAACTGGGATCGCTGCCATAAGGAAAGCCCAAGATACTGGAAACACTGGGGCACGCAGCAGCCAGGTGTCAGCATGGATGATTGGAGAGGTTATGAGCACACCAAGTACCACCAAATCTATTCTGTAGAATTAGAGAGGGTTCAAAGACTCCTGAACTGCTTAAAACAGCCCTCATGAAAAGCAACTGAAGAGACTGGAATTGTTTCCCTTAGGCTGCATCTGCATGGCACCGGGTTATGTGCAATGGAGCAGAGCAAATCAGCCTCTGCCGCTGCCCAGACGGCACGGCTGTGCTGCGGTGGCCGTCCCAGCTGGCTCTTTTTAAACTGACTTAAATATTCCATGTGCTCATATGTTGGAAGGAAGACACATAACAATGAAGAAGGCTGAAGTACCACAGTGGTTAATATACAGAAAAAGCAAACTATGACTTTGTTCTCCTTTTTTTTTTTTCATATTGCCACAAGCACTGTTAATAATGTAAGATGGAACCACAGAACTCACTGCCACAGGACGGTTTGGAAATAAATTTACACAACTTAACTGCCTTCCCACCAATGGTTTCAATAAAGCTTGAATTTTCTTAATATTAAATAAGAGACAACAAGTACATCAGATTTGAAGTTTCGATGGGAGCTCTGAGAACGAAGCAGGGATGGGGTCTCTGTTGGAGGCCAAGGAATTAGAAATCTCTCAAGTTGTATTTGCAACATTTGTCTCAAAATGGCAAGGAATAATAAACCCTGTGACGTTTCTGAACGGAAATGGGATAGAGTGCTGACTGTTCCTCTTTCACACATGAACGAGACAGAGAAACACATCCAGACGGGCCTCCCCATTATTAGTAGAAAAGATTATTTTTTCTATGATGCTTATTCAAGAAATAGCACTCTGTAGCATTTTCATTATGTCTTTCTTACTCTGCTTGACAACCACTTTCATTCTTGATATTTTTTCAGTAAGAGACCTCAAAGGACTAGCATGACATTTTCAATCACCATTTTTTCTCCTTCCCAAAACTAAATTAGAACTTGAAATAGTTGATTTTAAAAAATAATGAGGCTTGCATAAACCAACCCCCTCCCAAATCTTTCAACCCAGAATTGCAAATCTATCCATCACTAGAATCCCGGCACAGTTAAAACTCCCAACGCTTTCAAGCTGGACCAAAATGTTAACTGTTAACACTCGAGTCCAGCGAAACGGGAGCCTGTAACGCAAAACCAGCAAGACACCTCTAACTATCCTAGTTCCAGCGGGTAAAGCAGCAGTAAAGTGTGATTAATAAGGCAGTTAAACTGCTGCATCTTTCTGCGGTCCTTCAAAAATCATTCAGAAATAAAGAACAGCTTTTCCCTGCCTGTGAGATCAGATTTTGAGATTTTAATGAATCTTCCAAAATCCAATATTCCTGCCAACTGCTTTGTCACAACCTGTTTCTACTTCGAAACCTTCTGTCTATCACTTTCCAGCAGTGAGCAAGGATTTATATGCATCTTAGAAAGCTGCCCAATCACCAGTTTTGCAAGATTTCTAAGATACAGACAGATTTAAAACAGAATGTCCTTGACTATGAGCATTAACACCAACCTCCTAATCCTCTCACATCATTGCAGGACAAATTAAAAGTGGTAAGATTATGAAGTTTGCGTTTAATTATCAAGACACCTAACTGCTTATGATTAAAAATCTTTATTAAAAGTTCCCCGTAACAGGAATAAAACCCCGAAAATTATTAAAACTATTATTTACAACTGACATTTAAATTGTGTTTTCTGGCAAAAGATAAATTGTCAAAAAAAATAAAGTGTAATAATTATTGAGGAAATAAGCGGTCCCACGGCAGTGACTTAAATGACTAAAGCACTTATTAACTTTTTTTTCCCAAGCAAATCCGCTGTTAAAACTGTCTTTGTATTTCTTTGAACAACTTACATATAAAAACCTCATACAACACTTTGACAGTGCTTTACAGCATCACTTAGTCTGGGAAGAGGGAGGACAGGGCTCTGGTTTTCATTCGCTGTTTAAGAGCAAGACATCACCAGTTTGACACAGTCCCAATGTCTCAGTCACATCCTTTCTTATCTGTTTGTATTTTATATTCTGTCACCACTCATACGCTTTCCTAAGCACTCTGTACAATACTCCTTTAGGAGAAAGTTTATTTGGAAGGCCCATAATAAAATAATCAAAAATACAAATACTCCTCACAATCCTCAGACCAAAAGAATTTTCTCTAGGGAGATAAAAAAGCGCTGCTTCTCCCCAGGCACACATTGCTCAAAACAGCCGTATCCAGGAAGAAGATTGACACAAAACATCCAGACCATGTCCTGGGTCATATTTAAAATTAGTTCAAAAAACCAAAAACAAGCACCCCAAANGGTTTTTTTTTTCCCAAGAATGCACCACCATTAACGTGTGGCATTTCTTCTCAGGAGACGAATAATCTTTTGACAGTAATGTTCCTAAGACAGCAATGAAAGACAAAGAAGTAAATGTTAAGCAGAACCCCTTTATTATCTTCACAACAGCGCTCATTCCTTGACTCGCACTTGCTACCGGGAGCTGGGCACCCCAATGACTCTCAGCAGCATCTAAGAAAAGCTGACAGCAGTTTACTTTAGTTTCCTACTACCAAAATCCACAGCCGTTTGCTATAAGCAGCTCACCAAAGACTCCTCCAGCCAGCGCCATGGAAGAAGGATGCGCCAAGAAACACTTTTTTTTTTTTCCCAATCCAATGAGAAGAGACCATTTATAAAAAAAAGCATAGACAACAATAACAGCACAAACATTAATAAGAGCAGAAGAGGCATGCTGATCTTTCAGAGCCAGCAGCAGTGTGGCAGGGAGTGCAACTTCGTGAAGAAGTGTTAAATCCTAAAACATGGCGGATTTGGACTATGACCTGTCAAAAGGAGTGTCTGATATCAGAAGCCTTTACCCGTACAAAAACACCCACGACATCTGCAAGGCTGCACTGTTTCTGATCCTAAACGTGTTTCCTATAAAAGCAAAATGAGACTGAGGCAGCAGGAAATTCAGATGGGCATGTCAAGTGACAAGGATTTTGAGAAGCCAGTGATCCACCTCTAACCACCCTAAGGAAGTTCTGATGAGCCACCTCAAAAAAGGAAGCCAAGAAATGAAAGCAAGCAAAGGAACTTTGACCAAAGCTCAAAAGCATTTCTAACAGCGCTAGATGCAATCCATCCCTTACTGAAATATTCTGGAGCATTACAGCCCTTAAGACTAATGCCTCAGGACAATCCCACCACCACCCACCACCTCCACTTGCTGATTCCTCTAAAGCTTGGCACAGATGGCCAGTAGCCACCCAGAAAGTGTCTATACGCCCACCACCAACCCTGTCCTTTGGCAGGGACCTGCGTCTGGGCGAAGCTATTCAAGACAGCTGAAAAACAAATCCCGCTGCAAACAGCTGCAGAAAGATGCCACAATAATTGACTGCTTAGGTGATGAAATGGCAGATGCAATACTATGTTGACAAATGTGAATTAACATGCTTTGAAAAAACATTCCTGACTTTACTTACACAATGATAAGCTGTAATTTAGCTATTAGAACTCAGAAACAAGAGCTCGGAGTTTTATGTAATTCTACAAAAACAGCAGCTCAGTACTTAGCAGAGATTAGGAAAAACAAACAAAGATCAAAAATATTCACATGGCTGCATGCTTCTGCTTTGCTCATACTTTTCGCCAAGTATTTGCGATCGGCCGCTCTTGGAGAGAGGACAGTGAGCGTCAGCTAGGTCTCTGGTCTGACTCAGCAACACCCTCCTGGTGCTCCCGCTACAAGAACAGTGCAATTTGATAAAGGGACTGTGAATTAAAACATTATTAAATTTACACGATTTTCAATGTAATAGCATCAACACTACATAGGCTATAAATGCCTTCCCGATTGTGACGTATTTTATTTACAGGATGAGCCAGATGGCTCAACAAAAACTGACACAAATTTGGAAAGGTTTATTATTGTATATCGCCACTGCAGGGCTAAAGGAAGCAAAATAAAGCGTGCTAAGTTTCAAGATGCCCCAGCACCCTATCTAACACTGTGCTTATTATTTGTGACCAAAATAAGGAACAAATATATAAAGAGAACAGCTGCGGATCTCTTTAAAAGGACCTTTAGCTTAATATGGCCTGAAATGAAATCCCACTGAAGTCAACAGCAAAATCCCATTAGTGAAATGGGCTTCTACCCCAGTGTTGACATTTGTTTAGTTAACAGTAACGACATACAGGGAACAGGCAACTTCAATCCACCTCAGAAAAGCAATCCATCCCATACCACACAATAACGTAGCACCTAAGAACATCTGGAGGGGAACACATAGTATTTTGGTGCCAATCTCCTGATCTGAGTACAAGTTGCAAAATTTCACATCTACAAGTCAAGTTCCAGAGAACATCACTGTTTCTGAGCACCAACACTGTGGTCATCCTGGAGGAATAGCTCATGAACTGCCTACAAAGAAAAAAATAAAAGCCAACCAAACAAAAAAACCACAATCAAACAAACAAAAAAAACCCCCCAAGCAAGCAAAAAAACAGAAAACCCCATCAACAACAAAAGAAAAAAAATACAAAAACACCCCACCAAAAAGGGAGGTGGGGAAACTCTTCTACCTGTAAAAAGTTCAAAACATCCAAAATGCTGTTACAGAGGACTAAACTAAAACCATAGTAAAATAACTGGCTCCCCAGTGTACAAACTGACTACGGTATAGCACCACCAGCTTAATGGCCTCAATTCTGACCTTAGGCACTGAAGATGACTGCAGCCAGAACACGTATGCTTCCTTGTGAATGTTCTGGCTACCAACTCAAACCAAAAGCTAATTACACATCAAGTATGCCGAATTCTAATTGCGGTAGCTGTAAAAGTAATATTTCCCCTCTACTGTAGCCACTCTACTGTAAAACCCTTGGATCACTTCTGTGGATTCTAGACTTTAAACC
>VXBH01000764.1:368513-383911 GCA_013400035.1 Rynchops niger | reverse complement strand
AAAAAAAAAAAAAAGAACTAAAGTAAAATAACAATACTACAACTGAGGCACTAAATCAAAGTAAAAGATAACCAGGAAAAGAAAATTTTAAAAATGGAAGAGGAAGGACTTCAAATCCATTTAAATTTAAACTCCATTTAAATTCCTTAGTGCTCAAGAAAAAGAGCATGAAGACCACCTCCAGGTCCCATGAAAACATTTGATTGTTGTCTTTCAGTAGAAATAACTTTGCAAGTGAATCCTAAATAGGAGCACTGTCTTCACAAGAGAAATTTGATCAAACAAAGTTTCCCTTCAGAAAATATCTACTCTCTATCTTTAATATTATTTTGAATATGAAAAAAAATTATTATTGCAATTATTTGACTTAATTGTACTACTAAGTGAATTTTCCGTATGTTTACCTGTTCTCCAAATGTTTTGCACCAGGATATACAAGAAAATACTTAGGAACCAAGGAAGCCCTCTTGGAAACATTCACATCAACAACTGATCTGACTTTTTTAAAAAAAAAAAAAAAAAAAAAGCCTTGGAGACTGGTGTTTTGCTGGATCTCTGAAAATCAGCATTTTAAAGATAACATGAGAAACAGCTTGCTGTCATCCTGTTGCTACAAGTGCTACCGCATTATTTGTTCGCTCAAGAAATTATTTTCTTGCTTCCAATTTTACAGAACACAAATCTCAAATTACGAATCTGAGATTCAGATTTCTAATGTAATAAGAATAAAGACTCTGCAACATCCCATGAACATTTTGACTGGCTGTCATGGTTTTTTTCCTTCACCACATCCAACCAGACATATCGAGAATGGTAACTAAAGCGTATTAAGGAGCTACATTGTCAAGACCGAACGAAATGGAGAAAGACAGGTTTAGTCCCGCAATATTGTCCAGGAAAAATATTAAAATAAAAAAGATCATGGAAATCCTACCACATTTTTTAACAGCAGAGTTCTTCTGAAAAGCTATTAGTTTTGATAATCTTCCATAAAACCACAAAACTGTTTTTCTTACAATATACGAGAAATCAAGCAAAATTGCTAGGCAGAAGTTAGTCAAAGAGTGTGACTAAGCTTGATTAGTTTCTGCTGAAGACATTTCAAAATGTACACGTTTTCTTGATAAGCAATACTGCCAATGGATTATTAAAACTGATCGCTTAGCTGTGTTACTATTTATGAGCTCAGGAATTCCATTACAACCTTTACTAAACATGGAATTGGTCTAAAAAGTCAAAATAATTTCAAACAAAACTGATGGAGACCTACGGGTTAGGACAAGTTTTTGAAAACTTACAAGTTCTTAGATTTGAAAAGCCAATACTTTTAAAAAAACATAACAAACCAAACAAAACATACCAGTTGTCTGGGGGTTGGTATATTTAAATATTTTGATGTTGAGGGAGTCAGTCACATGCGAGCTCTTTATTCAAATTTCATATCCTGCAAACCATACAGGAGATGAGAAGGTACCACAGTCATTCGCGCAAAGACAAAACACGCGACTTCCCCGCCTGAGTGTGGGTGATCCAATATCCATATGGGATGGTCCATTTTGTCTTGGAAGGGGCTGTTTCTTTGCAGCCTTCCTCAGGTGCACTGTCTCGCCCAGCTACATCTGCAAAGCTAATTGCCCTTCCATGACACAGAAATCAGCCGGCCAGCCAGCACGGCGTTAACCAAAAAGGAAATTTTCTAGCAGGGTTTTTGGTCTTGCCTAGACAAAAGAATCAGAGCCGGGGTAACATAATATCCTGGCAGCCCCAACAGACGCCCCGTCTTCCAGATTTGGATTTACAACTAGACTTGACTGGAACCATCTCTTGCTGAGTGCAGAAAACGGAGTTCCTTAAATAGCTGCTCTGGCAAGTGCCACTCATTCAGGCTCATCTGGCAGAAATAGCATCTGCAAAATCACTGGGAGTTAATACTGCATTCATCGACACTGAAAATGACTGAAAATTCCCTTTTCACTTATTATCCTACCTCTCTAATAAGTTTTAAAAGGAACTGTAATTACCATTGTGCACTGTTGTTAGGAAAGAGAAGATCAAAGCCGCTCTAAAGCAGCTGCACGGTCCCATCTCTCTTTTGCTCTCTGCTAAATAACAAATGTGTGCCTTGAAGTGATTGCTCCACGGCGAGAAACGACTTGTGGGAATGAATTCCAATGACCTTGGGTTGTTTACCGGGGAACTTATCAGAGCTACCACTTAGGCGAGCGCAAAAGAGATTTGATGTAAGCAAAGCCAAAGAGTTGTATCTAGAACAAATAATACCGTATCTTCTAAAACGCCGATGGCGCCCCAGCAAATGCCTTCCCAGCTTCCAAACTTTATTATGTTCAGAATGATGATTGTTTGATATGGTTCACGTCTGATCAGAGGGCAGGTAAAATCTTTCCCAAGAGAAATGTTAATGTTAAGCCTATTTCCAATTTCCAAATAAAATAATACATAATAAAAAAAAAAAAAAAATCCCCAAACCTCCCCCCTTCCAGGTTCCTGCCACCAAGACTACAAAAGTACAAATAAAGTGGGTGAAACGTGAAAATGAACCAACACACCAACAAAAAAATGCTGCCACGGGAAGGCTTTAACAAACGTTAAATGTGTCACCTATTTGCAAAATTTTAACAAAGCTGTTGCTGACGAATGGCTATAAATATGAAAGAGTAATGGGACACAAACAAGATCCCCAAACAACAACAGAAACGTTGCCCGACTGGATGAGTAACTACAGCTTAACATGGTTTTGTTTCACTGGTAATTTATGGGTCTTTTATCTTTATGAATATAGTAACTAATAGGAGCCATAAATAAAGATAAGAAATGTTAAATATGTATTACTATATGTTCTGCTGTACAGAAAAAATAATCTATAATAACGCTAAGTGGTCTGCATGCCAAAAATACTTTAAGAGCTTAACAGCATTTAAAAACAACAACAACACTCCCCGCCCCCCCCTAGTTTCTCCTTTTCTTGTAACCACATATAACCTTCAGTACGAATTAGGGCAAGACTAAATCACAGTTTCCTAGCTGAAAAACACAGGGAAAACAAACCTTTGAAGAATGCACACTGTATGTAATTTAGGTACTGAAAAGTGCACACGGTATTATTATAAAATTAATTGCAGGGAAAGTATCAATAAGAAAATTATATATGCAGCAAGTTTTTAATTTCCTCTTACACCAGCGGGTAAGGGGCAAAATGGATCCCATTTTCACTGTTTAATAATAAACTGGCAAAGCACAGCTCAAACAAGCTTCATTAAGGTGAGTAACTGATGTGCTCTCTTTTATCCTTCAGTAGCCTGTGTGGTCTGTTGCTTAAATCAAATTACCAGACACTGTGTGAATTATAGATTACTATTATATACGATTATGCCAAAATTGGCCCCGCCATGGACAATCTGAGCAGTGACTCAAAGGCCAGAAGTGGAAGGGTGATGATTTGAGAGTAGTAATTAATGGCTTTTAATTAGCCAGCTAGCTTACTTATTTTATGATCCCTAACTCGCCTTTTCCCAAAGATGAAATTGCTAAGAATATCGTAATATAGAACATTTCCTATACGACATGGCTGCATAACAAACCAAAATAATACAGACAACTGATTGCCTACGTGATACAGCATTAGTCCCTTAACCTCAACTCTGTTCACCTATAAAATGAATTTAAAAGCACATGGCTTAGAAGCCGTGTTTTCCTGGAGGAATAAATCGGTACTAGCACCTCCGTATCTGATTCAGAGTTCTGCTCCATCTAGCTCCAGCCTGCTTACTCTGAATTACAAACAACTGAGAAGCAGCGTGTTATTCTCCCCGCAGTATTTAGCTGTCTGAGATACTGATCTAGAACATGCATTGTTATTAAGCCATTTAAACCTTTCTATAGTTGTCCTTTGCTCTGAAAAAGAGGGCTTTCTTTTCCAATAGGATCCTTCCAACACTGAGGGCGTCACCAGGCTTTGTCTTGTGAGTGGCGGCTGGTCTGGAGCCGCGCGGGGACAGGAAGGAATCACAACCCACAGCAGAAGGAAAAAGCCACCCTGCAGCGAGGGCAGCAGCCCCTGTCCACCCAGGAAACCGAACACGCTTCCCGATGGCAGGGCAGGACCCTCCCAAAAGATGCTTCCACCCCTGCCCTAAGCCATTGCCGGAGCTCAGCATTCAAATGTGGGGATGCTCAATAACAGCCCATAACATGATGTTCTGTAAAGCACTCCCATCTCTGTTGAAATAAAACCTACAATCTCTAGTATTTAAATACACGTGACTAACACGGCATTTCATGCCCCAGTGGTCAGCGGTTCAGATGGCATTTCATTGTCATTCAATACTGTCAAGCTTTTTACATCCCCAGGAACACCAACAGATGCTCAAAACATCTTTGGTGGTTTTATTTCAGCCTCACTTGACAGAGCACAAGAAAGTTCACAATTATACTTTGCTGTCTATCGATCTACAGTAAAAAATTACAAATACAAAGCGTCTATTATATGTAACATTGTTAATGTACTTTATTTATTAAGTATCTACTCTAATTGCCCAAGGGCTTGTAGAAGGGAGAATTGTTTCAGAAAGAAATAGTCCAAAAATAGAAAACTCTCAACAGCGTCTACCAAAAGTACTAACTTCAAGTGACATCATTTTCTAATTTTTTTTTTCCTCTACATAGATCTTCTGTAGAAACTTTTTACTTCTTTGACACAAAAGCTGCTTTTTAAAAAAAAAAAAAAACAAACCAAACATTAAAGAGCAGCAACAGAAGTCACTAACGGTTAGTGCTTCCATTACAACAAGAGTGAAATAAAAAGCATTTAAGGGGCTAGGCGCTATAAGCTTTTTCTCTTTTCCTTTCATCTCTCTTGTTGTCCTGTACTAAAACCAGAATGGGACTGGAAGTATCTAACTCCATCACATAAGAGGAGACATCAGCTAATTTTGTGAGGAAATTCATCAGCCAACAGTTATTGTAAGCTGTATTATTCGGATGTCAAGCAACTAAATTTTATATTGCAACCATATAACTGCTCTTAGAACCATTCATTTTTTTAAAATGTATTGGTAACGTACACCTTAAAAGAAATTCTCTCATATATTCTCAAACCATCGTGCAGAAAATAGCAGCTATAGAAATTTATATGGACTTCAGTCTTTCCAATGACTGAACCAACGAAATGTACGGCATGCTAAATGAAATGGGTTTGCTTGACGAAGGCTGCAAGTTCTTTGAACAGTGAACCAACTGGGATTCAATATCCTAATTCTCAATCATATAAAACACCATGATGGACAGCTCTCTCAAGCTCATTAATACTAAAGCAACTGCTGATAATTGCTCCAGGTTTCAACCTCTAATTAAAGCTAAGTGGTTAGATTTGCATATAGTAAACAATTGAAGTTTCTTGCAACCACACTCCCAGAGGCCTTATCAGCTTCACAAATACAATATCATTAAAACCTGAATGCTAATTACAGGTAATTTCTCAATACAAATAGGGGTAATTCATTAGATATTTAGGCCTTTCTCGCTCAGACTTAGCACTGTAGTTTATCTAAGCGCACCCTAGACACTTACCAAAAATAACACATCAGGAAGAACAAGAACAAAACATTCCACTGCTCTCCCTTCTCCATCATGTTTAATAAAATTATGTCAAACGTTATCAAAAGCATTCCGATAAATTGAGCAAGGTAAGTCAATTAGCCTTTCTCTATTTGTTCACAGTTTATCTGGGAAACAATGTTAAAAAAAAAAAAAAAAAAAAAACCTAATTAAAAATACTTCAGGCTAAGCTACTGTGCTCACATTACAAACTCTGGTAATATCATAAAAAGACTTTTCAAGCCTATCCTTATTTTAAACATTGTCTGTATAATGACAAAAATAACAACAACAAGGAAAACTGCATCTGTTGGGAAAACACACAAGAAGCATTAAGCCGTTTTAAAATAACACACTCCCCATGCATTTATAATCTCTCCTTCAACCTCCTGTATGTCGACTATAAGGAAAGAGCGAGGAGGGGAACGAGGAAGTAGGAAACAGTTTTTCCCCGTGAAATAGCAGCCAGCACTCCAGCAGCCTCAGGAGCAGGTGAAGAAACGAGCCCCGTGGCACCGGCAGCCTATGGCACCGCCGGGATGTTGGGCGGGGGCTTGTATGAGCAGCACCGAGAAGAATCCCTCTTCCTCAAAGAAAGAGCCCCGCTGCTCAGCAGCGCCCGCGCGTGCAGTAGTTGATGCTCGGGATGCGCCATCCCCTTCGCTCAGGCTTTTCCCATCCATCTGCTTCAGAGAAGTTTAGGATTTTCTCCCATCTGCTTCATCTCAAAACTCTGCGAGGACTAAAGTGCAAGTTTCTACAATGGAGCGATGAGTCACCCAAGAACAGCTCATCCCGTAGCTACTATAAAAATACCAGTGCAACACTGGCTAATTACTGGCTCCCAGTGTACCAGGGAAAAGTTACAGTTTTCTTCCCGCTGCTACGGAGGCTGCATTAATGAGTCGGGTTATGATTTCCATTGACAGTCCCTACTATTTTTACATGCATCCCATGTGTAAAAGACCTTCCACACTCCCTCAGCCCACACCAGTTAAGTTACAAGTGGAAAGTGAGTAATTAGGATTCAGAGATACCTATTTCACAACAGCTGCAACATGTACAGAGGAGTAAACTCCACTTGCCATGTAAATGTTTATGTATTTGTGTACATGGCCTGTATATGGTCACCAAGGCACTCCTGCCACTGCGTTGTGTGGAACCATCTCCTCCAGCCTGCCTCTGTCCACACCTGACTATCTGCTTTTCCAAGGAAAAAATCCAAACTTCGATATAGTACCATAAAAATATTTCCTTGGTAAAACCATATTGTCTTTTCCCCCTTCCTTTTCAGAAAGGATCAATTTTATTTCTTTCTTCACTAGCCACTCATCCTGGTCTTTTTCATAGAGGCTGCACCCTTCAGGTCACCTCCCAAGGCTTCTCACAAAACAGTCAAGCTTTTGTTTTACGTCAACCCCGAATTCATTTAAAAAAAAAAAAAAAGTTAACAACTGTAATCTATTCTGCCTTCTTCCAGTTCCAAGGTACTGTGACTCAAACCACATTCTGGAACCAGATCATCTATCTAATCTGATAACCTAATTTATTTTATTTTTTTAAAAATTCACTATTTTTTCACTCTTCCTGTTTCTGTCAGTGATCTCATAATCAGAGCCCCTCTAGATTTAATTTCCTATCCCCTTAAGCGTGTCTTTTTCCATGCTAGACATTACTAGACAAATGTCTCCAAGTTCACAGTGTGACAAGGTTTTTAACCCTCTTCTCAGTCAATCAAAATAGGGCACAAAACTTTCTCCATGAAGCTCTCAGATGCTAACCTTTCAACCAAGCATATATACTTTCATGTTACTCAGCTAGGAAAAAAAAAAACGTTAAAACCAAGGCAAGCAAAATAAAGCAAAGATAAGAGCAGCCTTGCTTCTCCGTGCACGCCGTATTACCGGCTGCAGTTGATGAATCTGAAATCTACCCGTGTCAAACACTTCCCTGCAGACCGAGCATCACACTGAAGCGGACAGGCTCGCTCCTGCCGTTAGCCTCCAGGTACACCATCCAATTATTTGCAACTCTTCCACTGCTGGGGCTTTCCCCGTCGCTACTCCTTGTGGCAAAAGTTGCCTATTAGCTTTCAAAGTATACCAGCATTTTTGTCTTTTAAATTATTACATTCCATAAGCCTTTAATCATTTTTGTTACATTGAGCTGATTGGAAGCCAGGGACCGTGAGCTGCAATAAGCATATTTAAATGGCTTGGAGCAACAGCTGAGTGCTTCTGCAGTGAAACCCCAAGTATACAATGATTCACGTCACATTAGAAATGAAAATTACACAGGAAATCATACAAATCTTTTTGCAGAAACTTAAGGTTTTAATACAGTTCTGCTGCAGAATATTGCCTCCCTTTGATCATTTCCACTGATGCCGTTGTCTGACCTCAATGCGGTGACGCAAGACGTACCAGGACATTTAGAGAACCATCCCTCCTTCAGTCTGAGATTTGATTATTACTTATGGATTGCAGTCATTACGCCAACCAACGTTGTTTTAGGTGCTGAGAGTTTATGAGATTCACTTCAGAGACAGAACATGGGAACTTAACTCCAATAGCTTCAGCCAAGTCCAAATTTTTCATCCACAATGGTTGGGAAAAGGCACACTTACCATCAGTCAATTTGAAAGTCAAACAATTTCATATTTTTTGGTTTTGTAAAAACAAACATTTCCTAATGTGTACCCAGCAATTGCTCAACATCGCTGTGTTCAAGAGCCCTTGAAAGGTTTTATTATTCCTGATAATACCTCAGAAGAGGATAGTGGTATGGCTGCAAGCCTACTCTTCACCATTAAGAGAGTCTCCTGCATTAAAGGGGTTTGATTTATTTATTCTTCAGTATAAAAGACCAGAACAACGTATTCTGGTAAAGCTGTAGAAACACACTAGAAAACCCTTGGGAAAAACAGAAAAGTGGCCCATTGGATATGTATCCTTTACCCACAGATTTCATGTCTTCCAAAATTTTACAGATAAAAAAAAAAAAAAACCATTCCAAGTGAGCTGTCATTTGATGTGAACTCGGCTTGACTGTAATTCTAAGTCACTAAGGACTTTGCTTTCCTTGATGACCACAGAACCCACAGGATTTACAAAAGGATCTCCTGAGCCATTCAAAGAAAGAAAAAGAAAAAAAAAATACAACTTACAGTCTAGAGGCACAGAAGGTTTCCAGAGACCTTTTTAATGCAAAGGTCTGGACATGCATTCATAACAGTTAATGTTTTTTTTGTCAATATATGATAGAGAGATCCTAGGACTACTAAAGGTACTACTATTGCTTACTAATTTTTGGTGGAGCACTTAATCTTGATCAGCTGCCATTTCTCTAATGAAATTCAACCTCTTTTGCAGACTAGAAGACACTAAGATGAGACACGCAAACATCCCGGTGAAAACTTCACTGCTGACCTTGGCACTCTCACCCTCTCAGCACACACCAGGGTGAAAACACACATTCACAAACATAAAGCACCCAGTAACTCCTTCAGTTAACTCCTTCTAGGAGCAGTTTAATTAAACATCATCACCTGTATATTCACAAGGTAACAACACAGGAAACAGTTATATGGCCGATGTATTACATACCTGCTTTTAGGTAGTCTTTGACTTCAGTCTTCCCAACATGTGCCCCCAGCCCCACTGGAACTCCAAAGAACGAAGCATCTGCTTCTAATTAGCCCTCTCCACAAGCGTTTGTATAATTTGCAGGTTTGCCTTGGGTAGGATTTTTCAAGCTCTTCCTGACCTATGCTTATGTCACAGTCATGCCCGAGTATTCCTGCCGATTTGCTATTGTCCCTTTTGGATTTAAGCATTGGAATAGGTACTATTCACAAGCCAGAATTACAAGGGAATTGTTGTCTTTAACTAACAAAATTTTTAATGATTCAGTCCAAACTATCTAATGTTTTATTTGGCTGGAAATGCTCTTATTAAGTTCAGGCTGTTATTTAGCTACTGGTGAGAATTTAACTTTGTATTTTATGCTCCAAAGGCTTTTCTGGAGCCCGTCATTTAACCAAAGTCTCCCTGACACTTGTGTAGTATTCCATTATTCTCCCCAAACTACCTCATAAAGACTTGCAAGGTGCAGGCATTTGTTTTATAAACCATCTCAGCTCACCCTCCTCTGGCAGGACTAAGTACAAAGGGATTCAGTAGAATGTCATTTTGTGAAATGATACTTTGCATATTTATTCAGAGAAGCCCTGTGCTTGGGGAAAACACAAGGGCTGGTTTTCTTAACAAGGAGATAATAAAGAAAAATGGTTTCATTTACTTAAAGTACGTCTGCACTGCAAAGGAAAGGCATGATGATAAATCGTACTAATGCATCCGAGCTACTCAGTTCAGGGACTACAGGTGGTGCAGCTACAACAGAGCGATTTTTGGTTGAGATTCGTGAGTATTTAGCCAGAATGGGATAAGTTATTTCAATTGCCTCCGGTACCTACAGAAATCCTTTAGATTATGTTGACAGCACTGGACTAAGGCCTTCCAAAAAGGGATCTAGCTTGGGCCAAATACACAGGAGAAAGGCAAAATACTCCCCTCAACTATAAATGGTGGAAACAGACATACCACTGAAGTGATGCACAATAAATGGTGATGAAGAACACCCGCAGTTCCTGCTTTTAAAAACATCGATCACCAGCAATTTTAATTAAAGTCAGCAGTGCAGTAGGTGATTTGGCTCAGCATCCTCAAATTTATCAAGTGGGTTGTTTCTAGCGCCTGATTACAAGCTGTAGTCACCACCACCATCAGGCCTAAGTAGAATTAGCTGTCATTAACATCATTAGCTTCTGGGGGTGAAGTCCTAAAATGAAATATGATGGGTATACATCCTCTCAGACTGCAGCTTATTTGAATGAACCAATCTCGGCCAGCGCTCGCTACCTTGCAGTTTTTTAGTAATATACTTCTTATAGAATCATAGAATGTGTTGGGTTGGAAGGGACCTTTAAAGGTCATCTAGTCCAACCCCCCCTACAGTGAGCAGGGACATCTTTAATTAGAACAGGTTGCTCAGAGCTTCATCAAGCCTGGCCTTGAATGTCTCCAGGGATGGGGCCTCCACCCCCTCTCTGGGCAACCTGGGCCAGTGTCTCACCACCCTCAGTGTAACGGACTTCTTCCTAATGTTTAATGTAAACCTACCCTGCTCTACTTTAAAACCACCACCCTCATCCTATTGCTACATGCCCTTACAGTCAGCACCTCCCCAGCTTTCTTGTAGGCCCCCTTCGGGTACTGGAAGGCCTCTATAAGGTCTCCCCGAAGCCTTCTCTTCTTCAGGCTGAACAACCCCAATTCCCTCAACCTGTCTTCATGGGAGAGGTGCTCCAACCCTTTGATCACCTTCAAATCATAGAATGGTTTAGGTTGGAAGGGACCTTAAAGTTTATCTAGTTCCAACCCCCCTGCCATGGGAAGGGACACCTCCCACTAGACTTCTTGGATCATCAAATGATTGGTGGCCTAATGAAACTATTTTTTAGGACTCCCATCTTTCAGCAAAATTTTTATATTTCATTTTGAATACACCTGCGTACGGTGCTACAGGCTTGCTTTCCTAAGAAAATTAGGAGCTGCATTTTCTGAACTGGTGAATTACAAACATTCAGATATAAACACCACACCAAAAATTCAGCTTATACACCACACTCCTCATCTCTGTGCCAGGGCCACAGAGAAAAGACATGTCTGTGAGATAAATTATGATCTTTCCGTATCTACTGTCTTAGGTCTGGATACAACCTTGCTTCTATATAAAGCAACTCAGCAGCTCCGATAGTCAAAGGCCCTTATAATTTTGCAGATGATTCAGAAGGGGTGAAATAATGAAGACATGTGAGAATACAGAACAAAAGGGAAATTGGGAGAGATCAAGGAAATTGATACATAAATGTCCTATGGAATTCAAACATTATGAAACACACTTTGAGGCATCAAAGAAGGGATGTACGTAAACACTTAAAAGGAACGGAGCTACAGACAACAAACATAACGACTCAAGATTGCAGTAAGTAATAATAATGTGAAGTTTGGAACACTGTTTCTCTGTTAAAGAAAGAAAATATGGCACCACAGTACGTAAACTGGGGAATTAGAATGCCAGGGAGACATTAATTCAGCAGAAAGAAAGAAAAAAAATGACGGTTTGATGACTTACATTTGTCTTGCGCTCGTCCTTGTCACCAAACTTAGTGTTGGTGTATTTGAGAATGGAAGAATAGATAAGAAAAGGTCAAACAGGAATGCCTGCATGTGACAGATGCATGAAGAAATGCCTTGCACCGCTGTGTATTTTGCTTTGAAAAACAGAATTCTGATCTGCAATGATCCAGGTGGAAAAGACGCTCACACAAGGACTTAGAAAGGACATAAATGAGAACTGAATAGGAGATGGAGATTCAATATCAAAAACATTTTGGTAATGCAGAATCATTAATGGCAACATCCCCTCCTCCTGCAGGAGATGGGCAGGTAAAAAGCTTTCTGTCTAATGCAAACACTCAGACATTCAGCTGCAGGGATGTGATGAGGAGGGGGCACGTTTAGGTTCCAACATGCCAAAACACAAAAGAAGCTCATTTACAAGGGTGGCCTGAGATGAATCCAGGGCAGGGAAAAATAAAGAGCACAGAGAGGTCACATGGAAACAGCATCAGCTGCTTACAAACTAGGAGGATTAATCCCGTCACTATTATACCAGCAAAATTTCCTGCACAAAGCCTGACTGTCTATGCCTGACTCAGGGAGGGAGGCATTCCACAGCAGGGAATACCAACAGGTAATAAATATAAAACTTGTTGGGCTTATGCTCTCTCACCTTTTATATAGGCCCTGGCACGCTTGCAGTTTTCCTCTTTTCTGCACAAGCAGGGGAAAGAACTGCACTGTGTTTATGCAAGTGCGGAGCCAGGACATGTTAGCGGATAATTCTGCCCCAACACCATCTAAGTTTTCTCAATTGAGGTCATCTTCCAAGGTTTCTGTCCAAATGACGTTGTTTGGTATGAACAAAAACCACGGTGTCACATCTGCTCCTCTTCTGCAGTTGTGTGGAACAGACACAGGTCGAGATTTAATTCATCAAGATTTAATCCAGCCAGTGTACGTCACGAAGTTTAGAAAGGTACAGCAACTCAAAAACTAGTAATGCGCTGATTTCTTTTCTTAGAAAAAGAAAAGACTTGCAATGTAAGACTTTTGTATGTTCCAGTCTGAAAAGAATAAATACTAGTTTTTAATAAGACCACTAAGTAACGGAAACACTCAAGCAAACTGCAGTCTACAGAAATGCGTGCTATTGACCTATAGCGTTAACTTAGGTACTCATCTTTTGGGAAGGAAAGGCATAACAAGGTTAAAAAAAAAAAAATCTACCTGTAATCATCCCAATTTAAAAATATTCTCTCCCCCTTGCAGTGATATCTCTATGGCAAACGACAGGAAGCCATGCTACAACACGTGTCTTTTCATTCATGGTTTTCTTTACCAAAGCTACTAAATCCATGTGCTATATTTGCTTTCATCTGTGCTATGAACAAGCCTCTAAATCCTAATTGCAGGCATCATTAGGAGTTGATAAGCAAGTCAGCTTTGAAAAAATAAGGCTGCTAAACTGTTTACTTGAATATGGACTGCATGTAGTTCATATTTGGTGAGAACAGTTTTTCAGATGAACGAAATGAATTTTTCATCAGAATACAATACTGAAGTACCAGCCATATTACTTCAATTAGATTGTTCAAATTACATCGGTTTTACTCTGTACAGGCCTTAAAAGATAGTGTGACATCATCATATTGGAACAATATTAAATACCTCTCAGGAAAGGGTATAAATTTTCTATCTAACTACTCATAACTGCTAATTCTTATAAGTAGCTATGGCATAATATATCATTTCTGTATAATATATATGGCTCCAAGCAACTGGTAGCAATTCAGGGGAAACATATTTAGCGACCTGCAAACAAGCTCATCAAAGCATGCCCTTTCTGTTTATTTTTCAGAACACTAATCCTAAGTAGATATTATGCTCTAATAAAATACTTTTTTTTAAACCTCGTTAAGTGCTATGATGCCCACCTGATACACAGAATAATTTACGCTCTTTTTGCTTTTTATTAGCTATGTAAATATCAAAAACAACATTCAAAATATTTTTTTACTTCGCTAATTGAAAAATGGACTGATTTCAGGTAAAAAGCAGATAGAAATTTCACCATAGCTTTTTCTTTGTACAGATAAATTAAGGCAAGGGTTAAACAAACAAACAGGATGTACAGAAAATGTCTCAAAATTATCAGATGAAAAATGCCAAGTGACAGGGACCTTGTGAGCACCATGCAGTGATAAAATGCCGCATCACCCGGTCTTTTCCTCGCCGTTGAATTGCAAGGAAAAAAGACTGGTAGTGAAAAGTCACTGTCTGCCAGACAGCCCTGCGTACATTTCTAGGCATCATGGAGGGCACCTCCAGCATGCAAACCTGTGAGTAAGCAAGAATTTGACTCCACTTCTGGTGATGGAGAGAGCCAGTGTCAAAAAAAAAAAAAAAAAAAAAAAAAAAAAATTGACCCTGTTGCAACTATTATTTTCCAATACTGCTATTGCTGTAAATCCCATCAACCTTAACAGGGATTGCACCTTTGTAGCACACAGACTGTCTTGACAGAGCAAATACAAGCCTTCCCAAAGACCCTACAAACTGCAAACAAGATGACGGGGAACTGAGGTCAGTGGAAGCAAAGTAGATGGACAACGATGCCTTTGCACAGAGCCTGATGGCCACAGCCCATCACAATAAGAGCTTTGTTAGGGATTTGTATTTGCCATCAACTTTTACTACGAATTTCCATTACAAGAACTTGTTATTCGAATAACGACAAGCATCTTACACCCTTGACTCCAGATAGCCGAGATTTGCATGCAAATAAGAATTCCTCTAGTCCATTTTTACAATTTTTTTTCCTTTTTCCAATCAAAATGAAGATTATTTCTTTTCCAGTACAATTTCCTCTGTATGGAAACATAAGTCATTCTCTTCCCCTGCAGTTTATGGTGTAGACTTTCCAGCAATCTCTAGTTTTTATGAGCTGTCTCTTACAACTAGCATCTTGGTCCACTGTCTGATAGATTTGTACTTTGTCCTTCCCTAATGAGACAGATCCCCAATTATTAGGCCAACAGGCAGTGTTCTAGAAAGTTTCATCCTTTTAAGCACAGGATTCCCCACAGGGTGATGGGAAAATTGTCACATGTTAAACCCATCACATACACAAGCTTGCAGAATTTATTCCTGAGGAAGCCATTTCCGTTATTTCACCAGTTTGTTGTTTTTTTTTTTTTTTAAAGTGTTTCATTAAACCCAACAAAAATAACTAACCTTTCTCCTTCTTCCCATCACAAAATCACCACGTTGCAGAACAGCTACAACAGTAATGTCACAAAAGAGCAAAACGAAGAACTGAGACTCCCTAGTAATGCAACCCCTGTGTTATAGCACTGCTGTGATTTCTTTATACTACCTTGGTAGTTGTTTGTGGTCAGACAGAAGTAGAAGCAGGCGGATGGAAGGGCTATAGTGGCTTTTGCCCTCTGTTAATGCCACTTGGTGCAGTACGTAAGCCCCAGCATCCTGAGACCTGTCGGTCAGCAGGAGTTCAAGCACTCGCTCAGCTTGGGGCTGTATCTGACCCTGTCTGTACTCAAACCACTTCTGAACACCTGGGACTGGTGGGGGAGAAAAAAG